>PVKB01002081.1:262827-322037 GCA_004027205.1 Ctenodactylus gundi | reverse complement strand
CTTTCTTTCTTTCTTTCTTTCTTTCTTTTTGAGACAGGGTCTCACTCTATAATCCAGCCTGCTCTGAACTCACCAAGTAGCCCAGGTTGGCGTCAAACTCACAGCAGTCCTCCTGCCTTAGCTTTCCAAGTGCTGGGATTACAGCCATTGCCACCACCATACCTAGCTAATCATTGTGTGGTGCTGGGGAATCGAATCCAGTGCGTTATACATGCCAGGCAGGTGCTGTAACCACTCAGCTGTGCCCCAGCCCCAGTGGGCTCATTGTTAAAGCCATGGCACTGGTAACAGTTTTAGCAAGCATAGTCATGTGTCAGAGATGAGGACTGTGCTGGTGATCAAATGTACATGTGAATTTCCTTGGTTACTGGGTCCCTGTACCCTCAGGCCGGGGCCAGGGCGTTGGATGCCACTGATGTCATGCGCTCAGGTAATGTCCTCAGGTATTACTTAGATAGCTTACCACTTTAGTTATCCAACAGTAAAGGAGGCTTTATTCTTTTTTTTCCCCTGGTACTGGGAGTTGAACCCAAAGCCCCCCACCCCCCCTTTTTTTTTAAATACAGTCTTGCAAAGGTGCCACTTTGCCCAGCCAAAGCTTGAACACGCGGTGCTCTCATCTCCCGGAGTGCTGAGATTGCAGGCGTGCACCAGCGCACCTGATGTCCTTTTCCTTTGTGACAACTACTTTGTGATTTGGCAGCCAGAGGAATTCAGGAGTCAGGTTATGCTGGAGCATGATGAGAAAGGACGTGAATTTTAGAAAACAGCAACTCTCTGATGGTGCACTGTGGCTGCCCCTGACACAGCATTTCCTGGTGTCTTGGTTACTTTCTAGTTGCTGGAACAAAATACCCACCATCACCACTTAACAGAGGAAAGCATTATTTTAACTCACAGCTTCAGAAGGCCACAGTCCACTCAGGGGCAGCTGGTGGTAATGGTGGAAGCGCAGGGTGGAGGGGTAGCTCTCCACGGCATGGCAGGTGGGAGCCAAGCGAGGGAGGAGGGGCGGAATGAGCGTGTGCCCTTCCAGTTCCCACACAGCGATCTACCCCTCAGAATCCAGCCTCAGGGTTCTGCCCCTTCCAAGTTGAGCCCCTTTGACCCACCTTTTCCAGGCACACGTACAGTAATATGCCACACAACCATAATCTACAGCACATCCCTAATCCACTACCTGCCTATAATCTATAATCTACCACCTGTCTTCCCCCACATACCTATAATCTGTACGTCCCAGCCAGGCCCCACCTTCTAACAGCACATAAAATCCCTAGGTAATCCACAACATAAAAGTGCATGAGGCTTTCAAGGGACATTCCAGATCCAAACCACACCACCTGGGTGCCGGGCCCAGGCCTTACAGAGTTGGCCCACGTGACGCGCACATGGACTGTAGGAGGGTCCACACTATACTCACGCTGTCCAGATGAGGAAGGTGAGGCTCTGAGAAATTATGTCCTTTGCCTGAAGTTTCTGAGCTTGTAACCAGAGCTGGAGCTGGGTTCTCAGCCCTTGGCAGACCTCCTAGTCCAGCAGACCGTTTCCCCCGGCACTGTGCTCACGGCAACACCTCTACTTCATGTCCACTCTGCCGTTGCTCCTAGTCTGACCTGGGAAGTAGGTTTCTATGAGAGTCACCTCTGATGAGACTGGATTTAGCCTCTCTCAGTACTTGCAAGTCGTAGATTCCTATCTCCACCCCACAACTCTGATTCAGCACTCTGGGGTGGAATGGATGGTTTGCCCCCAGCTGGTGGGGTGGGTGCAGACCTGGGCCTCCTCCTGGGACCCTGCTGCCCTCTTGCTTACTGGCAGGGTGCTAGCGAGAGCCAAGACCCTGAGGTGCACATGTGAACTGGATTCTGACCCAGCCAATTAGCGGCAGGTGGTATGGGCGAGCTGCGTCGCCCCTCTGGACCTGCTCGCTCACCTGGGAAACAGGGTTTGCAGAGCAGCTGCTGCAGAGTCGTGGGGATTCCCTGTGCTAAGCCTCCTAGAACACTTACAAGGAGCAGCTCTTAGGGGTTACAATGTCAGGGATGGAAGAATGTGCCTGGTATTGGTGCTAGAAGATTTGCATTCTGTCTGAGCCGCTGTCCTAAGTTAGCGGTCCCCACCTTTTAGCACAGGGACTAGTATTGTAGAAGTCCCTTTTTCCGTGGACTAGGGGCAGGCAGGGCATCTGGAACAGTTTGAACACATTACATTTATTGTGCCCTTTGTGTTATTGTTACATTGTTATGTATACTGAAATAATCGTACAAGTCATAATGCGGCATCACTGGGAACCCTGTTGCAAATCGGTGGTCCCATCTGGGGGATGACTAGAGGCGGAGCTTAGGCGGCAATGCGAGCGAGGTGAGTGGCTGTAAATACAGGTGTGAAACATCACGCGCTGGGTCTGCCTGTGCTTACTCCTGCTATGAGGCCCAGTTCCTCACAGGGCACTAGTGGTTTATGGCCTTGGGCTGGTCTATAGTGTGGGTGCCCTGAAAGTGTGTTGGCAGCAAAAGTGGCTGGTGGGCCTCTGAGTAGCTTCTCGCTGGGGTTAGTAAATTCGCTTGGATTCTAAGGCATATCTACTGGCCTCCTGACTGGGGTTTCTTGGTGCCTGGATCTTCCACGGCTCAAGGAGAGAACATGCAGCTAGCTAGGGGCCTGTGCTAATCGACCTGCGGAGTTCCAACCTTTCCCCAGACTTGTGCCCTGGACCCGTGTCCCTGAGCCACTTTACTGCCAATGCCCTCACTCTAGCCTACAAGCCTCAGGCCCAGCTTCCTTTCCATCACAGGTTTTTGTTTGATTTCCACAAAGTGAAGCTGCATAAACCCACATTGTTGGAAAGTGAGGCAGAAGCACCGGCCACTTCCCACACGCAGGGCCCCTCTGTTGCCACATCCCCACCTGATTCCCGCAGCACACGGGCCCTCAGCGTGGGTCGGACCTGCATGGGACACCATCATTCCCCTCTAGGCCTGCCTGCAGTGCCTTATTCTGGAACAGCAAAGTCACTTAGAACCTGGCTGCATAAAGGGTGGCCCTCAGATCGGCAGCACCAGCACCACGGGCCTCGTCCTGGCTGGATGGCTAGTTGTTTGGTTGGTGTTGGCAATACTGGGGATCAGGCCCAGGGCTTCCATGCTCACCCACATCCCCAGCTCAGTTTTTAGTTTTGGTTTCGATGTAGGTTTTCGCTAATCGCCCGGGCTGGACTGAAACTTGTGATCCTCCTACCTCAGTTCCCAGAGTACTATGATTTTGGTCCTGCACTACCAGGCTCATCTACCTCTTTTTGTATGGCACTGGGGATAGAATCCAGGGCCTTTGTCCTGAACTACATTCCCATCCCCCTCCGCCCCCCCCCCCTTTTTTTTTTAAATTTTGAGACAGGGTCTTACTGAATCACTAAATTGCCCATGCTGGGTTTGAACTTGTGATCCTCTTGCCTCAGCCTCCCGGAGTGCTGGGATCACAGGCCTTTGCCATCATACCTGGCTTTCAGTTTCTTTTAATGGGCAAAGAGATCTCTTTGGGTGGCCGGTATGACTCACCTTTGTCCTCACAGACAGTCTCTTCGGAAGGAGTACTGCCTGCCACCCTGCCCTCAGAAGAGGTACTTAGTCCCATGGAGGAAGAACGGAGAGGAACAGGTGCACGAGCAAGTGGAGACATCTCCTGTGTCCTCCCGTTTGAAATAGGGACCTTCGAAACCTTTCCATTGTGTTCCTCATTTTAAAGACCGAGAGGCAGAGCCCGGAGAGTGGCAACTTGCATGAGCTCTGACTGGCGCAATGACGGTTGAGGCCCTCTCCAACTCCCCACTCGCCTTCCCACCTGGGCACAGCGCCTGCTTCCCAGATCCAACTGACCCCCAGCACAGCCAGGCTGACCGTGGCTGAGTGGTTCTTTCTTTGCTTTAGTTATTTATGCTCAGCCTTGTTCCAGAAGGATTTAAGGCCACTCGAAAAGTTGCGAGCAGCAGAGCAAGATGAAGTAAATTTAAAGTAAGTGAGAAAGATGAGAGGAAGGAGGGAATTCTCAGCAGCCCTGCCCGCTGCCCTCCTGCTGGGGGCAGGATGTCTCTGCCCTTCACCTGGACTCAGGACTTCAGCTCAGCTGTTCTTCCTTGGCAGCAAAGATGCCTTTAAGGTCACCTTGAGAAACTTAGAAGTCTTCTGTGGGTGGGGGTGGGGTCAGCCGTAGTTGCCGCCTGGCCACCATGGCCATGGTGGTAATGACAGGGGTGCTGTCTTGTTGTTAAGGCCCATCAGGAAAGCAGAGCTGCGACTGAGCTAGAGCCTTCACACATTACTGAGCATTATGGTCTCAGGGTACGTCCATTTTCCTAGATGACTCAAATGTATTCTTCTTCATGGCTGAGTAATACTCCAAAGTGTGTGTGTGTGTGTGTGTGTGTGTGTGTGTGTGTGTGTGTGTGTATCATCCCTTTTTCTTTATCCATTCATCTCTTGATGGACATGTAGGCTGTTTCCAAGATTGAGCTCATGGGTGTCTAAACTTTTTGCTTGCCTGAGCTACATTGAGTGAAGAATTATCTTAGTCAGCATATAAATATCTAATACAGTTAATGTATATAAGTAACCAAACTTTCTCTTTTTCTGAGCCAGGGACTTGCTCTGCAGTCCAGGATGGTCCTGAACCCAGTATGTAGCCAAAGCTGGCAATCGTCCTACCTCCGCCTCCTGAGTGGTGGAGCTTATGTGGTATTGGGGAATCAAACTCAGGGCCTCCCACTTGCTAGGCAAGTGCTATAACCACTGTACTATTCTCTGGCTTTAAACTTTCTTTTTTATTGTAACATTTTGGAAAAAGAAGGAAACAAACGTAAAATTAATAAAATGTTTGACCTTGTTTTTATAAAACTAATGCATCAAAAATGCATGCAAAAAATCTTATATTTTAACACAGTTTACAAATTTGTGTTAGGCTATAATCAAAGCCTGTGGGACACAGGCTGAAACAAGCCTGATGTTGTTATTAGGAGCTGTGCAGCTATAATGGGGGTATGCAAATATCACTGTGACATGATGTCTTTAACTCTTTCAGGAAGATACCCAGAGGACAGAAACTGTGTTAAATAGAATTTCGACTTTGTTTTGCAGGAATCTCCATACTGATTTCCATGGTGTTCAGACGCGTTTACAAATGATTGAGATGCGATAGATAATACATACCAGGTCCCCAGGGTGAACATAATTCTTATACAACACAAATATACACCAAAAATAATTAGAACCAGACCTGGTGGCATGGGTCTATAGCCCCAGCACTGTGGAAGGCTGCAGCAGGGGAATCGCAAGTTCAAGCCTAGCCTGGGCAGTTTAGCAACTTAGAGAGCCCCTATGTCAAAAGCAAAACTCAGAAATGGGCTGGGGATGTAGCTCCCTGTGAAGGCCCTGAGCGCCCCCCCCCCCCCCCCCCCCCCCCCCCCCGCCACCACCACCACCCCCAGCATCACATACACAAGAAAAGTTCAGAATTAATGACTTTCTTGACTCCTTTCTTTGTTCTGGTTTTTGTTTGTTTTTTGAGGCATTTAGAGGGGTTTGAAGAGTTTTTGTTTTGTTTTTGTTTGTTTTGGTTTTGGTTTTTTGCTGGGAGGGCAGGGGAGGAGTGTTTTTTCTTCTTCTACTGTGCTGGGGAAGAAAGAGATCTAGGGCCCGAGGCATCCTAGGCAGGTGCTTTGCCCCTGAGGCTCCGGTACAGCCAGCGCTGTCACAGACCTTCCCAGTTCCTGCTCTTTATTTATCCCTCCTGTACTGTTTTGACCTACTCCAGCTCTACCCAGATCTCTCTGTTCCTGAGCCCTGCTTCCCCGCTGCCTTCACTTCTCCATTCAGGGAACTGACTCACCTTCCCAGCTCTCTGGCCTACTGTCTCCTTCTGGCACAGGCATGGTGGATTGTCCCATGGCACCTGGTGTGCTCTCCAACTCCCTGGGCCTTGTCTCCATAGAATTCAGCCCCTGCCTGGAGTGGCCTCTCCTGTCCCTTCTTAGGTTCTCCTGTTGTGAATGAATCAAGATAACCCTGGCGGGAGTCTCAGGATTTTGGGTGACTCTAAAGGACATTTGGAAATGTGCATTTGGGGGCTGTCGTGAGAGCGGGCGCTAATCAGATGCAGCATACTAAAGGTCTTGCTCTGCGTGGACAGTAAGGAATTAGGCCACATAATATATTGGGTGTGTTCCTGCCAGTCAACACTGACAAAGATGCATAAATAATAAATAAATAAATAGTTGCATTTGTACCAAAGCATCACAGCATCCGTTCTGCCGACTTCTTGGTTTCTGCCCAAGAGTTTGGTGGGAGGAAATCACTAACTTCTTTTTATCTGCACAGCGTGGTCAGAAAGAATTCTATTGTGCTGGGAAAGGGTTACTTCATTGGGCCACTGTCCCACCATCCATTTAAGCTGTGGCTGTCCCCGAGGCTCTGGGTGTTCTGTGTCTGGGACCCAGGAACAGCTCAGCTTTGACGGGCACCCTGGAGTTGGGCAGATCACCATGAGCTGCCAGCACAGGCTGTCCCCAGGGACTGTTGGATCACTCCACAGCAAAGAGGGGGAGCCAGCAAATGCCATAGCATCCTTTTGTGAGAACAGCTGTGTTTGGGAACTTCAGAGGATTTGTGTGTATTTTTATATTTATTTTTTACTGTAACAGACAAAGAAGTAGCCAGGAATGTTGGCTCGCACCTGTAATCTCAGCACTCTGGGAGACTGAGGAAGGAGGATTGCAGGTTCTAGCTTAGCCAGGGAAACACTGCTTTAGCGAGACCCTATATCAAAATTTTGAAAAGTGCTTAGGGATATAGCTCAGTGTGGAGACCCTGGGTTTCATCCCGAGTACCAAAGGGGGTAAGGGGAACAGGTCAAGAGAAACAGCACTCAAATATTAAGCAGTCTGTAGCCTCTCGCTAGACTTACAAAAAAAATCATATTTAAGCCCAGCAGCTAAGAAAAATAATGAAATTTAGCTAGCCTGAGGTCCCTGGCTATGCTGCCCACGGTCCTGGCATTCTCTCTCCTTTTGCTGTGGCCTGGCTAGTTATCTCCGATTCACTTGTTTGTTACTAACACTCTCTGGATGCCTTCTTTGTGCTGGTACTGAGACAAAGTCCCTGGCTTGGCTGTTCGTGGTGTAGCAGACAAGGAGATGAATCCATCAGTCACCACAGAGCCGTGTGTCAGGCACCGGGGTGGAAGGATGCTCAGTGTGTCCTGGGAGACTAAGAGGGGACACTGAGGCGTGGGGCGAAGGGAATCACCTGGGCGTGCCCCACGTGCTAATTTTGAGCTGGGTCTTAGGAGGTACAGGTGAAGCTTAGAAGGATGGGCAGGCACAGAGGTGTGATGCAGAAGGCTCTCAGCAACAAAGGGTGGTAGGTAGGAAGTGGGGGAGGAGGAGGCAGGGGCCTGGTGCCCTGGAGATAGGAGAAGCCAGACAGGTTCTTGGGAACCAAACTCCTGCAGCTCTAAGGCATGGGAGGCTTAGATGTCCCTCCAGGCCTCATGTCAATCAAAATAATTAAAAGGAAAAAAGCCACAAAGCTGGCCTGTATATCCCAACATCCATCTAGTTTCTCCCCCAAGAAAACTTTGGATAAAATATGACAGTGTGCTAAGAAAATGTGTGTGTTCTTTGGCATGCATAAATAAGGGAATAAAGAACATTCTCAATTTCTGCAGAAGTGGGTTTGAGCTCATTCCGGACAGTGTAGCATTGGAAAACGTGCTCAGGTTTGGAGTCAGATAGACCCAAGTTCCGGTCCCAGCTTTACTAGCAGGTAAACCTCTCTGGGCCTGCGTTTCTTCATCTGAACATGGAGACAGTAATCCCAAGCTCGCGGCCTTATGACAAGAATGAAACCTCAGGATCCCATGGGTCTTGTTCCAAGCTTAGTGTTCCCTGCTCCATAAAGGCACTACCTTCATTCCAGGCCACGCGATAGGTCGTTGTCCATGAGGACCAGTTCTCATGAACGGAATAGAGAGCAGTCAGGGGAAGCAGCTGTGACGTGACTGTGGAAATGACAATGTGCCTGCTCATCTACTTTTGTCCACTTGACAAGTCCTCCGTACATACTTCCCGAGACTTGGGGACCAGAGTCGTGAACAGAAGCCTCCCGATCTGGTCGAGAGGAAAGCTCTAGGAACCCTTCCTGAAGCCCCCCACTTCCTGACCACCCAGTCACTATTTGCTGCGGACTGGACAGAAGTGGTTTGGCCGTGTGGAATTCCTAGGATCCTTTAGATAGGAACAGTGGTCCTTGGAGGAGGCCAAGGGGAGAGGGTCAGCTTGCCCCACACCGTCTCACTAGCAACATGGCTGGTGGCCTGCATTCTGCCATGGGCACAAGCGGGTATCGAACGTGCATCAGTAAGTGGAGTCGCAGCAGTGTGAGGAAGGCCCGTCCCTGTCTCCTGTGAGGCCCTCCATCCACACTTTGGACAGAACATTCACTTGAGGCAGCTGCAAGGAAACTCCAGAGGAAGGACTGTGTTTCCCCAAATCAGGGTGATGCTCAGACCTCCTGGTTCAATGGCTGGATCCAGGGAGCTCCCAGGTGGCCCTCCAAGCAAACTGCCAGGCCTTGCAGGACTCTAACACTCTCCCAGTACACGGGGTGGGGGGAGTCAGACCAGGGCCAGACCGCATACCTTGAATAACTTTAATTTCACTAGTAAAACATCATCTCTAGCATTCATTAATACTGCATGACAAGTCTCACCAGAAAACCTTTTTCTGTTGTTGTTAAAATACTGGTCATAATATAGATAGCAGAAAAACTTTAAAAAGTCACTTTGGGCCAGAGGCCTTTAATCCCAGCACTCTGGCAGACTGAGGCAGGAGGATCACAAGTTTAACCCCAGGCTTAGCAACATAGTGACTTAGCCAGACTCTGTCTCAAAGTCAAAAAATAAATAAAATGAGCTGGGAATGTAGCACAGCGTGAAGGCCTTAGGTTTGGTCCCCAGTACCACAAGAGAAGAAGAAGAAATAGTAGTCATTGTCATCGTCGTTGTCATCGTCACTTCGGGAGTGTGACCACCTTCGATTAGTACTTGTGGCCATCTAGGTTCTGTGCTCTGATAGCGTGGCACCTGACCCCGAGGGAAAGCCTCGAGTGGCGGGCCCGTCGGCACCAGGACGCAAGTTATATGCAGACGCTCTCTTATTTCCGCCCCTGTTTTCTTGTTATACTCTAGTACCTCAAGATAAATTATTAACATTGAGACCCTCATTAACATTGAGACCCTGTTCCATTTATCTTCCTGTTAAGCAGTGATTACGTGTGTGCATTTTTGCTCATGTGCATGTATGTGGCTGCTTATTGTATAAAGAAATCTGTTGAAAATCACGGCCCAGTTTGCCGGGGAAGTCACTGTTGACGCCTGCTTCCTCAGGCGTGTCTTAGCACGCGTTCCTCCCCTCCTTTTCAGAGGTGTCTGGTCAGGACAAGTGCTAGAAAGAAAGCGGTGGCTCTGGACTCCAGAGCAAAGTGGGAAGGCTGGGGCAGGGTGTCCCGCCTCTGACAGTCCCGGGGCGGGGAAGATGGGGTGGGGTCACCTCTGAGAGTCCTGGGGATGGGGGGCTTGCGCGTGCTGCCTCACCCCCGGAATTTCAGCCCACTCTGTAAGCCAGACATGGCCCCTAGCTTGCTGGCATCCTGACCCGCCTCCCTAGATGGTTTGGGGTGAGGTAACAGTTAATTCGTGCGTGTGAATAACTTTATAAACAGAACAAGACTACTACTGTCAGGCATTATTCCTGTCTTTTTTGAGACAGGTTCTTGCTCTGTCATTCAGGCTGATCCTCAACTCACTGTGTAGCCCAAGCTTGTCTCAAACTCACAGCACCCTCCTGCCTCAGCCTCCCTGAGTGTTTGGGATTACCAGAGTGCCCCACCACATTCAGTTGTCCTGTTCTTTAATTAACATTGTTTTAGGCTTGAGTTCACTGGCTTGGAGAAAACTGCCTTCTGAACATAGCTCACCGGAGTCCCATCTCTTCCCCTCCACTTCTGGTGCTGGGGTGGAACCCAGGGCCTTCCCACTAAGCCACCTCTCCAGCCCAATTGCAGACAGGATCTTGCTAAATTATAAGGTGCTTAGTGACCACTTGGACTTTTTAATCATCATCCTGTACACCTGAGGGGCTGCTCCTACCACGAAAGTGACCGGCAAAGCCTTCTCCTTGGGGTGTACATAGCTTTGTAAGTCTGCATGAGAAAAGAGAACCTGAAACCAGTTCTTTGCCTCAAAGTACATTTGTGTCAACATATGGGGCATATATTTTGCATAATAACACATAATTTTATTTTTGAAAGTGATAGTTGCTTTTGTTCTAATTATAAAATACCCAATACTTTGTGCCTCTTGAATATATGCAATCTATGTCAGCTAAACATTAAAAAATAAAAATTTTAAGCCAGGTGTGGTGGTACATGCCTATAATCCTAGCACTCTGAGAGGCTGAGGCAGGAGGATCACAAGTTTGAGCCCAGCCTGAGCAATTTAGTGAGTTAGTAAGACCCTGTCTCAAGTAAACAATAAAAAGGGCAGGGGATATAGCTTAAAGTGACATCCCTAGTCCAGTCCCCAATACCACAAAAATAAATAAAAGTAACATTTTTAAATTTTAATCTCCAGTACAATAAATTAATTAATATTACAAATAAACTATAAGAACTTTCAAATTTTCAGAAAGTCTAGAAAAGAAAAAATATTTCTGTGTTCAACTTTATACCTTTTTCTACAAGTATACACCTGTATAGTTTATATATATATATAGTTTATATATATATATATATATTTCGTTCACTTAAATGTAAAATTAGTCTGGGTCTGGAGACACAGACCTGTAATCTCAGCACTTTGGGTGGCCGAGACAGGATGATCTTAAGCTTGGGCCCAGCCTCAGCAACTTAGTGACAGTGAGATGCAGTCTCAGAACTAATAAAGGGCTTGGGGATGTGGCAATGTGTAAAGGCCCTGGGCAGAATCCCCAGACCACAAAAAAAAACCTGTCTGCATATATATTAGAGTCTTACCGTATACGTCACTTTGAAACCTGCTTTTTTAAATCTAAAACTATTATAGGCCTGCGTCCTTATTTCTGTAGCTTGCCAGCATTTCCCCAAATGCACATGCTAATTATTTCCTTGGCCGTTGGTATTTAAGGTGTTGAGGTACAGTCTCCATCCTTTGCTGTAAGTTTTAAAAATCAGTAGAAGATATTACCAACATTCACAACCTTAATATACTTCTGAAAAATACTACCAGAAATTCCATGTATTAATTTTGTCTTTTTGCATTTAGGTGGGAGGACTTAGGCCAGTTGCGGTGTAGACCCTGAGCAGCTATAAATAACAGGGCAAAGGGCACCTGGGCAGGGGGAGCCATGTGGCCAGCCACCCCTTTGCACGCTGCCTAAGCAGCGGCGTGACTCTAGAAACAGCCTTCTCATGGACAAGAGCCCAGATGTGATCTCTGAGGAGGCGGCACGGGGGACAGGAGCCACCATCGCCACACAACCAGCCAGAGCCCCTCATCCCGACACTCCACTCAAAAAGGAAAAAGTCATATACCCAGGCAGGTGTTGTGATGTGGCGCACTCAGTAACACCTCACTATCGGGACCTCCGCCCTGATTGCAGCTCCCTGAGATCCCTGCCCAGAGCCTGGCACAGCTTGGAGCTTGAGGCACAGGCTCGCAGCCCCATGCCGCTGTCACTGGGGCACTTTCAGGCTCACTGAGAAGGATTTGTGCCTGCTCGGGCATCACATGAGCAGACGTAGTGATGTGATCTCCTGGCTGGGGAAATTTGCACTCTGAGGGGCTGGAGGCAAAAAGCAGTGACTCCAGCCTGCAGGAGAATCAGAGGGAAGGTGGAAAGTGGGGAGGGGAGGCTGGGACCCGTGTGTGCGGACAGCAGCTCACCTCCACCAGCCCTGCCTGTGGTGATGTGGCAGTCACCCTCTCGAGCCCTCACCAAGACTTTCAATAATGAGGGAAAAGAAGTGAGATGGGAGGAGAAGGGAAGGAGAGAGACGTGAAGGAAGGGAGAATATCAGAGCGTTTTTGAGCTATGGTAAATATGACCCTTTGGAATTCTTACACCTGTACAGAGTTGCAGTGTAATTTGTGTTGGTTTGTTTGGAGACAATCTCATGATACAGAACAGGCTGGCCTTGAATTCAAAATCCTCCTGCCTCAGTCTTCTGAATGTTGGAATTTTAGGTGTGCACCACCATGCCTGGCTAAAATTTATTTAACGTGGATCAGGGTCAAAAAATTTGAAAGCCATATTTGTAAGCCCTGAGGTCATCACAGTTTTACAACAGTGAATGCCCTCAACACCACCTTGGGTTATCAAAGAAAGGGTCAAATAAGGTTCAAATGACTGACATTATTTAGCATCTGGGATGGGTTCTGCAGCTTCCGCCCCCACACCAGGATACCCTAGTTCCCAGGAGTATGTTATCTAAAATGACATGGCTGGGAGGCCAAGGGTGTCATTCAGTGGGACATCATGATCCCCAGCAAGGCAAAACAAAAAAGGTCCCTTTATTTGTTTGACCTGCATCCCCTTACAACATACCCTTGTCATCTATAGATTAGCTGTGACATCCAGTGCAATAGAAATGCTACGTAAATGGCTATTATAGAGTATTGTAGGGACTAAGGACGAGAAAAAGCATCTGTATGTGCTCGGGACAGATACAGTTCTTCTTCCAAATATTTTCCATCCACAGGTTGTTGAAACCATGGCTGTAGAACCCTCAGGTACAGACAAGCAGCTGGGTACCAGTTGAGAAAGTGGAGTTCAGTGGCAGGAAGATCTTGTGGAAAGATTCCCGTTGCACACTGGCTGTGGTTCAGTTTGGTTTGTTTTGGTTGAGTGTTTCAGTACATCACTAAGTTACCCAGGCTGGGCTTGGACACGTGATCCTCCTGCCTCAGTCTCCCAGAGTGCCAAGATTACAGGCCTGGACCACCGTGGCTAACAACGTCAACTCTTTTAAATATTCGACATCATGAATTTTAAATGAAAAGTTTTCTACCTTGTCTCTAACTTGAACTACAAACACTGTTTTTAAAAAAATTTGGTCCATGTTTAATATAATCTTTTTCCAGATACACCTATTAAGATGCACATATCTTTGTGCTTTTATTCATTCTTTCACGTGCTAAGCCAGCCTTGGCCCCAGATAGGCTTCGGTCTACAGGATGGATGTCCCAGCTCTGCCCTCCAGGAGCATCAGTCTGTTGGTCCATACTGGACATTGACTGACCTTTGTGAGGTCCTTTTTCAAACTCGAGTGCAGTCCTGGCTCAGGCTGGCTGAAAATGGCACTTCTCAGTAATCTAGGGCGCGTGTGGCTCCCTGTGTGCAAAACAAGCCCTGTAAGGTGCAGGCTGACACCTGTGAGTGCACAGACCCCCTGGGAAGTCTGCAGGGCAGTGTCGGGCCAGTGAGGGTGCAAGCCGAGCCCGCAGCCAGTAGGACCAGAGCAGCTCAGAGGCACATCGTAGTTTCTGTCACTTGGCCAGTTAGAGCTCCATCCTATGTTGGTCCCAACCCCTTTTGACCCGCTTTCCACTTATCCAGACCCTGTCCTGTGCCACTGCCTAGAAGGCTGAGGTAGGAGGATCCCAAGTTCTAGCCCAGCCTAGGCCACTTAGCAGCAACCTGGCAAGACCCTGTCTCAAAATCAAAAATAAGGCTGGAAACATAGCTCACTGGGAAGGCCCTGGGCTCAAGTCCACAGAAGTGAATGAATGATTGAGTGAGTGGCACCCATGCCTGTGCCATCCTCCTTCTCTGTGACAGCCTCCTTCTCTGTCCTTGCTGTGGCACAGCTCCTCACCCGTGAGGGTGAGCACAGTGTTGGGGCCCTTAGGGCCCGAGAGCCTCAGCATTGCAGACCTTGGCCACGTTCCTTTCCACGAAGAAGCATTTACTGTCTGGAATTTAAGTCAGGTGTTCTTCTGCTTGAAATTTGGATCAGGTGTTGAACCACGGGACTGTTCTAAGGAGGCGGTCCCAAGGTGGGGTGATGGGTCTGGAGAGTTTGTTAGCCTATTAGATTGCTTGTATGCTAATGTTAGCCTATTAGATTGCTTGTACGCTGATGTGTAGCCTATTAGATTGCTTGTATGTTAATATGGGTATGGAAGGGTATTTAAGCTTGGGCTTTGCGGAATAAAGGAAGTCGTCCAGTCAGTCAGCGTTCCACGATCGTGAGAGTCCGTGTGGTGTCTTTGCCGGTCGAAGACGCCACACACAGGACCCCAGCTTCATCTCCATCGGCACCATCATCCCCCCAGGTCACCAGCAGTCAGTCCGCAAGCCAACTCATCTGTTTGCGGCGCAAAGCTTACTTTTCCGTCCCCTGGCAGCGCGGCCTTCGTCAAGCGTACCAGCGCTAGCTACAGCCCATTTCTACTGGGACTCTAGGCTCCTCTGCAAGCCCACTTCTGCTGTCTTGCTATTCCCAGGTTAGCAGCCATACCTTGAGGATTTTCAGTTCTCATTTTAAAAAAGAACCTGCCTGTTTCCCTACTAAATACACCGTCTCTTATCAGATTGCTGTCTTATTGTTTGGATTTTCAAAAATGGTCCCTACGCTCAGCAGAGCCGTGAATTACCTGGAAATCCTCCACGTATATTTTGTAAGCAAGCAGGTTTTCCCGCCAGGACACTGCCTGAGCAGTGTGGATGCAGATGCCCTGTGGTGACCAGAACAACCTCGAGTAACCCCCCTCAGGGGAGCGTTCCCAAGCCACATATACATCCCAGGTAACCGCCGAGCGTTTCCGGGCCTTGAGAACATCCAGGTTGGCTTAATCTCCGTAACACTGAGGCTGCTCTAGCGACAGTATTCAGTGTTGTCTGTCTTGACCCCCGCTTTCCTGGCCTTCAGTTTTGTGGGGTTTGGTACTGTGTTTTCAGGGATGACAAAACATTCTAGAACGTTCTAATCATCACCCCTGACCAACTGCCCTTCTGCATCTCTGGCCCTGAGTCTTCAGTTCCCGATAAACACCGTCATTTATCCTTGTCAACCTCCTGGCAGCCTACGGTGACCCGTTCGCACGTCCCCTTGGAGAAGGTGGCACATGACTCGCTGGAGGACATCTCAGTGTGGTCAGGGTACTCGGCTTGGGGTGAGCAGGTGCACACACGCAGCCCGGAATGAGACCCGCCTGGTATTTTCGGCACCCTCTCCAGGAGCATAACTCAGCAGAAGCCTAACTCTGAAAGTGACTTGTCGCTGGGCCTGGCGACACAGGCCTGTAATGCAGCACTCTGGGAGGCTGAGGCAGGAGGATCAACAGCTTGAATTCACCAGGGAAACTTAGCAACTTTGTGAGATCCTGTCTGTCTCAAAACCAAAACCATGGGCGGTGATGAAGGGAAAGGAAAAAATGAATGTGTTGGAGATGAGACCCGCAGCGCCGCATGGTAAGACACAGGGCAGCCTGTGCGGGCAGTGCCCCGCAGATGTGCACGCTGCCGGAGGTAGCCCTGGCAGGCCAACCTGACGTGGCCGGCCTCTTCCTGCGCTGGGGCGGGAGGAGCCGGGCTGGCATGGCAGCGAGCTGATTAGATCAAAGAGGGCCAGGGTGCGCTCGGGCGGAGAGGGCTGTTTCCCTTGAGATAGTGGCTCTGCAGTGCGGTGTCCCGAGGAGCTTGCCGGGCACTCAGAGCTCGCGACCGAGAGGTGTGCACGCCTGGCAGTCGCCACAGAAAACCCCAGAGACGCCTGCTGGGGAGATCTAGGGAGGCCTGTGCTGCTGTAATCAGTGTTACTGATCTTTTGAGTTGTTCTGTTATCTGGAACATGACAGAGGTAAGCAAAGGGGGCTGGGCTAGGAGCTGGAAGACGCTGTTGACGACTCGTGCTGTGTGTACTTCGGCGAGTTACCTGTTCTTTCTGAATCTCAGTTTACTTGTCTGTAAAAATGGGCACAATAACAGCATGCCCCTTGGAAAGTGCCCTGTGAGCAGCAGGGGGGTGGTCCAGTGGTAGAATCGCGCTTAGCAAGAGAAAGAAGGGAGGAAAAAGAGAAGGCGGAGACCCAGGGTGGGGCCACCAAGCTGTTCCTGGTGTGCCCCTGAGAAGCCACAGGGTCCTCTGAATCTCCGTGTCCCTTTGTAAAAGGGGGAATAGGACAGTCCCTGCCACCTCGCTGGATCTGAGGAGATTGGAAACAGCAGTGCTTCCCGTGAGGCCAGGCCTCTGATGTTCTGGGCCACAGTAATGCAGACACGGTTGAAGCTGACTCACTTCTGAGCCCAGCCTGGTGGCACGGGTCAATAATCCCAGTACTCTGGGAGGCTGCGACAGGCGGATCTCAAGTTCAAACCCAGCCAAAATACAAAATTTAAAAAAGGGCTGGGGATAGAGCTCAGTGTGAAGGCCCTGGGTTCAATCCCAGGTTCCAAGGGAAATAAAACCCCTCTGGGGAGTTGGGCCTGCTGCCTTATCCTCCTGTCCCCACCCAGCCAGCCTCTTGCCACGCCCTTCCTCGCCCTAGGGTGCTCTAGGTGCCTCTGCTGCAGATCCCAGTGAAACAGCTTACATATCCACTTGAAGTGAAACATGGCCTCCATGGGGACATGGGGGACCCCAGACCAGGGGAATTTCATTTACTCTCCCTAACAAACTTGAATCTGGCCCATGGTTACCGTAGCTCTCTCTTTCTTTCTGTACTGGGATTGGGCCCAAGGCCTTGACACTGTGCTATATCCTCAGCCCTTTTATTATTTTTTTAAATTTTGAGACAGAGTCTGGGAAAGTTACTGAGTTGTTCAATCTAGACTCAAACCTATGATCCTCCTGCCTCAGCCTCCCAGAATACTGGGACGAGAGGCCCGCATCACCCCACCCGGCTTACAGCCTGTTTCTCCTCACCACCTAAACCTGTGGAGTGGGGAAGGAGGACGCTGTATTCTCCAAGTCAGATAGATGGGGAGGTGGATAATGCCAAGTGTTCTGGGGTGGTGGGGACTTTTTGGAGACAGGATCTTACTCTCTAGTCCAGGCTGGTTCTGAGCTCACTGGGTAGCCCAGACTGACCTCAGATGCACGGCAGTCCTCCTGCCTCAGCCTCCTGGATGGTAGGATTACAGGCATGAGCTACCATGCACAGCTTACGTGCTGCTAGGGAATCAGACACGGGTGCTCAGCGCTTGCTAGGTGAGCACACTAACCGCTAAGCCATTCCTCCGGCCCCGTGCCTCACTCTTACAACCGCACCCCAGTGCTCTTAGAATTCAGTTTCTGAAGTCCTCGGATGACATCAAAACTTAATCCGGTAAATTGTCTTGGTCCTAAAATTAAATATTGCTTGTTGCGTTTGGAAAGAAAAAGAAACCCCACTAGGTAGTTCAGGCGATCCTTTTTACCTTGTTTTGCCAACTTAGAAAAGACTGCTAGAGCCCCACCATGCAGGACTCCCGCCCGCCCTGCCAGAGGAGGCCCCCTCCTTCTAAAGGGGCTGCGAGGCCGCGGGGTGGGGCGCACCGCACACAGCAGCCCCCTAGGGCACCCCTCTTTCGTTTCTTGAAAAGATTAAGCCGGCGTGTCCCTTTATCCCCGCCCCCATCGTGGCATTTACCAACTTCGAAATTCCGATGCTGCTCACGCCTGTCGCCTCCAGCTGCAGACCCAGGCCTCAGCATTTGCCAAATCTCTGTAAGTCAGTACCCAAATAAAAGATGCTTCAGGGAAGCACCCAGTTCCTTCTGCTAATAGCCCCAGGGCGTCACGTGACCCCTCTCTGCTCTCCCCCGCCCCCCGGGCGCTCGGGAAGCCACCCCCGCCCGGCCGGGAAGGTAACGTGCCGCCGCCGCCGTCCTTCACCTGCCGCGGCGCGGGTCCCTCCTCCCGGGCGGTCACCTCTCGCGGTCTCGGACCCCGTCCCTCCTCGGCGGCTCCCGGCGGCCGCGGGGCTTACACGGACAGCGACCCGCGCGCGAGGCAGCCGTTTCGCTTTCTGCGCGTGTTGTTCTTGGCACCCGGCGAGTTCTGTGAACTTCTGGTGTCCAACTGGTAGGACCTGAAACCGCTTGACAAGTGCCGGTGGCCGCAGAGCCGGCGCGGGGCGCGAGCGGGGCGCCGCTCGGCTTTGTGGCTGCGGTCTGTGTTTGTGTCCCCTCGCCGTGGCCCCGAGCTCGTGTGGATCGCTTCGGGTTCCAAAAGTACAACGTGTTTGCTGTCGCCGTGGCTTCGGATTAAGTTGGCAGCCGGAGCCTCTCTGTAAGTGGTTTTAGTTTACATTTCTTCTTCTGGCAGGATGTTTTGCATAATTTTGCTGATCCTGGGTTATTTATAGACTTTTTAAAGAAACGGGGATGCAGGCGAGTTTCGGTTCCAGTCGTGGCAAGCGCAATGCCTGTGTGCGCTCCCATGTGTGCGGTGCTGGGTGATTTGTGTTTTTTCCCCCCTCTGGGAAATTAATTTTTCTGAAAGGTCGCCTGATAACATTCCGGGGCATGCGCTCCAGCCGCCCGTGATGGTTGTCGCCGGACGTGTTGTTTTCCTTCAGTCGGTCACAAGCCGAGTAAACTGAAAGTGGTGATGCCATTTCCTCCGGCCGCCCTGCGAGGGTGGGTGCGGGGGCTGGGGTGTTGTGTGGAACATCCAGAACGAGTTCACAGCGGTTGTTCTGTCAGACTCGCGGGAGCAGGTCCTCCGGTGGCCTGCAGCCCGCCCCCCCCAGCCAGTTGGCAGCACAAGTCACAGGCCGGCAGGGGCAAGGACCACCGCCCAGGAAAGCTGATGGGTTTTCAAGTTTATCCCTGGCTAAATGAGGGTGATCTTGAGATGCTGGTGTCGTGTGTTTGTTTGTTTGTAGTGCCGTGGGTGGAGCCTAGGGCCTTCATGCTGTGCTGTATCTCCAGCCCTTGCCTTATTTCTTGCTTGCTCTTTATTTCTGTCTTTCTTTTCTTTTTTGTTCTTTTCTTTTCTCTCTTTATTCCTATTTTGAGACAAGAGTGTCTCCGAGTTGTTAAATTGTCCAGGCTGGGTTCCAACTTGCAGTTCTCCTGCCTTGGCCTCCAAGAGTGCTAGGATTGGAGGCATGCACCTCCACACGTTGCAGTGATCTTTTAAAAGTGATGGTCCCCTACAAGATGGCGTGCCCACAGTTACACGAGATCGTGTCCCAAGAGAGCCCCCATACGGGTTCCAGTGAGAACTAAGACTGGGAACGGAGGGAAACACAGAGGCAGAATTAGCACCCTATAAGAGGGTTTCCAATAATATTTACTAAAAGTGTGGGCTAAAAAATCGCTCTGCCTCGCCCACCCAGTGGTTGTGCAATCACATCAGCCCGCGGTCACCTCCTCGGGCACCTCACGTCTGGAGGCTGCCACTCCTGGAGTGTGCGTGGGAAGTCGCGTGTTCGCCAGGGTCATGAGCGCGGAGTCCCCAGCCAATGGACCGGGAGAGCGCGCAAGTGAGACACATCACTGTGCCTCGGGTTAAATATTTTAAACCAAACAAATAGAAAAGGAAGGAGAAGGCGATAATCGGTGTTTGGGCCTCGCGGAGGCCTTGGGAGGAGGCAGCCGGCTTTGAGGCGCGTCCTCAGCTCCCTCGCCCAGGGCTCCCTGCTGTCTCTCTCCCCCTGTTCCCAACTCACTGAAATGAGAATGGACAGTTGAAACGGAAATTTCCGAGGTAGTAAAGGTGACCACTGGGCCGGAGCTTGACGCAGTTCTAGCTCCCAAGAGCTGCCAAGGATGAATTTCTTTTCGTCAAACCCCATGCTTCTTTCGTGGACAAAAAGTGATTTTTTTTTTTCTCCTCTAACCTTGTAGAGCATTGATGAGGCTGACTGGCTTTAGGGGTTTTGTTGCTCTTGTTCTGGCTTGGTTTGGTTGTTTTGTTTTGTTGTTACTGGGGATCAAGCCCAGGCCCTTCATCCTGAGTTATATCCCCAGTCTTTTTTTTTTTTTTTTTTTTTTTTGAGACAGTAGCTCACATAGCCTTGACTTTGTGATCCTCCTGCCTCAGCTTCCCAGATTGCTGGGATATTACAGGCCTGTGTCACCAGGCCTGGCGTGGGTCTAAATGTGCCCTGTGCTTTCTCACACCAGCCCCACTGAGCTGGTGAAGAACAGCTCGAGGTAGGCTTGGCTTACACTGCGGAGCTGGGGAGCCGCACCTGAGGCAGAACGTTGTCCGTCAGACCACGGCCTCCACCCCGCCAGCCACACTGGGCCAACCAGCGGCAGTGCGATGTTACAGACACGCTTGGTTCCAGTTACATTCTCTGTCCCCATGATGGGGACCATGCCACTCCCCCTTCCCTTGTCTAGTCTGTTGGGAGGGGAGGATTTGAGGCCTACCCTTGGAATAGAGGCTCCCACTTCACTGTGCATTGACCAGTATGAGTGTGGGGGTGAGGGGACCCACAGCCTTCTGGGTGGAGCTGGGACAGATGGGGTGAGCACCAGGTTTCCCAGCGCTTCTCTTCCTTGGGCCTTTGCCTTTTAAGTTGCCCAGCCCGCCCCCCCACAGTGCTTGGAGAAGTGAACATGCTTTGGGCTCTGTCTCTGTCACCCTCTCAGCCCTGCAGCCATCAGCCTTGCTTTGATTCCTCCTGCAGAGACGCCCAGCGGCACATCTGCTATCTGACTGCAGTTGACCCAGTGTCTGCCCCTTGGCACCAGCAAGCCTGTGTGTGTCTCCCTTGTCTCCTGGGCCTGGGATGGGGGTGGTTCTGCCCATCCCACACTCGGGGAAACCCTGGGATTAGAGGGCCTAGGCGTCCCCGCGAGGCATCAGGCAAACCCTGGCACTGGGGTGACTTCCCAGCCAAAGGTGGCGTTGGGCCAGGTGGCCCTGGTCAGCTTGCCATGCCTGGGAGAGTACTCTGTGGCCACCTCACCTGGCCATGAGTCCATATCCCCAAGGTCTTTTTCTGGAACAAAGGCAGTGATATACAGGTTAATCAGAACCTTCAAGAATAAGAAGCTGGACAAGAAAATAAGCTGATGAAAAGAGTTCGTTGTTCCCAGGCCAGATGCTTCCATCTGCTCCCGGCCCTGCAGGCCATCTTGGCGCCGGACTTCGGGTGGGCAGGAGTTGCTCACTGTCTAGATCAGCCCCGCTGTGGCCTCACTACACCTCACCCCCAGCAGCATCGGGCACCTGAGCTGTGCTTACATCAGATGTTAGCATTCCTGCCCTCTCCGAACTCTCTGCCCTCGACCAGTGGGTACAGCTGACAGAGGCAAATCAGCTAGGGCTGTCATAACCAAACAGACCAGAGGACTGGAGGAATGGCACGTGGTTAAAGTGCCTGCCTTGCAAGTGTAAGGCCCAGAGTTCGATTCCCCAGCACCACATAGAGCCCCACATCATAGCATGTGCCTATAATCCCAGCACTCTGAGGCAAGAGGTTTGCTGTGAGTCCAAGACCATACAGCGCTAGAAACCTTGTGGCAAAATACAAAATCAGACTCTATGGCTTTAATAACTAAAGGTTATTTTCTCATAGTTCTAGAGACTGGAAGCTCAAGGCTAAGGTTCTAGAAGGGTTGGTTTATCCCTGAGGCTTCTCCTGGCCTTCAAAGTGCTACACTTAGGCTGGGGTGTAGCTCAGTGGAGCTCTGGCCTACCCTGTGCAAGGCCCCAACCAACAGCATCACATAAAAATTAGCCAAAAGCTGGGTGTGGTGGTGGTCGCCTGTAATCCCAGCACTTGGGAGGCTGAGACAGGAGAATTGCTGTTAGTTTAAGGCCAGCCTGGGCTCCACAGTGAGTTCAAGACCCATGTGGTCTACAGAGCAAGACCCTGGGGAGAGATAGAGAGAGAAGAGAAAATGGCTGCGCTCTTTCTTTATCGACAGTACTAGGGATGGAACCCAGGGCCATTGTACTGCGCTTCATCCCCAACCCAGGCCTTGTTTGTTTGTTTGTTTGTTTGTTTTGAGACAGAATCTTGCTAAGTCACCAGGCACAGCCTGAGCTGGTGATCCTCTTGCCGCAGCCTCAGAGTGTGGACGTTACAGTCCTGGCTAGTGTTGTGTTCCTTGCCGTAATAAAGGCAGCTCTCACTTGCCCACGGTGCGTAGGGCCCAGCTCTGTGCACTTCATACCCAGTTTTCGCGGCCACCAGTAAGAGGGCAGCTGTCACTAGCTCATCTGTCAGAGGCACCAGGCTTCCTCACCAGGAAGAGGGCGAGATGGAGGCCGGTGAGAGCCCTCACATTGAGTGGCAGGGTGTACGACCACACCTCAAGTGCCGGGCACAGGACCCAGGCCAGGCTGCTTGCTTGGGCCTGTCCCCTTCCACCTTGGAAAGGAGGATGGGGAAGGAGAGTGGCCCTGGTGGCTGGCTTATCGCGTCTCCAGGGACGGCCTGGGAGAGCGGACACAGCAGTGGGTCAGAGTCCACACAGGGCACCGCACGCTGAGCAGTGGGCTGACTCCAGCAAGGCGGCATTCTCAAAGGACCTGTGGGTCTGTGCAGCGTGGCAGCGCGATGTATGGTGAGGCCCCAGGAGGAAGCCGGGCACAGAGGGCATCCCTTGCTATTTGTAGGAGCCATGCTGACATGGCCGCCAGGGGCTGGGCGTGGGTTGTACTCTCCCTTCTGGGTGCCATTGTGGGGGCGATGGAAGGCACCAGAGAGAGCGGAGGGAAGAGAGTGGTGATTTGTGGGGGGTGGATTAAAAGGGGAGCTGAGGCTGTTTGCCCTAGAGAAAGAGATGTGTGGGAACGCTTGTGCTGCCCGGTGTCCCGTGGCATGGGGCCAGAGCTGCTCATGGGGTGGGAACAGGGATTGTGCGTGAGCATCACAGCATTGCTGGTGGGGAGAGCTTTCCAGGCGTAGGCTGTGTGCCCCACACCACAGGCTCCTTGCCTTGGAGAATGCTGCCCGCAGCAGGGGTGACGGGAGCCCCAGGAAGGCTGCTGTTACCGCTGAGACTCTGTTAGTCCTGGCTCAGGGTCTAGCCTGGGTCCCTGGAGAGTGGTGATCCCTGGGATGGAAACACAGCCGTATCAGGGACAGAAGGGGTGATGGGACAGCTGTGCCTCAGTGTCCCTTTTCGTGTGTGTGTGGTGTGTGGTATTGGGGAGTAAGCCCAGGACCTTCACAGTGAGCCACATTCCCAGCCCTTTTTTATTTTTAGTTCGAGACAGGGTGTCACTAGGCTGCTAGTTGTCCAGGCTGTCAGGCTGGGTGTACACTTGCAATCCTCCTGCTTCAGGCCCCTCGAATGCTAGGATTACAGGCCTGCATCACCACCCCTGGATTACATGATGTGTCCCGTCTGTATCCAGCTGTCAGAGCCCGTTGGGGTGTATGTGTAGTATTGTTATTGTTTGGACTTCCACTGACTTTATTTCATCAAGTGAAGACATTAAAAAACAAAAACCACGCTCTGAAACAGTAGGACAGTCCAGCCACCCTGATGTCATCACCAGTACACACTGGAAGAGGCAGAGAGAGGACACAGACGGGCCCTGTGCCCAAGGTGGCCGTGCTTGGTGGCTTGCCTTAATTACCTTAACTTTAAAATTACCTCTTATGGGGCCGGGGAATTGCACAACGGTTAGAGTTCTTGCCTGGAGAGCACAAGGCTCTGGTTTCAAATCTCCAGCACAGCATAAGCCATGTGTGGTGGCACATACCTAGAATATCAGCACTTGGGAGGCTGAGGCAGGAGAACGGCTGTGAGTTTGAGGCCAGCTTATGCTACATAGTGACTTCAGGGCCAGACTAGACTACAGAATAAGACCCTGTCTCATGGGCTGGAAGAATGGCATGGAAGTTAAAACACTTGCCTTGTAAGTATAAGGCCCTGAGTTTGATTCCCCAGCACCACATAAAGCTGGTCGTGGTGGTGCGTGCCTGTAATCCTAGCACTCGAGAGGCTGAGATAGGTGGATTGGATTGTCCTATAGCCATCCTGGGCTACATCAGTGAGTTCAGGACCAGCCTGAGCTATAGAGCGAGACCCTAACTCAAAAAAAGACCCTGTCTCAAAAAAAAACATTGCCTTCTTTACCATGATTCCAAACAGGGTTTTGAAAGTAATTCAGTTACCTTAAAATTGATTATTCTATGTACAGATTGTCCTGGCCCTTACTTTCTGCAAGGTTATTATTATTATTATAGAGGTGATTTTTTTTTTTTTTTTTGAGGCAGGGTTTCACTCTGCTGTCCAAGCTGGTCCTGAACTATACAGCCCAGGCTGGCCTCAAACACATTGCAGTCCTGCACAGCCACTTGAGTACTGGGATGGTAGGCGTGCCTCACCATGCCTGGCTTGAGCTGAATTTCTTAGAACCTAAAATTAAGCATTTTAGGCCAGGCTCTGGGACATAGGCCTGTAATCCCAGCTCTCTAGGAAGCTGGGCTGGAGGACCTCCGGTTCTAGCCCAGCGTGGACAATTTAACACCTCATTGAGGTGCTGTCTCAAAATCGAAAAATAAAAAAAAGGCTGGAGACATACATCAATGCAAAAAGCCTCGGGTGTGATTCCCAGTACCACAAAATAAAATAAAGCATTTCAGACTGAGCAGTTCACTGACATTTAGTGCATTGCTAGTGTTACGTGACTGCTTCTGTCTAGTTCCAGAATGTTTCTTCACTTCAGAGTAAGACCTCGTGGCCTGAAGCAGTGACTTCCCTTCTCGCTGCCACCCACAGCCCCCAGCAGCTACCAACCTGTCTACTTTCTGTCTCTGTGGACTTGCCTGGGACTTCCGTATACATGGAATCATCCAGTTATATACATAATGTCCTTTTGTGTCTGGCTTGTTTTATTAAACATGGTGTTTTGAGATGTGTGGTGTATGTCATCCTTCAATCTTTTCGACGTCTGAACAATATTTCATCATGCGTATGTGCCGCAGTTTCAGTTTTCATTATGCCCTGATGGAGATTGGATGTTCCTGCCCTTCAGCTCTATGGATAGCTCTAGTAGGGGTCTTGGTGCAAGGATGTGAGCAACAGTTTTCAGCTTTGGTTCTTGGGCTTGTTTGTTTGTTTTATTAAATACTAGGGATTGAACCTAGGGCCTTCTCAATGAGCCACATCCCCGAAAGTTTTCAATTTTGATTTTGAGACAAGGTCTCTAAGTTGCTAAGTGGCCTTGGCTGAATTCACACTGGGAATACTCCTGCCTCAGCCTCCCAGACTGCTCGGATCATAGATGTGCACCCCCCATGCCCAGCTCCTGCTTTCAATTCTTTGGAGTATGTATCAGAAGTACAATTACTTGATCAAAGAGAATTGTATATTTGTCTTTTTAAAATTAAAACAATTTTGTTGTGGTAAAATTCGCTTGCCATAGAATTTACCATATTAATCATTCCTAATGTACAGTTGAATGTCATCAAGTGGGTTTGTTCACATTATCATGAGACCAATGCTATTGTCCATGTCTAGAGCTCCTTGTGCTGTAAAACTGAAACACTGTACCTGAAAAATGTAATTTCCCAAACCCCGGCAACCACCATTCTACTCTGCCTATCAGTTTGACTCCGCGAGGTCCCTCGTAGCAGTGGGATCAGCTAGTATTTGTCTCTTTTGGTGGTGGAGGAGTGCAGAGTCTCATTCTGTAGTCCAGGCTGGTCCTGAACTCACTGTGTAGCCCAGACTGGCCTCGAACTCATGACAGTTCCCTTGACTCAGCCTCCTGAGTGCTGGGATCACAGGCATGTTCCACCATGCCTGGCTAATTTTTATATGGTGCTAGGGGATCAAACCCAGGGCCTTGTGTGTGCTAGGCAAGAGCTCTAGCCACTGAGCCACACACTGCACCCCTGGCCCCTGGTATTTGTCTATTTGTGACTGATTTCTTTCACTTTGCATAATGCACTCAAGGTTCATCTGTGGAAGCATGTGTCAGAATCTCCTTCATTTTTAAAGCTGACCACACACACACACACACACACACACACACAGAGACACACTCATGTATCTGTGGGCACTTGGGTTGCCTCTGTTCTCTAGCTGTTGTGACTAGTTTTCTATAAATGTGAGTGAACAAGTATCTCTTTGAGACCCTACTTTCAATTTTGGGGGGTGTGTACCCCAGAAGTGGGTCTGAGGCTTCTTCATATGGTAGTTCTGTATTTAATTTTTTGAAGAGCTGCTAAGCTGTTTTCCATAGCAACCGATGCGTTCTGTGTTCCCAGGAACAGTGCAACAGCACGCAGAGGTTCTGTGTGCCCTTGCCAACTCTTGTTTCCCTTCGCCCTTGTCATTGTTGTTTGGCCAACAGCCACCTGGTGTGCATGAAGTACCGCCTCCTTGTGGTTTCGATGCGCGTGGCCGTGGGGACTGCCTTGGCAACTTTCCGTGCTTCTGCTTTGGAGAAAGGTCTAGTCACGTCCTCTGCGTGGGTTCCAATTGTATTGTGTTGGATTTAGAGTTATGCGCTCATCAGGAACCAAAGCAGTGTAAATATCGCATCTCTTCTTGAGGCTCCAGGGTGCTGAAAAGTGGGGCCACCTACTTACCTGTGTGCAGGCACCGGAGGTGAGGAGCCAAACCAGAGTGGAGAGGCAGGGCTTCGGGAACTCCTAGAGGAGGTGCCAGGAGAGGTGCCCGGAGAGGTGCCTGTGTTTGTCCCTGGAAGGACTTCCACTCTCAGTCTATGGGGCCTGTGCTTTTGTCTGTGGGTCTTCTAAGCCTTATAACCTGTGGCAGGCTTGTAGCTGATAGTCCCCTAGGGGGACATGTTTTCAGGAGTCCGGCTGGGGTCTACAGGGCCAGGTGACCACTGGGCCCCAGGAGCACATCCTCTGCAGCCACGGTGTAAAGTGCCTGAGAAGGAGGGCCGTCAGATTGGTGGCCAGCTCATGCCGTGTCCCACGGCTCCATTTCAAGATATTTCAGGTAGGGTGGTCACTGGCTAGCACACCGGCCCACACCCCAGTCAGAAACTGATGAATTCTCCTTCAGGCTGGGATGAAGCTCTTTCTGCAAGACCAGAAGAGGAAGCCGAGAGCCCAGAGGTCCACAGGCACATCATCCCTGAATAATTCCTCCATAGAGACTTGTGTCTTTGGCTTTGGTCATGTTGTCAAGCTGCCAGTCAGGTGGTTCCCATAGGGCCTACCCTCCACAGGCACGTGGCGCTGCCCAAACCGTAGGGCGTCCGTTGAGGTGCTTCCATCTCCCCCGGGGGAAAGTGGTCCAGGAGTCCTTCTTCCTGGTTTTGGAAAGCCTCTCCTCTTAGAGGTTGCTTCTACCTTTTCTTGCTAACACATATGCACCGCTTAGCTGGAGTTGACTTAAAAGTCTGCTTAAAGCCATGTGGTACCAAGTTATATTGATGAGCCTGGCCCTGTGGCACAGGCCTATAATCCCAGCACTCTGGGAAGCTGAGGCAGGAGAGTTGCAAATTCAAGCCCAGCCTGAGCACCTTATTGACTTAGAGACCCTGTCTCAAAATCAGAAATAAAAATGGGCTCAGTGTGGAGGCTCTGGCTCAATCCCCAGAACCAATATAAATAAATAAGTAATCGGATAAAACACAGGAGAGGACCTAGTAGATGATCAAAATGCCCAAAACAAGCTTCAAGCTTTCCCGCTGGCCTTCACTTTATTTTTTCTTTTTTTTGAGACAGGGTCTCACTCTGTAGCCCAGGCTGCTCCTGAACTCATTATGTAGCCCTGTCTAGCCTTGGAGTCATGGCAATCCTCCTGCCTCAGCCTCCTGAGTGCTGGGATTACAGTTGTGTACCACTGTGCCCGGCCTATGTGGTGCTGGGGAACCAAACCCAGGCCCTTAAGCTTGTAAGGCAGACATTTAACCTCTGAGATATTCCTTCAGCCTTGGCTTTTATTTTTAATGGAGGTGAAATTAATGGAACAGAAAATTATTCTAAAGTGTATAGGACCATAAGTCGAGTGCCATGGGACGGCATGTGTGGTGCACGTATTTGCATGTGTGGACTCTGGGCTCAAACCCCGGCATCAAAAACAATTTTTCTTTTCTTTTCTTTTCTTTTCTTTCTTTCCTTCCTTCCTTCCTTCCTTCCTTCCTTCCTTCCTGTTTGACAGGATCTTGCTCTGTAGTCCAGGCTGATCCAGAACTCACAGTGTAGTCCAGGCTGACCTCAAACTTCTCAAATTTACAGCAGTCCTGCCTCAGCCTCCCGAGTGCTGCGATTACAGTAATGCACCACCATACCCAGCCAGTATTTTAAATTTGTTACTCAATAATTTATTAGAATTTAATTATAAAATCTTAAAATTTTTTGTTTATATATTGCATCCCTTTCTCCTTCCCACCCCCTCACCACAAAGTCCATCTTCTTACTTTCTCCTATATCTCATGTTTTTTATGGGTTTGTTTTCTCTTATTAGAGAAACTGTATGATATTTAACTTTCTGGATCTGATTCATTTCACTGAGCAAAATGGTCTCAAGGTGCGTCCATTTTCCTACAAATGACTCCAAGTTGTCATTCTTTATGGCAAACTAATACTCCATGATGTATATATACCACATCTTCTTTATCCACTCATCTGTACATGAGTGTATTGGCTTCATCCATGACTTGGCTATTATAATTTGTACTGCTATAAACATGGATAGGCATGTGTCCCTCTTGCATGATGACTTTAACTCTTTGGGAATATAATCAAACAGATATAGCTGGGTCAAATGGAATATCAATTTTCAGGTTTTTGAGGACTCTCCATAATGGTTGTACTAGTTCACAGTCCCACCAGCAATGCGGGAGGGCTCCTTTTCCCCACAGCCTAGCCAGCATTTGCTGTGTTTGGAGTTCTTAATACCAGCCATTCTTACTGGCATCAGAAGGAACCTCAGTGTTGTTTTTATTTGCATTTCTCTGATGGCTGAAGATGCTGAACATTTTTTCATGAATTTATTGGCTGTTTTGACTTCTTCTGAGAACTGTTTATTCAGATTTCCATTTTTGATTGGGTCCTTTATTTTGGAGGGTCTAATTTTTTTTCAATTCTTTGTATGTTCTTGATAATAGTCCTCTGTCTGGCAAAGACTTTTTCCCATTCCATGGATGCTCTCTTCACTCTGTTGATTACTTCCTTTGCTGTGAAGATTTTTAATTTCATATGGTCACATTTGTTGATTCTGGTTTTATCTCACATGCTTTGAGTGTTTTATTGAGAAAGTCCTAGCCTGTGTCATCAAGAGTTTTACCTACTTTTTCTTCCAGCAAGTTCAGTGTTTCCATTTTAATGTCTAAGTCTTTAATCCATTTCGATCTGATTTTCGTGAAAGCTGTGGGTCTAATTTCATTCTTCTGCGTGTGGTTAGCCAGTTTTCCAAGCACCTTTCATTAAAGAGTCTGTCTTTACTCCAGCGTATGTTTATGGACCCTTTGTTGACAATCAGATGGCTGAAAGCACTTGGGGATATCCGTCTTCTTTTTGTGCCAATACCATGTCCTTTTTTTCACTGTTGTTGTGTAATATAATTTGATATCTGGCATCATGATGCCTCCTTCCTTTTTTTTTTTTGCTTAAGATTGTTTTGCCTATTATGGGTCACTTATGGCTCCATACTAAATTTCAGATCATTTTTCTAGTTCTGTGAAAAATGGTGTTGGTATCTTGATTGGGACTGCATTGAATCTTTGTGTTAGTTTAAGTAGCATGGCCATTTTGAACATGTTGGTTCCGCCTATCCAGGAACAGGAATATCTCTCCATTTCCTAAAATTTCCTTCAATTTTCAGGGCACTATAGTTTTCAGTATAGAGGTCCTTCACTTGCTTTGTTAGGGTGATTCCTGGGTATTTAAATTTCTTTGAGGTGACTGTGAATGGATTTGTTTTTCTGATCTCGTTCTCTGTGTTTTCACTGTTGCCTATAGAAGAATGCTACTGATTTTTGTATTGATTTTATATCCTGCAACTTGGAGGAATCTGTTTATTAGGAGAGTCTTCCAGTAGAGTTCTGGGATCCTCTGTGGAAAGGGTCATGTCATCTGCAAATAAGGAAAACTTGACTTCTTCCTTCCCTATGCATATTCCCTGTGTTCCACCCCTTGCCTGTTTGCGCTGGCTAAGCTTTCAAGCACTATGTTAATTAAATAGGAGTGGTGAGAGTGGACACAAGCCTTGTCTTGCTCCTGATTAGAGGGGTTCCGTTTTCCCTTATTTAGATTAATGTTGGCTGTGAGAGTGTCATACATTACTTTTATCAGTTTGAGGTAGGCTCCTTCTATTCCTATTTTCAACACTTTGGATCAGGAAAGGATGTTATACCTTGTCAAAGGCTTTTTCTGCATCTGTTGAGATGATCATGTAATTTTTGTCCTTTATGTGGTGATGAGGAATTGAACCCAAGGCCTTTTATATGCTAGGCAGTGCCCTAACCACTGAGATATGCCCCTCAGCCCCAAAACAGTTTTTCTTCCTCCTACCAACTGTCACCCCTAAAACCAAGAATAAAGTGCACAAGGTGACACTGAGTACATTTCGGTTGTTGGACAGCCATTACTCCCTGAGAAAACGCTATAGCCGTTAAGCGGTCACTCCCCACTCTCTGTCCCCGGCCAACACCCGACAGCCACTAATCCCCTTCCCGCCTCTGTGGTTTTACCTCTTCTGGATATTTGATATAAATGAAATCATGGGACTGTGGCCTTTTACGAACCATTGCACTTGCAGGCACACAGCCCTCCCCTGAAGCCTGTTTCCCTTTGCCAGATCAGGAAAGAAGCGTAAGAGCTGCAAATATCCAGAGTGAATGAAAAACCCTCGCTTAGGGGAATAGTGAAAAGTGTCCCAAACTAGGCGAATCCCAACATTCTGGAAGACCGAGGCAGGAGGATCACAAGTTCGAACCCAGCCCATATAACTTAACAACTTGGCAAGACCCTGTGTCAAAATAAAAACAGTGGGCTGGGGATGTGGCCCAGTGCAGAGACTCGGGGTTCAGACCCCCACGCCAGGGGGAGAGAGAGATCCCAGTTATGCTAAGGACCTCTTTTCTGTCTGCAGAGCACAGCGCTGGGTGCCTGGGTGGACCTTGCCCTCAGGATGGACGGGCCCTTGAAAGAGGGCAGAAAGGTCACCTGGGACCCAGGCCAAGCCCATCCCAGCCCCCAGAACCAGGAAAGCCACGCGTGTTCACCACCCCTTGGCTTCGGTCAGGGCTGGCCCTCCACATGCAGTGCGGGCTGCCCTGTGCATCCCAGGAGCTGGCAGCCTCTGCTGCATGGTGCGTCTGTGGTTCAGGAAAACCCCAGCGCCTCTGCCAAATTTGGCTCCAGCCTGCGCCCGGGCTTTCCTTCTGCCTTCCCCTTCTCATCTGGGCAGACTCTCTTAAAGGGGAAGTGGTACGTTCTGACTGGCCAGGCCTGCAGCCACCAGCAGGGAAGGGACTAGTAGCGAGAGTGTTGCCGCCTTCTCCCAGCAGCGAGATGTGTAAGTGTGAGCAGGCATGGTCACCACTGGGACGGGCTGGGTGCAGGGCATGGCGCGGGGCGGGAGCCTGGGGCGAGCTGGGTGAGTTTCCCGCAGATAGTGCTGGGCTGTGGGCAGCAGCCGCTAGGAAAGAGGTCAGGAGTAGGAGGCTGGGTTGGGGGCCAGTCTATTTTGGACGGACCTTCTGGAGGCGCAAGCCAGGGTGCTGTGGAGGAGCACAGCGGAAAATTTTATAGCACACCTTTCTGAGCCCTGGGAAGCCAGCTCTGATGACTCCTACCAACCGTCATCCCTGATGTGTGGCCCAGATGACATGTGATATACTCAGCAGTTGCTTTTCTTTGTTTTTCTGTTTTGTTTTGTTATTGCAATTTGTGCTAAGAAATGTTTCAGGTCCTTTTCTATTCACGTGGTACAACTGGCTTGAAGAGAACCTGTATTTTTCCTTCTTTCCTCTCTTCATGGATGGCCCTTGACCCAGTGCGTGCACCCTGTGTCCCCTGAATAAACTGTCCTGGCCACCATGGGCAGACTGCCTGGCTAGTAGGATGATTTGAGGTATATCTGGCCTTTTTCTAACTAAAGGCAGATATGTACAACCTTTGGCCTGTTGGATTTTTGCCCTAGATCTTTTTTTAAATGTTACATTAAAAAAATAAAGTTTTGGTGCATGAGTTACAAATTTTATATGTGGCACAAGAACATTCCTCTCAACTCCAAAAAAAAAAAAAAAAAAAAGGCAAAAAACCCCCCAGCGAATTGCAGGTTGGACTTGTGAGGTTTGAGTTTTGTTTCCTATGTGCCCATGTAAAGAAATAAAGGGGAAAATTCACATGTGCGTGTACATACACACACAGAGTCCTTCACCAAATGCTGCGAGCAGTTGACTGGGAGAAAGGCAGCCCTTTGTGTGAGGTGCAGGCCCCAGAGACTTGTGTGTGTTAAGAATGATTGATCTTGAACTCATGTCAAAAGTTTTGTTTTCACCTTCAAAATAACTCAGACCTTTTGCTTCTAAAGAAGAAGGAGACAGAGGAAAATTGTATGTCTCTGTACGCATATGTTGACAGGGCACAGCCACACCCTGCTGCAAGACAGCTTCCTGTTTGCCACTGCCAACTGACTCTCCAAGGAGAACAGAGCCGGTTCCGTTGGTGGCTGCTGCGGAACCGGGCAGCCTGCAGGGTGAGTGCCACTCAGTGAGCTGAGAGCTGAGCAGGGAGTGGAGACTTTATACCTTGCACTGGAGCAGACCAGGGCCCTGCACTGTCCAACCCTGGGGTTGGTTCAGGTGGAAATAGAGCAGGGTGGCCTCTCCCCGTCGGCCTGTGTTCCTCAAACAATGTGTTCACGAACAACTCTTATAAATGAAAAAAAATTAAGTCAAGGTAGGGAGATACTGCCAATGGCCTGCTTAGGAAAACTACTACCTGGGATTTTTTTTTTTTTCTAAATCTACTTTTTCATGAGTTCCTGCCACGAGTGGACACTGTGGTGGCCCTTTCTGTGTGGTATCAGTCCTCCCAACGCTCATCTGCATATAGGGGTGGTTAACTGAGGCAAGGTGTTGTGCTAAATGCCAGAGAAGACAGAGTGACCAGAACCCAGAGGTAGGCCTGGTGTCACAGGCGTGTAATCCCAGCACTCTGGGAGGCTGAGGCAGGAGGATTGCAAGTTTACACCCAGCTCGACGTCTTAGCAATGTAGTGAGACCCTGTCTCAGAATCAGAAGTAAAAAAAGGAAGTGTAGTTCAGTGTGAAGGACTGAGTCTTGATCCCACTAACGCACACACACACACACACACACACACACACACACACACACACAGAGAGAGAGAGAGAGAGAGAGAGAGAGAGAGAGAGAGAGATTGACAGACACACACACACCCACCCACCAATCGATGAGCAGGACACCAAAGCCAGGAACCCGACAGCGGCAGCATGCTCTGTGGGCTACCTGAGGGACTATGTGCCTCAGCGGGAACAGGCTTCCCAAGGTTAGCACGCTTGCCCCAGTCCCAGAGCTCACGAATGACAGCCAGGACAGGAGACCGCTCTGATCGTGGAGATGGCAGTGCTCACTCTCCGGGGCCGTTGTCTGGCAACACTCGGGAGGCATGAAACCATCTTAGGACTTTAAAAAACTACACGTTTGGGGGCCCTGGCCCTGATTTTACGTAATGAAGCAGCCCCCACGTCACCACTGGTCTCTGAGGTATACATGTGAGCTGGGCACTCCTCTGCTGCCTGCCATGAGAACCCTTCCCGAGGTGTGGACAGGGCACACCTGAAACGGAGACAGGGTGTTATGTGCCTAACCCAGGGCACTTGGGGGAGGTGACTGACGGTAGCCAGGTGACTTAGATGTTGGACAGGCTGTCCCAAGGTCTTCTGCCAGATGCACCTGCCCCTCCAGTGCCCTGGGATGGGGTGATGTCAGCTGTGCCATCTTCAGGTGGACTCCAACAGTGTGACTGAGAGTGGAGCCACCCCTTTTCCTGTGGTGACTTCTGTGCCCATGAGTGTACACACGTGTGTGGAGAGTATGACTCCCACAGAGACGGTTGACACCGTGTAGATGGACTCCTTGTTAACCCTCCAGCACACCCCACCACCAGTGGACAGGGCCATAGGACAGGAGCTGAGGCAGTGAAAGGCCTAATGCCACTAGGGGTGGCAGCACAGGGCACCCGCAGAGGCCACAGACCCGGAGCGGTCACTCTGCTGTGCCCCTTCTGAGGGGCAAGTCTGTTCTTCAGCCGGTGAGAATGTGATGGCCAGTCTGGAACCCCAAGAGTGCCATGCCCACCCTGAGGGAAGCCTGGATCAGCAGAGGGCTAACAGTGGCACAGACTGCCTCATCACCACTGTGATAACCAACCTCCTGTCCCTGGGCCCAGCGTACAGTCAGCACCGAGGAAGCGCAAAAAGAAAAGGAGTCTGTGAATCATGAAGGTTTTCAAATAAGAATCAATTTGTTTTCACTAAGAGAATATATACACACAAGAATAACAGGTTTTCCTGAGAGCCTAGTAGCTTTTTCATCTCTTTATGATTTAATATCTCTTTGATGTTGTTTAAAAAAAAAATCTAGTCGATCCTGGTAGCACAGGCCAGTAACCCCAAGCACCTTCGGGAGCTCAGGCAGGAGAATCACAAGTTCCAGCCCAGCCTGGCTGACTGAGCAACTTAATAGACCCTGTCCTAAATAACCAATAAAAGGGGGCTGGAGATGAGCTCAGAGTAAAGGCCCTGTGTTCAATCTCCAGTACCACAAAAAAGAAAGAAAGAGAAAGGAAAGGGAGAGAGAAAAGAAAGTCTGGTTCCAAAAACCTAGAACAGTAAATGAATCAGTGAGGTTTGGCTTTATGGTTTTTTCTCTTGCTTGCCCCCATGATCCCCCTTTGCTGTTTGGTTGAGGAAGTTTTAGTGCTTTCACTTTTTGGTTGTTACCGCGGTGGAGACTTAAGTGACTTCCACAAGAATGCACCCAGTGAGCACCCATGCACCTCTGGTTTTTCTTCTCCCCCCGCCCCCGTTCATGTTGAATGTTTCTGTGCAGGCATGCTCCGTGTGCCTGCATTACTTGTGACATTTTTCATTTTCTCGTGGGCGTGGGTGTGCTGCCTGCTCACGCCTCCTCCAGTTGAGACAGCCCTCACACCTGTCATTTTCAATTGTCTTCCTACAGATCGTGCCGCCGTCGTCTGGAGTATTTTTTATTACTGCTGCTGAGAATACCTTTGAACTCTTCTTCTTTTGGGATATTTCCTTGAGGTCTGTTTTTCAAACTAACGTTACCAAATTACCAGATCAAAGGCTGCAAATGCTTTCTAGTTCCTGCTGTAGTCTGGCTCCAGAAAAATGCAAAGCCTTGAAAGTCCTCTCGGGGATGTGGACCAGTGCTGGTCTTGCGGGTCTCCTTCTTGCAAGGCAGTATCTGGTAAAGGCACCCCCCGGGGTTGGTGGGAATATTTCAGCCCCTGGAAAATCCCTGGGACTCCCCAGAGCCTACCTAGCAGCGATGGTGCCAGCACTTGACACCTGGTTCTAAATAGAGGAGCAGGTGGGGGGAGTGATGCTACCCAGGAGATAAGGGGATCCTGCATTATCAGACCTTGGCAGATGTATCCAAGGACAGCTCAGGAAGTGGGAAGGGCTTTTTCAGGCACGTGGGAGAAACTGCGTTTCTAAAGTGTGGAGGGAAGGGAGCTCCCCAGGCAGGGTGGCCTGGTAGAACATTGGTCTGGGCATCCTCCCAGCTACTGAAGGCTGCGTAACCTTGGTCTTGCTTCACGATCTTGCTAAGCCGCAATTTCCCCATCAGTAATGAGGACACGAACAGAATTAGACCACTTTGTGCAGTTCTTGGGTAAATCACATGAACCTGTCAGCGGGAGGTGGCTTGCACTGTCCCTGACACATACGAGGTACTCAAACTCAAGAAGTGCTGTTTAGCCCAGGCTTGGTAGTGCAGGTCTGTAATAACCAGCCCTGTGGGAAGCTGAGGCAGGACGATTGCAGATTAGAATGCAGCCTTGACAATTTAGTGATTTAGGGAGATCCTGTCTCGAAATCAAATGTAAAATAAAAATGGGCTAGGGGTATAGCTCAGCACAAAGCCCTGATTCAGGCCCCAGTGCCACACACGCACACAAAAGAAAAGAAATGCTGCTTTCTTTCTCAGCCAAATAAATGGGCATGAGATAACCAGCTGACCAGGAAACCTACCGGCAGCTTTGAGGCTTGGGAACTGAGCTGGCCAGCAGTGTGGGCCACTTGCCCACACCGGATTTGTCGGAGAACTTGGTGTATCACACAGCTCATGTTGCCTGGCAGTGGGTAGAAGGTAAGGGGGTAAAAAAGACCTAGTAAGTTCACTGGTGACAGGCACCCACTCTTCAAAGAACATGTCCCGGTTTCCCAGTTGCTCACGGTCTGGTGACTTGTTTTTTGGGGGTTTTTTGTTTGTTTGTTTGTTTGTTTGTTTTGTGGTACTAGGTACTCAAGCCCAGGGCCTTCATACTGAGCTACATCTCCAGCCTTTCTTTTTTCATTTTTGAAACAGTGTCTCACTAAGTCACTAAATGGCCAAGAAGACAGAACTATGAGCACTGCTCAGTGGTTAGAAGGCTTGCCTAGTAAGCACAGAGCCTTAGGGATTCCCCAGCTCCGCATGAACTGTGTGTGGTGGCACGTGGCTGTAACCCCAGCATTTGTCTGTACTCAGGAGCCTGAGGCAAGAGGACCTGCTGTGTGTTCATGGCCAGCCTGAGCTACGCAGTGAGTTCAGGACCAGCCTGGACTACAGAGTGAGATCATGTTTCCAAAAAGAAAGAAAGAAAGAAAATATATATATATATATATATATATATATATATATATATATATATATATATATATATAATAAAGTGCCCAGACAAGGCTTGAATTTGCAGTCCTGCCTCAGCCTCCCAGAGTGCAGGGATTACATGCCTGCACCCAGGCCTGGTCCTGACATCTTTTAAGGATAAACTCCAGTCTGAATAAAGTCCAAGCACTCTAGAAAACCTCCGAGGATTCCTGGTCCCGGAGGTGGAGCACGGTTCTGCCTGCCACCCATCGTCCCTTGCCTGTCCTGTGGCTGATTCCTTACCCACCCTTCCTACCACTGTGGTACTGGTCAGTACCTACTTTTAGACCACGGGTCTAGATTGTAGCCCCAGCTCCTCACTGAGCAGCATGTGACTGGGGTGCGTTTCTCCCATGCCTTTGGGTCCGCTGCCGGAAACAGAAGGATCAGGGTCCTCTGGCATTCAGGGTTGTCCTCTGTGGAGGCCTCCAGACTGCACTGAGAAAGCAGAGAGAACTCACTATGAAACACGCAGCCTGGCAAAGGACCTGAGGGGCGCCCACCGGCAGGGTGGGGACTCTAGGCCACTCTGCACTGTCAGCAGCCCCTGCCCAAGTTTGCTTACATAGCTGTGGCAGCCCACAGGGACTGTGGTCCTCAGTCTCTAGGAGGAGGGGCTCACGTCCTTCAAAGCCACATTGGAGAATTGCCAGCGAGCTCTCTCTGAATAGTCCAGGGATTCCGCGGCTGTGTGTGCTCTGCTGTTCCTGCGGCATCGGGGAGGGTCGGATGCAGGCCGATGGTGCTGTGAGTGTGGAGATGCCTCTGCGAAGAGGTGTAAGACACGGAGAGGTCTGGATTTTTTCTGAGATGAAACTGTAGGGAAACTGGAGGACTGCACCTGCAGAGAGGAGGGAGGAGCCACCCGAGGGAGCCAGCAGTGTCTTACGCCCGACAGCCCCCAGGACCCTGTTCAGCTGATCTCTGGTGTGGCACCTGAGTGTCTAAGGACTGTGTGACGAAGCAAGTGGTCTTCAGAGAAGCAAGTACCAAGGCCTTGGCCCTCATTCCTATAGGGGAAATATGAGGGAACAGAGTTTGCTCTTTCATTTCTTTGGCTCTGAGACCAGGAGCTCTGGTGCTGAGGTTTCTGGATGTGACCAGGGGTACTGACTGGTACCAGAAAGCTGTCAGGCACCTGCCACAATGCCCATGGACAATGGGGAGCAAGGGGCTCCTCCGGGCTCTCCCTGTCCAGAGCAGCATCTTCCAGCATTTCAAGGGAGTAGAACTCCAAGGTGACACACTTCCTTTCCTCAAAAATTGCTTAAGTCTATAAAATATTCTGACACGTAGGCTCTGAAGAGATTCCCAGGTCAGATAGTGTCTCCTAGCTCTGTGACCTTGGGCAATACCTTGCATCTATGAGACCCACTTTCTTGATCTGTGGAAGTACTATAGAGCCTCTCTTAAGAAGGTAGAAGGATTAAATGCTACAAAGTAAATCATGCATGTAGCAGAACAGCTACCACATAGAAATATCTTACTAAACTAGCATTACAAAAGCCCGAAGGGGTGAGAACAGAGAGTGCTGGTCAGAGACTATCACTGTGGTGGTTACTGATGTATTGCATGCTTGAGTCTGCATGGTGTTCCCACGGTGGCTTTGTGTTCTGTTCAGTAGGCGGGCGGTACTTATGTTCACTGCTAGTACAGTCCCTTGGTTTGGTCCCTTCATCACATGAAGGAAAAGTGTAGGAAAAGCTACAAGGTGCTGCAGTCTTTCCCTTTGGGAACTCTACCTTACCTCAAGAAAATAATCCTTTATCGCTCTACAAATAAATTCTGTGGTGTTTTTTAATGCTAGCCCATGAAAGGATTGCTAAATCACCTCCTTCATGTTATTGATGGACTATCGCCTATCTGAAATAGCAAGGCTGTGGGAATCTGATGTGTGGATATGCAGTGTTCGTTGACCAAAGAGTCCCAAGTATGAGTTGATTACATTTTTGTGAATGTAGCTCTGTACCTTAAAGATTGAGAAAATTTTAGAGGGAAATGTTCTTTTTCTCTAAAAATGTGTGAGTCCATAAAATATTTTAACAGTGAGGGAGGAATATGATGCTCTGTAAACTCCTTTAAGCAGAACACATGGAATTAGAGTAATTACCAAAAATCTACCTAATGCAGGGATTTGATCAAAACATTGAAAGAAAGGCCTGGCTAAACCTGGTGCCATGGGCCGGTAATTCTAGCCCTCTGGGCAGCTGAGACAGGAGGATCACAAATTCAGGCACAGTCTGGGCAAACTAGCAACTTGGCAAGACCCTGTCTTCAAATCAAAAAAAAAAAAAAAGAAAGAAAGAAAAGAAAACTGGGTTGGGGATGTACCTCAATGTGAAGGCCCTGAATTATATCTTGATTACCACAGCGGGGGGGAAAAAAAAGACTTAAGCCCAAAGTGGGTGAGGGTCAGTGTCAAAAAGAAGGAAATCTAAATCTGAAACTCTTTACCCCGAAAAATTCCACCTGCCCAGCTATCTCTTTTTTTAAGGGATAAAGACTCTGCTTTCTTCCATCACCAGTGCCCCACTTCTCCACCAAGAGGCGAAAGTTTGGGAACCCAGAGGAGGTGGGGCTTCATAGACTGAGTTGGAACCGGAATCTTCTCACAGAACCTACCCACTCTGCCCTGACTAGGACCCCGTTCCACCTGCTTGCGGAAGCTGAGCCTCTGCTCACAGCGGGAGTGAAACCCCAGCTACCCAGACCCTTTTGGTTCCACCCCTTTGAATACTAATAGAACCTGACAGGGAGGTACTGACTTGTAACCTCAGCAGTAGGGAAGCTGAGGCAGGAGGATTGCAAGTTTGAATCCAACCTGTGCAAATCAGCAACTTGGAGAGACCCTGACTCAAAATGGAGAATAAAAATGGACTGGGGATGTCGTTCAGTGTAAAGGTGCTGGGTTCGATTTCCAGTAGTGTAAGAAACAAGCAAAAAACCCCAAACCAAGTAGAATAAGCTGTCTCACCTGCACCAGGTTGCTCCCACAGCTTAAAATAGTCCGAAATTTGATTCAATCAGAACAAGAAACCGCTTTGCAGGAAACACTGCTTTTGCTTAGCTACTGTAATACAAAATCATGCATTGAATAAAAAAAAAAAATTACATCCAGGGCAAAAGGCTGTCTTCAAGTTTCAGTGAATTTTCTTTCATATGCAACTTATTCTTTCAACTGATCATTTAAGAAGGATTTATAGAGGTAAAATGTAAAGCCAATGTTTAAAAAAGTACTCCACTGATTTTATGTTTTCTGTGAGTTTCACCCCAGAATGTGCTAGCCAGGACCTGCTAGGAAGGTGGTCTTAGCACCCCCATTCCAGCCCACTCACTCACTGTGTTGTTAGTGGCCCTTTTCTTGTGATGTGTCTGTGTTTACCTGTATACTTTTTTTGAGGCAGTATCTCACTCTGTAGTCCAGGCTGGTTCTGAGTTCACTACAGAGCCCAGACTGGCCTTGAACTCACAGCAGTCGTCCTGCCTCAGCCTCCTGAGTGCTGGGATTACAGGCGTGCACCCAGCTTTGCTTGTACAATTTTTAATCCTTAGTTTCGCAAACTACAGTGTATCTGTGTTGTTGGGCTGCTGAGTAATGTTTCTGTACCGCCGCCTCTACTCACTTTGAGCATGTGACGGGAAATGAGTGGAGGAAAACACCAGAAAAACGCAAAACGCGGGGTAAAAATCAGTCTTTCTTAGAATTGGAAACCTTTGCTGAAAAAGAAATGGCTGCACAAGAATTTCAGAAGGGCAGAAAGAACTACGGATTTAGCAGGAGGACCCTTGATTCTGGTCCCTGCATGGCCACCAACCAGCTTTGCTCTGTGGGCTGATCGTGGATAAACTCAACTGTCAGAAAGGAAATGAGAGCAGTTGACTTTGAAGACCCAGTTCTAGCTGGCATAGTGGCACATAGGTGTGATCTCAGCACTCGAGGAAGGCTGAGGCGGGAGGATCATCAGTTCCAGCTGAGCCTGGGCCACATAACAACTCAGCAGGATCCTGTCTCAAAATTTAAAAACACAAGGACTGGGTAGAGCTCAGTTGAGTTCAGCCCCTAACATGAAAGAAAGAAGGTAGAGGACCGGAAGTTAAGTAAGATCCAGCTCTGACCCTCACAGATTTTCAAGATCCTTGTTTCCTGATTTTCCAGCTTCAAATGTTGATTGCAGTCCGCCCCACCCCTTGCCTTCCTGAGAGGTGGCCCCTGGGGCCCAAGGCCTCATTCCTAGGTGACCTTTGGCCCTGACCTTGACAGTGACCTTGGAGGTCCCCTGGCCAGTCTGGGTCTCCTTTGACTAGTCACACGTGAGGAGGGTAGAGACGCCCAGCTGCTTCCTGGCTGGCTGGAGGGTTTTAAAGAGCAGTACAGTTTTGCAAGGGTGGATTCCTCCGAGGAAGATTCTACTTGAGTTGAGTTCAGCCCCGAGCTGTAATTCTTCCTGTAACGTCCAGGAGTTGTGAGGGATGACGAGAGGAGTGGTCTAAGCAGGCCTTGTGTTTATGGTAATGGAGTGGAAAGAGGCCTGAGACACCACCAAGGAACCCGCTTCATTTACAGATAAAGACATGAAAACCAAGCAAGCTTAAGTGGTGAGCCCCAGGCCGCAAGCCTGCCATCTGGGTGGTTGGAGCTGTGGCCTCGGGCTCCTGGCTTCTAGCCAGTGTTCTCTCTGCAGCAGCAAAAGGAAGGCCATAGAATGGCTCTTGTTTGTTTTATTTTGTTGGGGGTGGGGGGAGAGATCAGTACTAGGGATTGAACCCAGGGCCTTTGTACTGATTTACATCCGCAGCCCATTTTCTATTTTATCTTGAGACAGAGCCTCACTAAGTTGCTGAGTTACCCAGGCTGTGCCCAAACTTGTGATCTCCTGCCTCAACCTCCCAGCGTGCTGGGATTACAGCCTGTGCCACGGGCCTGCTGAGTTCTTAGTTTTCAAACCTACGGGGGATGCCATCTTGGAATTGAGCAAGTGTGCAAATCCTACTATGGGCCAGTGAAGGAAATGACCCCATACTCTGGGAAGAGAGTGTGAACAGACGAAACCACCGACCACCCAATGGCCCTCGAAGCTCTCCTCCTCCTGACCCCACTGATGCTAGCTTCATCAGAAGACTGGAGTCGGTCTTCTGTGAGACAGCTAGGCCACCCATTGCTAGGACAGCGCACAGAGAACCCCCAAGCTCCCCTAGTTGATAGTCTAGGCTGGGCTGGCAGCCAGGAGCAAAGCCTGGAAGAGCTGTGACCTGCAGGGGTCCGCCATCGTTGCCCCCACCTTTTCCCTTGCCACATTCCGTCCAGACTGCAGATCTGTGGGCTCTAGTCCACCCCATCATGGCAATAGTTATTATTTCACTTATTTGTTCAACCTTTATTAATTCTGCACTAATTCCGAGTGTTTAGGATTTGGGGGCACTTTGTCTTTTTAGAGTTTGAGATACTTTAAATGTGTACAGAGTTTTGGGGCGTGTATCAATGTGCATTTTTCCAGGGTCCTTAACTTGTGTCAGATATTTTGCCCCAAAATATGTAACTACTGTAAGCCAGGCATGGTACACACACCTGTAATCCCAGCACTCTAGGAGGCTAAGGCTGGAGAACAGCAAGTTTGAGCCATGACTAGACAACTCAGTGACTTAGCAAGACTGTATCACACACACACACACACACACACACACACAGTATAGTGATGGGGGGCTGGAGATATAGCTCAGCACAAAGACCCTGGGTTCAGTCCTTAGTAGCTGCATCCCCTGAAAGAGAGCCACCATAGCAGCTGCACCCCAAAACTTCGTTTCATACCTGTGCTGTCCCGGTCAGCGTCCTTGTCCTGCCTCTTGAGTTGAGACAACAGGGGCAGGTGGAGTGTGAGCAAGGTGGGGAGAGAGAGGTCTCTGCCCAGAGCTCTGGTATTTTCTATAGAACTTCAGAAGCTACCGCCACCCCACAAAGCTCACCCCCAACACCTGTGTCTCAACTATTGACATTCTCCTGCATATATAAATTTAAACTTCACTGGGTCTGAGAGAGGCCACAGCTGAGGCGCGTAAACAGACCGTCCCCACAGTCCCAGGAAGGGACTGACGTTGGGCCACTTCCTGGCTATCAAAGATCACTCACCCAACCCTGTGCATCCCCCTGACTGTCATGCTCCTGTGAAGGATCAGGTAGGAAAATTCCCTATTTATTCTGAGAGTCCTGCTCTAAGTGGCCTGGTAGCCCAAGTAGCTGTCTGGGGATTGCACTATGTGATTGTCCTATGATTGTGTGGCTCTGCAATTGTCCCACTGCATCACATCAGGTGACACCTGGCCTCCCACTGCCACTTCTTTGGAAGTGGTTCTGCACTTTGGAAGTGCCTCCCATGAGAACCTAAGGGCGAACATTGTACCATTCAATACAGAAATATAGAGTGTAAATTGCTGTTGGTGGTTAGGAGGGACCTCAGGACTACAGCACGGGACCACGGCCCCGGGGAGCTGGCCCTGTGCCATGCAGCTGGGGTGCAGGGGACACGACCCCTATGCTGTGCTGAATCCTGTTCTTCCCCCCACAGAGAGAAGACACGGTTCAATGTGCAGACCTTGTCCCTCGCCCGCGTCTCCAGCCTCCAACCCCAGGACGTCACTCCCACAGGTGAAGGTGAAAGCCTGTCTCAGCGGCCATAACTCTGCCAGCAGCACCTCAAAGCCATTCAAAACGCCCAAAGACAATCTCCTTACCTCCAGCAGCAAACAGCACACAGTCTTTCCTACCAAGGGACCAAGGGACAAACCATGGTGAGTGTCGGGTACTGGCAGCCAGCAGCTGTCTGTCCTGCTGCCTGTCCCTGTCACCATAGGAAAGAGTGTTCCCTCCCTGGTTTTGCTATTGCTGTCCTGTCCAGCCGGAGGGACTGAAGAGGGGATCCAGCGTGATGCCAGGAGAAACCTAAGTAGTAGACAGAATGTGGGACCTTCACAGGGCTGGGTGCCCGACAGAGGACATTCTGCTCTTGAGAGCTGAGCTAAGTGGTGTCTGAGGAAGGAGACACAGAAGTGGTTCAGTTACGTGCTCACCTCTCAGTTTCCATGCCAGGAAAGAGAAGGGTGGGAATAGTCCAAAGCCCAGTGGTCTGCCCAGCGGGGAGTGAGGCTCCCCCAGCCCGCAGGCTGCTCCCCACAGGGCCACCTCAGCTTCCCCGGGGGAAAGGAGCAAAGGCATGGAGAAGGCCGCCCCTCCAGAGGGAGCGGGAGCGCCCACTGCCCGTGACCATGAACACCAGAGGCTTTTGATTCAGGCTTTAGTCTCAGTTTTTACCACATGGCAGAAAAATCTCCCTACGGAATGAATAGCAGCCCTTTTGGTGGCTGAGGCAGGAGGATCGCAAGTTCAAGTCCAGCCTGGGCAACTTAGTTAACTGAGTGAGAAACTGTCTCAAACTAAAAAAAAAAAAAAAAAAAAAAAAAAAAAAAAAAAAAAATAGAAAGGACTGGGAGTATGTCTTGGTGCGAAGGCCCTGGTTTCAGTCTGCAGTACTGGGGAAAAAAGGAAAGAAAGAAAGAAAAGATAGGAAGCCAAACTGAAAATGTGGATAAACATCCCAAATGCTGTCAGCACCCAGTGTGGCGCAGCTGAGGACTGGCTTATTATGGTGCCGCCAGCCTTATCTTTCAGGCCTCTGGAAAACAGAAAAGGGGCAAGTGTGGAGTCTGTCTAATTTATATGGTCAAAGAGAAAGTGTTTCGTTAATTAATGGTAGTTAATTATTCTTAATGTCATACCTAGGCAAGCTTTGGAATGAAGCCATCCATCAGTGCGTTTGTTGCTGTACAGCGGAAATTATGATGGCAGTGAGAGAGCTAATTATGCCAGATCAACGCGAGAGCCTCTTGTGATGGCAAGGAGGGGTGGGACGGGCTGTGGAGAGAAGAGCCACCTGCCACCTCGCTAGGCCACATGGGCTCGCTTTGTTCTGTGTAGCCTCCAGGAAGGATGTTGTGAGTAGGGAAGTCACAACCTGACAGTGACAGTTGGTGACCTCTGGCCAGCAGCCAGCCATTCAGATGTCCCTTCTCTGTGACCCAGGAGATCTGGGTTTGTTTGTCAAGGTTGTGTGCTGTTATGATGTTAGCATGGGTTCTGGAATCCTGCCCATGGGACCAGTCTCAGTTGGGTGACCTTGAGCAGTCATTTGACCTTGTATTTCAATTTTCTGACTTGTGAAGTGGGGCTAATAACTATATCCCCAGCATTGTTGTGGGGGATCAAACAAGCTAATTTTTGTAATGCAGTGAGCACAGTGCCTCAGTCATATTTGATCATGTACAAAATGTGATCAAAAAATATAGTGAATTTAATTTCTTTTATTTGTGACAGGAAAAGACACATTACTATTAGTATCCCTTCACAGCCTGCCCTGTCACTTCACACACTTATCCCATTGTTCTCTCTACTTCCTGGAGCAGTTCTGGGTGTCCTTTCATGAGTGTCTTTAGTTACACCATTCTGGCTGCCCTGATGTCCTGAATTGATCTGAAACACATGCCATTCCTGGTCACTGTGACTCTAGGGAAGAATCACAAGTTGTACTGTCTCCAATCTGGTGAATCAGGTAGATCTGGACACACTCTTGTGTTTTTATAATCTGCCTTTCCATTGATGACCCGTGCCAATGGCATTCATCATGTTTTTGATCACGCTCCATATGCTCTCAGTGTATGTCCCATAGCCTGGGATGAACTTTAAGAAGTCCAGTCTGCCAGGGAAAACAGGGAAATGGGTCTTGTAGGTATACAAATGGAAAATAATAGAATCGTTTATTTAGGAGCCGGGGAAGCAGCTTACCAAGGGAATATTGCCTAGTGTGTCCAAAGACCTGGACTCAATTCCTAATGCTGTTGACAGAGAAGGAGAGGAGGAGAGAGGGAGAGGTGGATGAGGGGAACGAAAACAAAACTCAAGAGTCCAGAGTGAGCCCGCGAGCACGGAGAAACAAACTAAGAGAAGCCGGGCAAGGGTCTCACGCCTGGCATGACCCTCTCAGTGAGAAGACACCACAGCGGGGTCACAGACGATTATAAATGAACACTTGGTGGGAAGAGCAGCCGAGGGGGCTCAGGTGGCCCCTCAGCATCTCCAGGAAGCTGTCCTTCGGGAGACTCCTAGAGTTTGGTCAATGTTCACATTTGATGGGGACTTGACGTCCTTGTTCAGACTGGCCCTGGGCAAGGCACCTTCTGCCAGAGGCAGGCAGTATGTGGAGGAAAGCGAGGAGACCAGCCGGGTCTGGAGCTGAGTTGCCAGAGAGCTGCAGGAAGGAAATGCTATTCGTGGGGTGAAAGATAAGGTTTACCAGGCATTGTGGTGCCCACCTGTAACCCCAGCACTGAGAAGCTGAGGTGGGAGGATTGCAAACTCAAGCCCAGCCTGGGCAATTTAGCAACTTGGCAAGACCCTGTCTCAAAATATAAAGGGCTAAGGAGGTAGCTGAGTGGAAAGGCCCTGGGTTCAATACCCATTACCACAACACAAAAAAGAAAAGCAGCCTCAGAAACTAGAAGGATGATAAAGAACGCTAAGGAGCCAAGGCTCTAACTTCCAGTAGCTGGATGGTCTGAGGCCAGCACAGGGAGTGCACTGGGACAAGGCCTGGTAATGGGCTCATCTCCCAGTGGTCTGGCTCCAGGCTTCCCAGCTGTGTTCCTTCTCCCCTGTGGCCAGGAACACATGTCAGGAAGAGCCAGAGTCTGCAAGGCTGGGAAGATGCAGCTTCCCCAGAGTGTGATGTGGATTCCTTAGCGCCACATGAGCCAAGGACTGGAAAGCGAGTTCAAGCTGTGTGTGGTGGCACATACCTGTGAGTCCAGGTGCTTGAAAGGATGAGGTGGGAGGATCCCAACTTTCAGGTCAGCCCAGCAGTGCAGCAACACCCAGTCTCAAAAACTTTTAAACATGGTAAAAAGGGCTGGAGATTTGGCTGAGTGGTGGAGCACTTGCTAGCCGTGTTTTAATCCTCAGTGAGTGCCAGTTTTCGAAAGAAAGGAAAAAAGAGGGAAAGGAAATAAGGAAGGAAGACAGGCAGGCGGACAGGTAGGCAAATTCAACTCCACGTTCTGCCACCAACATCCTGTGTGTCCCTGTACAAGTCATCTAACATCTCTGAGTCTCATTTTCAAGCCTTAGTATTTTGTGGCTCTAAATCAGAGTACCCCCAGAGTTCATCAGCACCTACCAAAGGGTGAGCCCCTTAGCCCAACCTGAGGGACCCTCTGCAAGTTGACACCAAACTTCCCAGTTCAGTCCTGATCACCCTTTTTGTTCCGCTGTGTCCTCATATTCCCCCCTAGCACTTTGGATAAGAACACATATCTTACTGAACATTGGGTGGCACTGGGATTGAACCCAGGGTCTTTGCACTGAACGCCCTCCTTGATAAGGGTCTCTAAGTTGTTAAATTGCCCTGGCTTGATTCAAACTTGTGACCTTCCTGCACCATCCTACCAGAGTGCTGGGATTATAGACATGTGCCACCACACCTGGTTTTAATTCACATTCAATGAGAACCTACTATAATATGTGCAAACTCCATAACAAGCCCTAGGGAGGTGCATGGCCCACTGGTGTCCCGTATGTAGTTTTGTGCCAGTTAGAAGAAGGCCTGAATGTAGCCCTGTACCAGGTGCACAATCAATTAATAGTCTTCATCCTCCGGTCAGGTCTGCAATCAGTGCACAGCCTAAACAGCTGCACGCTGTTGCTGTCGGGATTCAGAGTTAAATTAGACACAGGCACTGCCTTGGAAGTCTGTAAGAAGAGACACAAGCTGACACAGAGTGTAATGTGATAAGGCCTAATGTTGGTCGCACAGGAAAAGGGCATCTTACCCAGGCCGAGGGCTCAGTAATGTTTGTCCGAAGAGGTCACGCTGCATTTGAGCACCGTGTAGACGCTCCTCGACTGAAGGTGGGGTTATGTAATTTTCGATCTACAATGATGAGCCAAAGATATTGTAAGTCGAGATGCAGTTGATACAGTTCACCTACTGAGTGTCCCAGCTCGGGCTCAGCCCGACTTGCAGGCACTCACGCCACTGGCGGTGGTCTACCCTTGGGTGAAGTCATCGAACGTGCCCCTGTTGTACACCGCAGCCCTGCGATAGTGGGGCTCATGAGGCCTCCTCTGCTCCTCGCAGTGCTGACATCCACGTGGAAGACCGTGCCACGTGGCTGGGCAGAGGCAGACCTTGGGCTAAGGATGGTGTAGTCCATTGTGGAGCACTTCCCTAACGTGCATGAAGCCCTGGGGGTCCACTGTTCGGCACCCCCGAAACTAAGCAAACCCAAGAGCAGTTCCAGCTGAAGCCACACCACTATCAAAGCCCCATAAAGTCAAGCCCATTGTCAAGTCACATCATCCTACATCAAAGGTATCTGTGGTAAGAAGAACTAGACACTAAGGAAACAGGGTGCAAGCGGTAAATTCTATGTATGTCCATTTTACCACAATTTCAAAAATATTTCTTCTTCTGATACTGGAGATCAAGACTTCAGACTGAGCTGCACCCTTTTTTTTTTTTTTTTTTTTTTTTTTTTTTGAGACAGGGCCCAGCTTAGTAGCCCTGGTTGGGTTTGAGATCATGATCCTCCTGCCTCAGCCTCCCACAGTGCTGGGATTATAGGTCTGCATCACCAGGCCCAGCAAAGTATTTCTTAAATTTAAGGGAGAGTGTCACAGGCCAAAGGAAAAGAATGTGTAAGAGTATGTGCGAATGGGGACAATGGGCTAGGGCACGGCGTAGGTAGGTAAGAGGCAGGTCATAAAGGTGCTTTCGTTGTCTGTGTGTGATCCGTTCAGAAAACTGGCCTTCATCCTGAAAGCTGCGTGGACTGTTAAAAGGAGCAGCTTTCAGCTGCACTAAGATCACACTGGCCACAGTGTGAAGGGCGGCTTGGTGGGCCGGCAGCAAGGAAGCGGCAGGAACGGTGAGGATGCCATGGCCCGATGGACTGGAGGAGCAGTGGGAGCCCGGGGCCAGGCAGGCGGTGGCCCTGTGCAGGAGGGGCCGGAGGAGAACCGTCAAGGAGGACACTTGAACAGCACTGAGGGGTGTCAGACCGGAGTGCAAAGGAAGAGCTTACAGTGACATCTGGGTTCCTGGCTGGGACAGGCGGTGACTGGTCCTGCCAGGTCAGGAGTTGGGACCAAGGGAGCCAGAGTTTCGGGAGGGGCGGAGAGGAGGGGCTCTGTTGGGGAGCAGGTGGACTTCAGAGTAGCTGAGAAATATCTGTTAATACAAAAAGGCCTGGTGGCATTGGATGGTTAAACCCACGACCCCGGTGTGAGGCCTGGGTAAAAGAGAGGTCTGGCAAAACTTGTGGTGCCCGCAGCGTAAAGGAGGAGAGGTTTCTTTGGTCTCACGTTTTCGGAGATCTTTCTGTGTGTGGTTACTGGCTCCATGACAGAAACTGCAATGGAGGAAGGGCGTAGTGGAAAAAAGCTTTGGCCACGTGGCAGTCCGGGAGTAGAGGGAGAAGGCCAGAACCCAGGATGTGCCTTGAGATCGCCATGCCTGGCGACATGCTTCAGACACAGGAGGTTGAATACCGCATGGTTTCTGTAGTATGAGAAGACCAAGCTACAAAAAAAAAAAAAAAAAAAAGTGAAAGAGCAAAATAAAAGAGAGGTGCAAGAAAATAGGAAGAGAGACTGCGGAGAGGAAACGATGTGGCAGGGTGGGGGAGTGGGAATGGGAGGGGAAGCAGGTGACCGTGTGCGCTGTGTGTGTGCACCAGTTTGTCAAGCTCAGTGCTACTACTGTATGTTGCAAATGCACATGAATTACAAGAATAATTGAATTTTATAAGGAGAATATATACTCGCAGGCCACACCCCCAGTGACCAATCAATGGATGAATCCCCTCCACGATCCCATCGCCTTAAGAGACTTTGGGGAGATGTTTTGGGTTGAAGCCATGATGAATCCTCAGTGTCGGCATAGGTATGGAAGCTCTGGGGACAAGTGGGGCCTCCCCGGAAGGTGTGTGGTGTGAGTGAAGCAGAATCCACAAGCCAGGGTGGCCCAGGAAGAGAGGACAGGGAAGCCGAGGAAGCAGGGACTGCGAAGCCTGGGTTTCTTCCCCAGTACCTGGCTCGCCACCAAGGTCCTCATCACCCCCTTTGCTGCTCCGTTGGCCACCATGTCCTCAGAGCCTGTCCCACTCCCTCCTTCCTTGCCCACAAGCTCATTGCTGTCGTTCTCCTTTCAGTCCTGATAGCACGTGATTTCTGCCTTGCCTGTGACCCTGTCTAGGGTAAGCCACAGATTTAGCTTCCCAGGTTCCTTGCACTCAGCAGTCAGACAGCTTCTCGCCAGCTCAGGAAATATGGCGCCCATGTTTGGTACACATTCATGACATGGCACACATGGGTCTGAGCGTTGAAGGGGCATTCTGAGAGCTCCTGCAGTGGGTGAAGCCTTTGTCTGGAAGTGTGTAGACTGGCCTGTCCAGTAAAAGTAGAGTGTTAAGTCACATTGTGATTTTCAAATTTACAGCAGCCACATTGAGAAAGGTAAATAAACCCAGATTAAAGTAATTTTTAAAATATTTAACCTAATTACTTACTTCTTTACCCTAACATCCGAAATTTCCATGCTTGTATTTCAAACTACAGCCAGTGAATTAGTTTGCTGCCTTCTTTTTTACCTTGTCTTTGAAATCTTGTATATTAGCTCTTACAGCACATTTTAACTTGGACACTAAATTTTCATCAAACATTTGATTCATTGTTAGATTTCATAGAAACTGGAGGTTATAACATAGATTTATATACTCAAATATATTTATCCATTTTCTAAGAACTGAGTCAGGTACCCGTTCTTAATTTTTAAATTTATTTGTTTTACTGATTGATTGATTGGCTTATGGATTGCAGTGCTGGAGACTGAACCCAGGGCCTTCGCACTGAGCTACATCTCAGCCCCTGTTTTCATTTCCTCTTCTTCCTCCTCCTCCTCCTCCTCCTCTTCTTCTTCTTCTTCTTCTTCCTCTTCTGAGTCAGGTCTTGCTCTGTAGTCCAGACTATTCCCAAACTCACTGTGTACGCCAGGCTGGCCTCATACAACAGTCCTCCTGCCTCAGCCTCCCAAGTTATGGGGTTACAGGTGTGCACCCCAATGCCAAGCTTTATTTTTTATTTTGAGATAGGGTCTTGCTGGTTTGTCCAGCTGGGCTTCAGCTTGTGATCCCCCTGCCTCAGCTATCCAGACTGCTGGGATTACAGTCCTGAGCCACTATGCAGGACTTTGTTTTTAAATTTTAATTAAATAAAATTTAGAATTCTATTTCTCACTCACCCATGATAGCCATATTTCAAAGCTTAGAAGCTACCAGGGGCTGATAGCTACTGTCTCAGACAGCACAGGCCTTGACATGTTTCGGGTGGCTGTTGTTGGGCCCTGTGATTCCTGGATTTGGAGGTGGTGGGAGGATTCCTTGCTTCCTTGCTCATGGTATCCTGGCACCACCCTAGGCCTGCAGCAGAGACAGGCTTTGAAGACCCAGTGTGGCTGTGCAGAGAAGCCCCAGCCCTTGTCCTTTCCTGGACCCTAGATGAGCCGTGTACTGGCCCTTCAGGCCAGGCGAGCTGCCTGCAGGGCGTGCCCAGAGGCCATGTCCTTCCCATGTGACCATGGGAGCACCCTTTTCCCAGTAGCTCAGATCCACACGTGCAGCAACCGAAGCAGCACTCCTAAGGTCAGGCCGACCTCCTGGCACTCTCTCCTAGGTTAAATGGGCTGCGGTTTGGTTATTTTCTCCCTTCTGTGGGGAGGTTAAAAATAACTCTTCATGAGAGGAGATTTATCCCTTGCAAACTGCCTAGCAACACCCACAGGTTACCCAACTTCCCTTGGCCACCATCTAGGCTCTCAGGCCCCTCTCTGCCAGGTCATCCTACCTCTGGGGACCACCCCAGAGAGAATCAAGAGACCAGAGATTCGCAGCTAGTGTCCTCACAGGCTGTAACAGCAAGAGGGAGATGCACAAGATCATGTGTCCCTCTGGGGAAAATCAGGAAGGAATCACAGAGTCCATTGTGGTGAAACATGGGGCGGCTGAGGCAGGAAGATCGCTTGAGCCCAGGAATTTGAGGCCACCGTAGGCAACATAGCAAAGACTTCTCAAAAAGAAAGAAAGAGAAAGAAAGAAAGAAAGAAAGAAAGAAAGAAAGAAAGAAAGAAAGAAAGAAAGAGAAAAGAAAAGAAAAGAAAGAAAAGGGAAGGGAGGAATTGAGGAATTCTGGCTGCTCAGCTCTTCTGAGCCAGGACGAGCTTCTCGTCCTTCTTGGAGTCTGTTCAGCCAGGGACCAGGCCCTGGCACAGTGGCATGACTGAGACAGCCCATCTGACTTTCCCAGCTGCTGCCTCCTCCCACCCAGGTCCAGCCGGGTGAGTTGCTGGGGAGCTCAGGCCACTGCTGCAGGCTGGCGGCCGCAGGAGGCAGGGAGACAGGGAGATGGAGAGGCTTCCCTCCCCTGAATGGCTCTGGCTCGTTGCCTTCTCTTTGGGCCTTATCAACCTGCACGTGTGTGTTGAATGTTAACTGTGCTGGGCTATTAAAAATGCAGGAGATGCTCCTGCTGCTCCAGAAGGAAAAGGAGCCCAAGCAAAAGAAAACTCGGCAGGCGCCCGCCTCCCTGTGCTGCCCTCCCGCGTGCAGTGGGGCAGGGCTGCCACCCCCAGGTAGGCTGGGGGGCGCCAGGCGGTCCTCCTAGAGTGGCAGGCCAGGCTGCGGGAGTCATGTACTCGGGAAGTGTTCCCGGAGCTTTATGGAGAGGGCAGTGACAACCGAGGAGCCCTGGCCAGGTGCCCCAGGGAGCCACTAGCAGTTTATCTTGTCTTGCTGGTGCTGGCACGACCTGGGGCCGGACCAAGGACGCAGGATGTCATCTCAGAGGTTCCAGCAGGCAGTGAGGTGCCAGCAGCCCAGAGTGCTGTGGACTCTCAGCAGACCCAGCCCCTCTGGCCCACCTAGAGTTCCCAGCCCTGGCCTCCTGGCCCCCTCCCTCCTGTCACTTAGCCTCCTCACTCCTCACTGCCTCCCAGAGTGCTCTGGCGGGCTCTGCTTATACCTGCAGCAGAGATTGAACCCCTCCGTGAGGGACTGTAGAGGGAAGAGCTAGGAAGGGCAGGTGGTAACAAAGGGTGGGGTGGATCACCTAGAATGTTCCAGCATGGTGGGTTAGGGGCGAGGTCCCTTCCTAGACAGGGAAGCAAGCGTGGGGACAGAAAGCTGAGTGCTTTGTGTTCGCTGCTTTCCTTCGTAAGGACAATGGACAGCTCCTTCGAGGCTGCTCCGGCTGCAGAAGGGTTCAGAGAGAGACTGTGGAGGTAGGGGTGCTGAGAAGGGGGAAGTGGCGAGGAATATGACCCACAGAAGAGGTGGCCATGATCTTCCATGGTAGCACAGCACGTCATAATTTTCATATGGCTCCGTAGCTCCAGTCCCACCCAAACTGCAAGTCCACTCCACGAGGAAGGTGAGAAAATGGAGGTCAGCCCAGTTCTCTGTGCAAGTGCATGCCCACTGCCCACACATGGCAGGGGCTCCGTGGGTGCCACTGTCCCTTAAGGTAGCAGTGACTGGTCCTTCCCCTGAGGCATTTGCCCTTACCAAGCAGTGGGGGAGCACCAGATCAGTTTAACGTTCCTGAGAACATAGGTACCTCAAGCACTTATTGAGCCCTTTCTAAAAGCCAGGCAATGTGTAGGCTGCTGCCATGGTTCCAGGGTGACAAATGCACTGGTACGGGGGTCCTGTCCTCAGAAAGCTCATGGTCTAGTCAAAGTGTAGAGCTGTACAAGGTGTCCTGAAAGTTTTTATGATGTTTCCTGTGCATGGTGACTTTTGGGACACCTTGGACATTGTATTTAGTGCTTGCGTCATTCTCTTCATGATATTAGTTTACTTCAGATGTTGTGACAAATTTGTCCTGAGCAAGCAAAATTTTATATTTTATTATTACATGTATGTTGCCCTTTGGGACACCCTGGTAGGTATAAACCAGTGCCACTGAATGTGACCATTGTGGCAGAAGTGCCTGGGAAGGAAGAGCTAACACTGAGAAAGGAAATGACATCTTTTCAGGGTTAAGGATAGATGGGGACGTTTACAAGGAGAGCAGGAAAGCCCCTCCTCAGGAAGGCAGAGCGCCAGGCCTGAGCGTGGTGTCCAAGGAGACAAGGAGCCAAGCAGGACTGTAGGAAAAGGTGGTAGACTTTGGCCAGACTGAGTTGGGAGTGGCTGAAAATCAGAGAATAGGCAAGGTCTCCTAACTGGATGTGCTATTGTGAACATAGTGGGGTTGGGGTTTTTTGTTTGTTTGTTTGTTTTGTTTTTAAGAAACACAAAGGTATTTAGTTTGTAAGAAGATATTTCCTGAGTTTCCTGCAGGTCAGTTACGAAGACCGAGCACTTGGAGATTGTTAGCTAACGTGCTTTGTGTTCTGGGTAGAGGTGGTTCAGGTACGGTGCTGCCTGCCCCCACTGGCTTCCATTCCTGGGAAGGGGAGAATTGTGAGAGGGGGTGGCAGAAGGAGGGCGCATGGTCCCTGGAGCCTGTCCTCTCGTCCTGTTGGAGGGAAACAAAGCAGCTGGTGTCAGGGTCCCTGACCAGTCTGGCCCAGAGAGCACCAGAACACTGTCATTCCTTCGTTTCCCAGGGTGCTCAGAATGATTTAAAGGACAGGAGCTCAGGGCCCCCCTCAGGTGCCAGAGCCCCACCGTCCCTGGCAGAGAATGGAGGACATGCCAGAGGAGTCCTGTCTCTTCCCATGGGTCAGTGTTGGCTCCACTGCATGCAGGAAATAGTAAATACTCTGCCCTGGATGGCCAGTGACAGGCTCCTTAGCCAGGGCAGCTTACAGCTCCAGCAGTGGGAGCCAATGACATCTGGTGGCTGCCGAAGGGAGTGCTCCCAGCCTGTCCTCTGCCAGTGCTGGGCCCAGGGCTTGAGGGCTGTGTCCCACTCTCTAGCAGCCCTCCCTTCACAATCCACTTTCTCTCATAGGGGATGGGGGTGGGGATGGGGGTGGGTAGGGGATGGGAATTGAACTCAGGACCCTGGCACTGAGTCAGCATCCCTAGCTCCATTTTTAAAAAACTTTCAGTTTTGACACAGTGTCTTACTAAGCTGCTGAGCTCAAAATTGCGATCCTCCGCCTCAGCCTCCCAGAGTACTGAGATGACAGGCTCATGCCCTCAGGCCCAGCCCCTTGACCCCTGCCTTTTCAGTGCTTGTCCTCTGATAACCTCCTGCATCCGTGGGAGCATCAGTGGCTGTTCATTTCAATTGTGTGGCATATAATTCCCAGTTATGGAGGAAGAGACTGTGCAGCTGGGGTTGCTCTGGTCCAGGGTTGTCCTCACAGCCTTCCTGAACTCCTGGCCCAAGGCCACACCACTGTGGGCCTGTCCAGGCCCAGAGGCAACCTGCTGTGCTACATACACCTGCTTCATCCCGGCTCCATGCGTCCTACCCCACCGTCTGTGGGGTAGCTTGCCAACTTCTCCCCAGTCCTTGATCACGAGCACTAGGACACCCCAGGAATTTGGTGCCTGTAGTTGCTTTGAAGACCCCCTTCAGATCTCTGCAGCAGAGAAGCAGGAGAGACTGGAAGGGGCAGGGAGGCAGGGGCTGGGATCCCCTCCCCTGGAGCAGCCTCAGGGGCACACTTGTAGGTGTTCCTCCAGAAGATGGCCTGGAGTAGCCATCTGCCCCACGGCCTACCTCATGCAAGACCGCAGGACATGACACATTTGTATGCAGAGAACCTGGAGTTCCTGCTCACTTGGCTTGCAGAATGTATGAGCCAAAATCAAAATATATGGTGAGTGTTAACTTTTTTAAATTATTACAATAAAAGGTGCATCATCATTAATCCCCTTCAAAAGACTCCCCCTTGCTTCAAACACCCTTTTTCCATCATTCTTGCCACTCTCTGAGGCCATTCTGGAGGTCCTCTTTCACGAGGGTCTGTACACGGTACGCTGCCGCCAAGTGCCATCAACAGAAAGGCAGGCCCAGAGCAACACCACAGTGTGTCTTCTTCCACCTTGCTCGCCAGGTCTGACTTCTGGCTCTTCCCCAGAGTCACTATAACTGTGAAAGCTCAGCATGTTGAAATGTTTCAGAACACTGAGGCAGCCATGGCAGGTCAACTAAAGAGAGGGCTTCCAGAACTGCTGCGGCAAGTGGCAGGGTGGTGGGATAAGTGCGCCCCAGGCAAATGAGGGTGTTAAGGGAGAGTGGCGGCAATGTGGTGTTTGCTGTGACACATTTTTAAAATCTGAACACTCGCTGCGTTTTTGATCATGCCTCATACTGTCCATATGTGAGCTTGATTCACTATCCCCAGCTTGGCCATGCCCGGGGATTGGATAGCAGGTGGGATGGTGACACCAGGCTAGAGTGTTCTGGGGAGACACCACTGCAGCTGGAAAGACTTCTCTCTTCATTCCGTTTTCCCCTCTGCTGTACCCCAGAAGCACCCTTGTCTGGAAGCCCCCTGCTCCCTTCCATCTGCTGCCACTACTTCCTGTCACCTTGCCCACCAATGCCCCAGGTTCCCATTGTGGATCCAAAAAAAACAAAGGCCACAGAGGTTTCTTATGGTGACCATGACTTGTACCCCAGATGTGTGCACCCCAGAGGTATCCAGGGCTGTATGGACAATGGACAATCTGATATTCTCACCCATTTTGTTTTTTTTAGGGGAGGGTAGAGGAGTGTCTACTCTGTGCCCAGCACTAGATTAAGCATTTTGTATCTATTACCTCATTGATATTTTCAGATATTATTATCTTCATTTTACTGGTAAGGCAACTGAAGCACGGAGCCATGAAAACCTGTGATGGCTTAGGCAGGGCACCCCATAGCATGTGGGGCTTTGTGCCCAAGGTGGCTGCCCCGCTCGCTCTCACCCTGCGCTCTCTCACAGTGCCCTCCTTCAGTGGATCTGGCCGAGCGGTGACAAGGCACACCTGACTCTGCCCCGGTCATCCTGGTTTTTATTTATTTGCTCCCGACCATGTGTTGTCTGCTTTTTTGTCACTATGGCAAATACCTGATGTACATAGAGGAGGGAAGATTTCTTTGGGTCCTGTTTTCAGAGGTCTCAGTGCCTGCTTGGCTGGCTGCACTGTTCCATGCCTCTGTGGGCCACAGCCTCGTGGCGGAAGGGTCTGGCAGCCAGAGGCAGAGAGAGCGAGGAAGAGCTGGAGAGGGAGAGGAAGGAGCCAGGGATAAGCACATCTCCCATGCACACCCCAGTGACCTGCGTCTTCCAGCTGGACCCTGCCACCTAGCAGCCCATCAGTGGATTAACCTACTGGTGAGGTCAGCGCCCTCTCCAGGCCTCACCTCTGGACACAGCTGCCCTGGGGATTGAGCTGTCAGTGCATGAGTCCTTGAAGGACACTTCATATTTAAACCATGTGAGCCCAGTTTTACAGTTATCAGAATCAGCTTGTTCATCCCTCCCACCACACACAACACACACCCCTAACTTGTCTCAAAAGAAAATCCCACGTCATTCCCAGCAACTAATAACCATCTCTGCCCAGTTAATGATTGTGGAAAGGCCTTGAGCCATTGCGGTAACCTGTGAAGGTGCTGTGCCCCTCTTGGCCAGTAGTCGGCGCCTGCTGAGCTCCCTGTTGGCTCACTCGGGGCTGGACCTAGAGACCCTGTCAACCTTTTGTTGTTTTGAGGAGTTTTTGCCTCTGAGCCAGGGCCTCACCCCCAATAGCCCATGTAGTCAGTCTGACCACATTTTCCCAGTCTACCGAGGGTACATTATGTGGGACAGAATCACAAACTGTGCTAAGGCCAGGAGAGTTTATACACTGGCTTCCTTCCCCACCACCAGGCCGGGCACTCAGCCACAGGATAACATTAGATTAGCCTGGTAGCTTTTCTTATTCACATGCCCTGTGGTTGAATACCAATTTTCTGTTTGAAGATACAAAAAAAAAAAAAAGTCCACTTCCTCCTCCCACTGGATTTCTGCATTCCTTCTGTACCTGTCGTCCCAGGGTAGCCCTCTGTAGCGCTCTGTCACTCATACTGGTTCCTAGTGATGGCCTGCCTCCCAGCCTTCCAGAGTGCCCCAAGGATTTCCAAAATGCATTCAAGAGAGCCACACAGAATCTCTTCCCTGAGCATTTTAAAACAGGGTAAATGCCTTTTTCTCAAGGATGACTTACGCTACTAGTCTCACCACTTGGCAAGGCTGGGTGAGGCGGCCCTCCTAAGCACCTGTCAGGAAATTGGGGGTGCTCAGAACTCTGCCAGGCCAGTAATCCATGCACAGGGGCCTTTGTCGAAGGAAGTGGTGGAAGGAATCAGACAGCTGAAAAACCCTCTGCAGGCACATAACCCACAGCACAAATACCATATGTCCTCACACTGCTGCCTGTCAGACCCATCCTCACCCCGCTCTGGTAAGTGGAGAAAGGCTGGCAATAATTTTTGCAGACCTAAAGATTTTCTGAAACATTCTCTTAAGGAGTATCTGTGAATGACAGAAGACTCAATCTTGATCACCAGGAAAGCACAGCTGGCACAAGGGCTACTGGCCCTGCCACACACTGGTGGCCCTCGCGATGACACCGTCCTGATTCTCCACCTCTGCTCTTTTGCAGACATCACTGGGCAGGGAAGAGAATCTACTTGATACCAGGAGAACCATTTTTCTTAAAGCCAGAGGACCTGCCTTGGTCTAGAAAGATAAATTCAGACAGGCCAGGCACACAGGAAGAAGACTTGGGCAGCCAAAGCAGCACAAAAGAAACAGAAGGTAGCCACCTCCCTCCCCATGGCGCAAAGGGGCGATGAGGATGGTGATGAGGGAGGGCCGTTCTCGGCGTGGGGCCCCCTCCCAGGTCCTTGGCCGAGGGCAGAGGTACCATGGAGATAGGCTGAGCTGCAGCCCTGGGCTCTGCCCTGCAAGAGATCATGTCAGACAGACAGCGCAGGCATTCTGAAAGCAGCAGAGGCAGAGTAGGGCTCACCCTTCCTTTTCAAACACTGCTCCCCAAAGAAAGGACAAGGGTGAGTGGGTAAGTGCAATGAATCTTGAGGCTCGGGGAGGTAGGTGACGGGAAAGGAAGGTTAAGACGCTGTGGCCAACCTCAGGGGTAACTCCAGTCTTGCTCAGCACCCGTGCAAACTAAGTGGTGCGTTGCATAGTCCATGTCCTGGAGGTGCCAGCTAACCCCCCCCCCAAAAGCCTCCCCATCATCCAAGCCATTGGAGGGACTGCAGGAAGGTGCCCACATGGGAGAGCAGGGGTCACAGTCTGGCTTCTTTCCCAATGCAAAAAAAAAAAAAAAAAA
>PVKB01002081.1:0-262727 GCA_004027205.1 Ctenodactylus gundi | reverse complement strand
GCTGCCCACTCCTGAGTGCAGACGTGGGTGGGGGCCAGCGTGAGGTGCGAGGGCTGAGGCTTTGCACACTCAGACCAGCCGGAGCCTTCTCAAACATCACTGGATCTCTGGCACTGGTCTTCCATGTTGTGTGACATCATCCTGGGACCATTTCCTCCTTTGTTCATCCATTTAGGATCTTGGGGCTCTGGCCGGTGGCAGTGACTGCTCAGATGGACTGATGGCTGGAATTTCTGTGTGGGGGATGAGGATGGCAGGGTCTAATAGATGATTCACTCTCCCCCTAGCCCACCCTTCTCTGTCTCTTTCCCTCCAGGAATGAGTTTTATCCTTCCCACTATCATGGAACTGCCCAATACTCTGCCCCTTCTCAGCTCCCCTCCCCAGCTCAGGCCAAGCATAGGTGACTTCAGAGGGGAAACCAGGGTACCCCAAAGAAGAAAGCACATGGGGGGCTTGGAGGAATGGCTCAGCAGTTAAAGCGCTTGCAAGTACCTGAGTTCGATTTCCAACACCACATAAGCTGGGCATGGAGGCTCACGCCTGTCATCCCATCACTCAGGAGGCTGAGGTAGGAAGATTGCTGTGAGTCCGAGGCCAGCTTGGGCTGCAGAGTGAGAACCTGTCTCAAAAAAAATAAAGAAAGAAAGAAAAGAAAAGAAAAGAAAAAAAGAAAAAGGAAGCGTCAGGGACAGCTCCCAGGTTCCCTCCTCCATATGGAGGGCTCCGCCACCCTCTCCAGTAGCTACTGAGCACCCTTAGAGTCCCCACACCAAAGAACTCATTTCCTTTTCCTTCCTGCTGCCAAGGTGGGGCTGCCACGTGTCAGCAGGACCATGGACTCGCAGGCTCATTCCTTACCAACCCCATGGTCCTTAGAGGCCTTTACAACACTCTTGATCAGATTTCCCCACACTCACCGACTGCACCTGGCCCACCTTTCCAATCTCAGTTGGGCTCCAATTCTGTACCCCTCCTCTGAGAGCAGGACTGAAGTCCAGCTGGAGTCCCGGTAGCATTGGCAGTATAGGAAATGAATGCACGGTGCTCGCTGTGTAGTGGAAAATACTCTGAATTAGGAGATCAGGTACACTAGCTGGCCTGGCCCAAGCTCTGCTACACACAGCTAGGAAGGAGTATCACCCAAGAGGGAGTCATCTCCATGGCTGGGTCTTGTGTGCTCATGTGGCTGCCTGATTGAGGTTATTAGGAGCTGGATGCTGACTTTGGAGGAGAAAGCCAGGCTGCTCTATGAGCATGTTGGGAGCAGTTTGTTCTGTACAGCTGCTCTTGGTCATTGTCCCAGGCCCTGTCCCTTGACCCACTGAGGTCACTAAGCACTCAGCATATAGTCAGGGTGTTTCTTCATGGAACTGGAGGCTCTGGGTGGGCTCATCCCTCTTAGATAACAAGGGCCACATCTGGAGCTCGAGAGTACTCATTTCCTTTCCTGAACTAATTTGGCTTTACAAAGAACTGTGTCAAAGCAGGCTGCTCAGGGCCAGGGCACCTTCTCACCTGGCCAGCCACCCACGTGTCCACTTCAACACTGCAAGCTGGGTTGATTTTTTTTTTAACCTAAAGACATTATTAAAATTAAGGTCAGAACATGGGGAAGAAATAAAGCCATCAAAAGTTTTTTGTACAGGTTCTTAAATATATAAATACGTATTTTTAAAGTTAGGTTTATTGAGATATAATTTAATTCATGTGAGTTTTGTCATTTGTGGGGGTTTTTAGTATGTACACTTGTACATCATCCCATCGCAAACATTTTTGCTGTACAATTCAGCAGCGTGACATCCACTCACGCTGTCGTGCGGCAGTCTCCAAAATTCTTTTTGTCTTTCAAGACTGACCCTCCATGCCCATTCTTCTTCTCCACCCCTGGAAGCTGCTGTTTTATTTTCTGTCTCTACAGTTGATAACCCTTGGCATCTCGTGTACAGTGTGATCAAAAAAAAACACAGCAAGTGTTTAAATTTTATAATTAATACAATGAAAGATATATTGTCATTAATTCCCCTTCAAAATATTTTCCTCACTTCAAACAAACCTGTGCTGTGGTCCTTGCCGCTCTCTGAAGTAGTTCTGAAGTTGTCGTCTTTTGTGTCTTCAGTTGCACACTGGGATGCCCGAATTGATTCAAAATGTTGACTTTTCATGGTCATTTGGACTTCGGGGAAAAGCAGAAGTCTCATGGGGTCAGATCCCGTGCCTACGATGGACGAGGACACTGCGCCGTGTTTGATGAGGCTGCCTTTCCACTGGGTGGTGCTCAGCAGCAATGGTCACTATATATTTGATCATACCTCTTAAAGACACAAAAGAGGACTTCCCAAGCTGCTTCAGAAAGCAGAGAGAGTGGTGGGACAGCATGATCCCAGCCAGGGGAGCATTGCGAAGGGGGACGGGTCTATGGCAGTATGTCTTCTACTGTGGTAAATACTTAAAATTTAAACACCCACTATATATTTTGGTCACACCTCATATAAGTGGAATCATAGTTATCAGTGTTTGTGTGCTTTTGGCTTTTGTCACCGGCTTATTTTACTTAGCACTGTCAAAAATTCATCCATGTCTCAGGATTCCCTCCTCATTAAGGATGAGACATTAAATTGGGGTCTTGAAGAGAGATCTCTGCACACCAGGGTTAGGGTAGCACCTGCCACCAGAGTGGGCAAACTTGCTACTCTGATCTGGAAGTCACAAATATCTCTCTTCAAGAACCCAATTTCTGTAACTTGTACTTTCTAAAACTGAGTAAAGATATAAGCCTAGAGAAATTCTGTTTCATAATGTCACCTAGCTTAGCTTCTTTTGTCATTTGGAAACAATAGGAATGCAGTAGTATCTTAGCTCTTTTCTGTTGCTATAACAGGATACCACAGGTTGTGGGACTTACAAAGAAAAAAGAATATTTGTGTTGTGCAGTCTGGAGGGTAGGAAGTCCAAGATCAGGGTGCAAGCTGCTGGTGAGGGCACTCTGACTGTCACAAGAGAACATTACAGGGGTGAAGGTGAATAAGCAAGAGCTCAGATCTCTGTTCCTGTTCTGAAGCCTCGGATCCCATCATGGGGCTCCGCCCTCTTGAGTTCATCTAAGCTTCATCACCTCTCAAAGACCCTTCCTCCAGATACCATTAATATATGGGCTTGGGGATTAGTTTCCAACACATGAACTTTGGGGAACATGCTCAACCATTCCAAGTGCTAATTTCACCAGAGAACACATGTGTAACTAACTTCTAAGCATGTTTGCTCTTCAAGAGCTTCTGGGGTGACTCCAGCAAGCCCTGAGTACTAGGAGGATCACCATTACGTGGCTGATGGTGACGGCTCAGCCCTATTTCAATGACTGAACAGTGATACGGGACAGAGTCAGCAATGCTACCATGTGTTACTAAAAGCCATCACCCACTGACCCTTCCCCAGGCCAAGAAGACATGAAGTCCATGGGGAAAGTTGGTCGGGGCCAGCCACCACCAGTAGCTGACATCAGTGATCCCGTTTCAAAATCAGAATGTGGGGGAGCGGTTGAGGACTTGCTCAAATAATTATATGAATACTGAGTTGATCAAAGAAGTGATCTGTGGTCATGTCTCTGTAAAAAGGCAGAGAGGGGGAGGCAGCCAGCCACGTGGGCAGATAGGCCTCCCCCCGCCAGAACCAGCCTCTCCTCCATGCCCTGTGTTGTACTCAGGCACGTAAAAGCCATGCTCCCTATCATTTGGCATCCAGAGAGCTGAGTCGGCTCCACTGGCCCTCAGAGATGGTTGGGCAGCTGAGGTGGTAGTATTCCGCCCTCTCTCCAGGAGAAAAGGGAATTGAGCTCAGGGACCGCAGCAAAGCTTATTCTTGTCATCCTTTAAGACCCCCAAGACACAGGCCCTCCAGCATTAAAGAGCTGCCGAAATTGAGTGCACATCCGTCACAGGAGAAATTGCAGGGAAGTAGGGTGAAGGTGACAGGTTCTGAAAAGTGAATGCACACCTTTGTGCTCCTGCCTTCTTAAAATTCATCCTCTTACCTGCCAGCCGGGAGAATTGCCTATTTACATAACTAGCTGCCTAAAAATGGAATACTGGATAACGGCTCATGGCGGCTGCTCCGTCTGAGCCCATCCCCAGGATATGATCCAGAGCCCTCCCGCAGCCTGGAGTGCAGCCCGCTGGCCCGGGGCCAGGCCTGCGCGTGCTGTGATCCTGTCAGCCCTCCGAGGGAGCAGATGTCAGGCCCCATCGGGCCTGGTGGGAGGCTAGCAAGCAGGGGGGCGGGGACCCGGCTCGGCAGTGGCGTGCTGGCAGCAGGAGACAGACAGCGTCTCTCCCCAGGCCTCACAACGGGTGCCTTGTTCTGCCCAAGGTGCTGTGTCAGAGCGACCCCCACAGAGGACCTTGAGAAGGGAAAGATCACAGATCCGCGGGAGGTGATCAGTTGGTTCTGATGCCATCCTGGGCACTGTGCCAGCCTCACACCCCCTGTTGGTCCTTCCCGCGAGCACAAATCTCTCTCCAGTCCAACCCAGAATCATGCTGCTCGCGTATAGGAGGAGCATAAGGAAGTGATAAGGAAGTGTTCGAATGGTGATAAGCGGGCGCAGCTCCTCCGCAGCCCAGATGTACCAAAGAAGGCAATTGTGTGTGTCTGTTCATCTTTTTCAGCGTTCCGGTTCCTGTAGTCAGTTTAGAGAAAATCCCTAACCTAGTAAAGGCAGATGGTGCCAGTGTCAGAATGAACTCCACAGCCACAACCGCGGTCACCTCCTCTTCCACCTCCGCCGCTGCCGGCTCCACCCCACCTGTAATTAAGCCTGTCTTGATGTCCAAGCCAGTGCCACCATCACCAGAAAAGATCCTAAATGGCAAAGGAATTCTCTCTGCCGCCATAGATAAGAAACACCAAAATGGCACCAAAAACAGCAACAAGCCTTACCGAAGACTTTCAGGTATGTGTCGGTGTCGTTAGAGTCTGGCTCATGGTAAGACTAAAGCCAAGTCCATCTGGAACCAAGGAGTGATTTGTCCTTACAGTTGAGCAGCCCTGCCTCATTTTAAGAGGGATGCAGAGTTGGTCTGTGCACAAGACAGACCCCTCGCAGTGCCAAGAAGGGACAGTCCTGGCATGGCTGAGGGCTTAGGGGGAGTGATCCGGGCAGATGGCTCTGTGTGGCCATGTTATGCTGACAGGCAAAGCGTCCCCTGAACGTCTCACAGCCTCATTGCTGTGAGGTTGGACAGCCCACAGGGGTAGTGGCTTGGGCAGGCTGGGGTAGCCCCATCAGCATCTCTGTCCCACAAGAGACACAACCCCTGCTCTTTGTCCTCTGGGTTTCCAGGTTGAGTCTGAAGCTGGGGTAATGAGGCTGGAATTCCCCCCAGCGGTGCGCCAATAGGCACAGCAGAATGGGTGTTAGAATTAGGAGGGTCTCCCTCGGGTCCACTCAGGTGTCTCAGCAGGCACAGGGCCGCTCTCTTAGGTGACGGCCATGCTGCTCCCTTATGAATGGCATTTGCTTTGGATCTGTAATGGAAATAAATGATGTGTCTGCTCTCTCTAAATGACCAGGAAAAGCCGTAAACTCCTAACTTCTTCTCACACACCATGAGTACTGTGTAATTGTGGCCAGAAAAAATGAAAATACAATGAAATCCACCCCATTAGTTAGGTCCAGTGGTGCAAACCAATACTCCCAACTCCCTTGGAGGCTGAGGCAAGAGGATTCCAGGTTCAAGCCTGGCCTGGGCAACTTAGAACATAAATGAAATAAAGGAAAAGGTCAGGGGATGAAGATCAGTGTGAAGGCCCTGGGCTTAATCTATAGTACTCCCCTCCAAGCTACACTTGGGACAGAAACCATCTCCCAGTGTTCGCATGGTGTTTAAGCACCCAAGAAGTACAGGTAATCTTGTTTTCTGCTTCATGTTTATCTATGTTTTTGATGTTTCTATTAGAACATCTATAACTCAAATTTTGTCTTAAAAATACCTCGGGCCCAAAGCATTCGAACAACATCGGTGTTGTGCTCCGGATGTCCTCTGTCACACCCTTCCACGCTGTCTGAGAAAGGTAGAGGGTGGGGCACCAGGGGCATCATGGGGCCTCGCTCTGCACGCATGCCCCACTCCCAGCTCTTCCTGAATGGAAAGTGCTGCCTCATTTGCAGATATGGATGGTAGTGAGGGGGGAAAGTAGGCCAGGACACAGTGTCCAGAGACTGTGGGTTCCTCGCTGCAGCAGGAGCGGGACCTTGGCTTCCAGCCTGCCCCCCAAGCTGATGCTGTTTTGTGAGTTGGTGTGTTTGCATTTTGTTGGTTGTCTTGTCTGACTGGGTCTTCTGCTTGTTTGTCCCTCTCTGTCACATTGGCAGCCAAGTCCTACCCGCAGCCAATAACCTGCTGTGTTCCATGAGGTGCTGGTGTGGGTCCGGGCATGAGCCTGATTCTGACAGACCCCAGGAAAAGGCCTCCCCCGCAGGCAGCTTGGGACTTGGGACCTGGCACCCAAGGCTCCAAGAAAAAGTAGCCCCAGGCCTTCCAGTTTTCTTTCCCTAAAAATGGAGAGGGAGAGGGGAAGAAAACAAAAAAAAAAAAAAAAAGAGAGAGAAGAAGGCCAAAGTGAAGAAAGGGAGGCATTTTGATAGACATGGGGGTGGGAGAATGGCTTTCCATGGGGCATCTGCATAGCCACTGCTGCAACCCCCTCCTGAACCCAAACCACCTCTGAAAGTAGAACACAGTCCTTTATTATGCTCTGAGATTCTGTGCCAGCTACAGCTTAGGCAAGGCAACCTGTCTTGAGTATGAGGCTACTTGAGGCCCATAGAAGGCTCAAAGTTTTCGTAGACCCTCCTGCCTGGAGCGGCATGACTACGGGTTCCCCACATTCCCAGAGACCTGTCCCACTGCTCTTCTGCAGGCCTCTCAGCAAGGCCATCCGGAAGCCAGAAGAGACTCACAGTTGCCTCCTGTCCTCACCTTTTCCAGTTGTGGAGAGCACTTTTGTCATCCCTGAAAATGTGAAGGGTCCACGGTGAGAATACCAAAAACAGGTTCCCCTGTATTCCTAGCACTCTGGGAGACTGAGGCAACTTGAGGATTGCAAGTTCGAGCTCAGCATGGGCAACTTAGCAAGATCCTATCTCAAAACCAAAAAACAAAAATGGTCTGGAGATGTAGCTCAATGTGAAGGCTCTCCCTGCTCCTGCCTGTGGCCCTGTGGAAATGTTCCAGAGTAAAGTATCCCATCTTGCAGGTCCCAGGGCTATATGGAAAGCCTCCATGGTGGGTAGGTCACACTGTCATGTCGATGGCCAAGCCAGCGGGAAAGCAGGGGCTATTCTCTTGGAGCAACCTGGGGAGAAGGGGCCCTCAGGCCTCAGGTGGCACTCCCAGGTCTGCAGCCACAATGCCCACAGTGCCGAAGACGTGAAGACCCTTTGAAGTAAAAGAGAATGTTGCTTCTTTCTGTCTGGTACCTGCTCCTACCCTGTCCCCTGCACCCTGTGTGCTAGACCTATGAACTCTGGGTTCAGCAGGGTCCCCCCTTTCCCCCAAGAGGTTCTTGAAATATTTTAGCAGCCGGTTGAAAAGGGGGAAAAAAAAAACAAATTGCCTGACAATGTCTCACTTGTTGGTGCAAATGTGCATTTTTAAAAAAAATGTGGTCTTAATGCCAAATCCTATTTAGTCTCCTTTTTTCTTATATTTTTTGTTTGTTTCTTAAACCAGAGAGAGAATTTGACCCAAATAAACACTGTGGAGTATTGGATCCCGAGACAAAGAAACCTTGCACAAGATCCCTCACCTGCAAGGTATTTCTCTTTCCATAAAAAATACTTCCTGCTCTCGCTGGGGCCTTTGTCGAAATGTTTGCATGGCACTCTCTGCACACGGCAGGGTGTGGACCCTCGACATGACCTCCAGCTGTTCTTTGTAAGGGAAATGCTTTTCTTCTCATCCATGGTAGCAGAGTGCCTGCCTCAAGCTGGCTGGCTTTTTAAGGAGAGAAAAAAAAAGAAAGAAACTAGGCTTCCCCTGTTACTTGGGAGGCCAGACAGTAAATTGTATTTATAGGCACTCACAGGCGGTTCTACAGCCTGCTATGCTGTAATGTATGCAGGAGCGGCGGTGACAGCGCCCTGGATGCAGCCTGGAGGGGAGGATGCCATGCCGCGCCCTGAGCCAGCCGTGCGGGGCGGCTGGGGGAGCCGCCGCAGGGTAGCGCCAGGTCCCCGGTTTCCTCCCGACCTGCTAGGGCCGGCCGCTCAGGGCCCGGGCTCTGACCCCTTCTGCCCGGTGGCTGTGTTGATTGGGGCCAACTGCAGCCTTCCACCTGCACCTGGATTAACTCCCGTGTCCCCTCACGGTTGCCTGTCATCAGAGAGGTTTTCCCGGGTCTGCCACGCTGGGGAGGAAGCTCTGGCTTCTTCGCACCCTTGAGTGTAGGGCATGGTTGCGGTCGTGCGGTGTCTGCCTCTTCTCAGCCACGTATCGGGAGCTGTTGTGGCCTTGAAGTTGACTTTTGAAGCACCTCTGAATGCCTGTGGTTGCTATGTGGGAGATGCAGGGCCCGGGGAAGCAGGTGTATGTGCTGATCAAAGAGGCTGTGCTTCTCCTCTCTCTTCTCCTTAGACGCACTCGCTGAGCCACCGGAGGGCTGTCCCAGGCCGGAGAAAGCAATTCGACCTCCTCCTGGCGGAGCACAAAGCCAAGTCCCGGGAGAAGGAAGTCAAGGAGCACCTCCTGACTGCCACCAGGGAATTACTTCCGCACCAACCCGCGCCAGTGCAAGACTCTGCACCAGGATCTTCAGGGAGCTCGGGGCCGGAGACGAAAGTTGCATCCCCTGCAAAATCCAGGCCACCTAACTCTGTACTCCCCAGGTAAGCCCTGCATCTGAGATCAAGCCCAGAGCCCTGGCTCGGGGGACTTTATCTTGCCGGATGTGCAGTATGTGATTGAGTATGTGTTATGTAGAAGTGATGACAGTACCATTTCCTAGGCCACTTGTCCCACAAGGGGCTTGAGCTGTGCCTGCCACACGAGGCACAGCAAGCCTTGCTGCTGTCCTCGGGATCATCAGTAGCCTTCATAGCAGACCTTTTATCAGACAGGGAATGTTTTCATACAGCAAAAATGAGGTGGAAGTAAGACCTTCAAGGGTGACACCTCGGCCACCAGGCAGCTTCCAGGCTGCCTGGGCTTTTGTATTAGCTGCAGACTCCTGGAGCCGAGTGGGTGAGCCAGATAGACGAGTTGTCAGCCTGCCTGAAGAGCTCAGGGTCCGTGCTAGCCCGTTTGCTGTGGCATTCTGTGGTTTGTTTTGCACAGCTGTCCTATGACCAGGACCCAGGGGAAGTTGGCGTAGTTGAGGCTGTGTGCTCACTGAGAAAGCTGCCCTTCAGAGCCGCTTGGAGTTTGATTTGGTCATCCAAACGGAAAGGAAGGAACAGAAAATAACTAAAGCCCACTTGGGGTCTGTGAGTGTAATGCAGCAGTTGTAGTGCTTGTCTAGCAAGCATAAGACCCTGAGTTCAGTTCCCCAGCACCATGTAATTGGTGGTACATGCCTGTAATCCCAGCACTTGGGAGGCTGAGGCAGAAAGATTACCATAAGTTTGAGGCCAGACAGGCTACATAGTGAGTTCAGGACCTTCTTGAAGTACAGAGCAAGACCCTGTCTCAAAAAAGAAAAAAGAAAAAAATTGGAGTTAAGAGCAATTTAAAATCTATACGTGTCTGCTTTGAGAGGCAGTGGACTGAATTGCAGGTCACGAGACAAGGAATTGTAATCAAGGGACTCAGTTAGGCGCTCTCAGGCAGCAATAGAGAGAAATGAAACTCTACATTCTTGAATGTAGAGTTTAGTGAGGTGTGATGGTGCGTGTCTGTAATCCTAGCTCTCTGGGAGGCTGAGGCAGGATAACTGCAAGTTCAAGCTCAGCTGGCCAATTTAGTGATTTTGCAAGTTTCTGCTTCAAAATAATATACGTAAAAAACTGGGCTGGAATTAAGACAGTATAAAGGCCCTAGATTCAATCCTTCATATTGGGGGAAAAAAAGAGTTTAGAAAATAAGACTCAAATATTCGTACTTTGCATTAAAGGAAATATTATTATTACTCTTGGTGGAATAGAGAGCAGTATTATCTGATGACTTTCTTATGCTTCCAGTGTGTCTCAAAGGGTAATTGTTCAGTAAGCAAAAAAGGCTTTAAGAGAGCATCATTCATAAAAGGTAGGGAGTTGATTTTAAAACAAAAATAAATACGTGGCAGCAGTTGTGCCTGATCTACCGGCTTCTCCCCCTCGTGCGTCATGCACTTTGCCTTTTGGAGCAAGTCTGGCTGCACCAGTCCCTCTGTCTTTTTGGCCAAGCTCCAGACATTCCTGGGGGATGCTTTCAGATGGAACTGCCAGCTCTGCACTTTCCCCTCATTGTGGTATCCAGGGTCATTGTTACCCCCAACTTTGCAATATCGTTGATTACTTCGCACTCTACTGCCAGGTGTTGCTGAAGGATATTACCCTGGTTTTAGAATTGCAGGAACCGTTCTATTCCATACTTCTGGGAGGGGCTTCAGGTTTCCTGTACAGCAATATTCTCTTTTCGTAGACCCCCAGTGGGTGCCTGAAGTAGAGAGAGTAGTACGAACCTCTCTGCATACATCCCTGGGATAAAATTCAATATATAAATTAGGCACCATAGCTAAGCATAAAATCAAATAAAATAATAAAATAGGACAATTATGATAACTATGTTATAATAAATTGCCACCACTGCTACTCTTGCATTTAGAGGACAAGATTAAATAATAAATTTATTATTGAAATACAAGCATTGTAAACTGTGACAGTTGATCTGGTAACCAAAATAACTGCTAAAAAACTAGTGAGAGGGTAGCATATACGGCATGGACACACTGGACAAAGGGGTGACTTGTGTACCAAGTGGGTAGAGTGGGATGATGCAAAATTTCCTCACACTACTCAGAGCTGTGCATAATTTAAAATTTGAGGATCCTTCATCGATAGAATTTTCTAGTTAACATTTTTGGGCTAGGTTGACCGTGGGCAGCTGAAACAGCAAAGGGAACGCATAAATGAGAGCTACATAGAATGACATTCAGACTCTTTGTAGCCGCTGAATGTTTCATCCCAACACAACCTCCAAGGTACCATACGTAAAAGCATCCTTGCCTCCACCTGAGGCACACTTAGCCCATCTCTTGTCACAATTGCCACAACATATACCCAGAGCCACTGTCCCCAGAACTCTTGGAGGGATCACTTCAGATTTGCCAAGGACTGCAGGGAAACTGGTTTGAAACCTATTTTTTTTATTAAACATTTTTTCATTGATGTTTGGCCAATGAAAGTGCTTTTCACCCCAGAAGTGGTGCTTGGGTTCACAGGGAAATGAAGGAGCAGCTGTTTAAAGAAAAAAAAAAAAAACAGGCCTGGGCCTTAAGGATCTTTGTTCTATTAGGATCTGTGCGATCAGAGACTGAAAAAGCATGGTCAGCAGTCAGTGTCATGATCACATGAATGTACAGAAATGCTTAATTACTCATAGTAGTGAGAAATACAGTACATGGTTCAAGCTGGGGATGTGGCTCCATCATTAAGTGCTTGCCTAAGTGTGCACAAGGCCTGGGGTTCGATTCGCCGGTACCACAAAAAAAATTTTCATCGACACTAATTATGTATAATATGGAAAAAAACCACCGATACACACAAATGGAATTTTCATAATCCTTCCTTGATTATGAATTTCCAATACAGGAAATTCTAATATATATGAGTTTATTTCTTACCTACCTTTTTTGGGGGAGTGGGAAGTAGAGGTTGAACCCAGAGCCTTCATACCCAGAACTCCAGCCCCATCCCCTCCCCCCCCCCTTTTTTTTTAAATTTGAGACAGGCTCCTACCAAGTTGATAGTTGACTGGGCTGGGCTCAAATTTGCAATCCTCCTGCCTCAGCATCCCAGAGTGCTGGAATTACAAGCATGAGCCAGCTTTCTTGGATAACATTGAAAATATTTTGTTCTCATACCCTTGAATTACATCCCATTCTTGTCAAGAATTGCTGATAAAGGAGCTTGCGTCAAGAATTGGAAAAGTGTTAAGATAGATAATGAGAGTGGGAACGAGATGTGACATGAAAATCTCACCTCCATGCTTACTAACTGGATAACCTGGTCCTAATCACTAGCCTCTGTAACCTCAGATTGCTCATCTGTAAAATGGAGCTAACACGTCCTGAGCACATAATGCACACCCAGTGGCTGAGAGTTGTGAGTAAGATGAATAGGAGAGCGCACGTGAGATTTCTCTTTATTTTTGTGGAAGTGGTGATTACACCCAGGGCCTTTGCACTGAGCTACATCCTTCTTCTATTTTTTTATTTTGAGACAGGGTTTTTGTAACTTGCCCAGGCTGGTCTCAAACTTGTACTGCTCCACCCTCAGCCTCCCAGGTGTCTGGGATTACAACATGTGCCACAGAGCCTCTGTCTTTAACCCAAGAGCCCTTTAATAATATCCTGTGTTAGTCTGTTTTGTCTTGCTGTAGTAAAACATCTAACACTGGCTCATGTATAAAGAAAAAGGCCCTGAAGCTGGAGGAATGGCTCAGCAGTTAAAGCTCTTGCCTAGCAAGTGCTAAGTACCTGAGTTTGATTCCCCAGCACCACATAAGCCAGGCGCACCTATAATCCCAGCACTCAGAAGGCTGGGACAGGACGATGGTCATGAGTCCAAGGCCAGCCTGGGCTCCATGGTGAGTTCAGGACCAGCTTGGGCTACAGAGTGAGACTCTGTCTCAAAAAAGCGGGAGGAGCGGGGGGGCTCATTTGTCTCCCAATTCTGGCAACTGGATAGTCAAACATAATGGCTCTGTTCTGAGGCAAAGGATCGCCTCCCCAGAAGCAGAAATGGAAGTGGCTAGGTGGAGAAGGAGTAGTGGGCAAACTTGGAAACACGAGATCGGGGAGAGGTGAGGCTCGCTCACCTGTAGCAACTTGTGCTTATGGGCACTGGCCTGCTCCTGAGGGACCCCGCCCACGGCCCGAGACCAGCATTAATCCCTGCTGAGGTTGGGGCCCCTCATAATCCCCCTCAGGCCCCCCCTTCTAGTGGCTCCACCACCTCCACAACGCCGCTCTGGGAACCAGGCTTCCGGTGCAGGAATCTTGAGACAGGAGCCACCTCCAAAGCATGGCTCTGTTCTCTGCCCCCAACACAAAAGAAATGCACTGCTTACGCCAGAGTGCCAGGGATCGTAAATGACAGCTCAGCCAAACTCCTCAGGACTCTGTTGCAAAGGGAGACACGGGCAGAAGGTTTAGCCAGGCTCTGACCGGCCAGGCTGCATGGCTATGGGAAGGAAGAGGTTGGCTGAGGAAGCCAGCCCCGGCGCAATCCACGCGTACTGCTCTGTTGTCCTGGATGCTCACACATCAGACCTAAAGCATAAAGTGCCCGTCCTGGTGCTGTGTGCCTATAATCCCAGAGCTCTGGGAAGCTGGGGCAGGAGGATCACAAGTTTAAGTTCAGTCTATACAAGTGAGCAATTTAGCAAACACCTGTCTCAAAATAAAACATTTAAAAAGGGCTAGGGATGTAGCTCGTGTGACAGCCCCAGGTTCAATCCCCAGTTGGCCCCCACTGAAGTACACAGTGGTAAAAGTTCCTGAATCTTGGATGGACGTGGGCAGTGTGAAGAGAAACAAGTTGTAGATTCCTGATAAGGGCGGGATGCGTATGGAGTGAAAGAACTCCGTCCTGGCTGAGTGAGGCTGCAATCCTGGCCACGCTGAAACCCTTTCTGTCCTGACTTACGTCTCTTCCCATCGTTCGCTGCATCTGTTTCTCCATCCTGTTGGGCCTTGATGTTCAGGAGTTGGCAGAAAGCCTCATTTCTCATTAGCTGGCACTACTTTCCTCATCAGGGACAGCAGTGCGCCGGGATGGGAGGACGGGCCACATGTGCCTGGCACGGGAAAGACACAGTTAAGGTCGGCTGCCTTCTGTGCTGGAAGCACTTTGACAGGCAGATGTTGGCTTCCTCAGGGGTACAGTGGGACAGTTTTCCTGCGTGTCCCTGCACAGGGACCCATTATTGTGTTGTCTTCAGGCCTCCCAGGGAAGGTGGAGAGGGGACAGTATTGAGGGGAAATGTGTGAGTGACAACTGACCCCCTGAGTGACTTGAGTCTCATTCTTGTGACTGGTGGCCACATTCTCATCCCTTCTATCAGCTCAAAAATTTTTAAAGGGCTAGGGAAACAGAAAGTTAAATATCTTTCGGTTTCTGTAATATGAGAAAACCAAACCAAAAAAAAAAAAAAAAGATTATGGAAGAAAGTAAGGTAGACTTTGTGGAGAGGGAAAGGGAAGGTGGGGATGGGGTGAGAAGGTGGGAGGGGGAAATTAGAAACATAAATCTATCTCCATCTACCTTTAGAAAGGGGGAGAGGGGCACTAGGGATATAACTCAGTAGGATAGCCTTGAGTTCAGTCCCCAGTACTGCCTAGAAAGAAAAGGGGAATGGTAAAACATCAGGAATCTTAGAGGACAAGGGTAATACGGAAAGCGGGGTTCAGAAAACACAGCTGGAAGGTTCTGAAAGCCTCACCGCTGCGTTGTCCCCAGGAGGCTGCACGTCCTGTGGCCTGCAGGGGAAGGAGCTAAGAGAAACCCTCTGAGAGGCCATCTCCCACTCACCCGTGTGCGCAGCATCGATGGCCTCTCTCTCTCTCTCTCTCTCTCTCTCTCTCTCTCTCTCTCTCTCTCTCTCTCTCTCTGTGTGTGTGTGTGTGTGTGTGTGTGTGTGTGTGTGTGTGTGTGTGTGTGTGTGGAGGGGGGGGGGTGGTGTCCTGCAACAGAGCACAGTCCCAGTCCTGTGCTCACCTCCCCTTCCCAGGAATCTCTTTTCGTCTCCTGCCCTCTTTTATCTGGCAGCTAGAACTCACTGTTGAGTGTTTCAAACATTTTTTCCTTAATTGAACTTTATTTTTTAATCAAAGTCATAGCAGCACCTGGTCCAAAACCCTAGTAGTACCACTCAGGAGGCTGAGGCAGGAGGATTGCTGTGAGTTCGAGGCCAACCTGGGCTATGTAGTGAGTTCAGGACCAGCCTGGGTTACAGAGTGAAATGTCTCAAAAAAAAAAAAAAAAAAAAAAAGTAGTGCTGAAGGAAAAGCAGGAGAGAAGCCGCAGGCCCCACCAAGGAACAGGCCATCGGTGTGGGCGCCTGGCCCCGGATCCCGCGCCTGCCTCCCTCCCCGTGGGCTCATCTGTCTTCATGGCGTAGCTCCTCCAGTGGCCTGTTGTGACAAGAAGCGCAGGAGACCAAATTTTGCGATCTGTATTTGTTCACCTGAAAATATGTTTATTCTGTCTTCCCTCCTAATTGGAGATCTCTTTGAGATGTAACTGCATGGAAGGTTGATCCCAGACATTCCCCACTGACTCCTAGCTTTTGAAGCTCTTTGTCCCGAAGTCTAGTATCATTCTGATTCCTGTTACTTCTTTTTCTTTCCCTTTCCTTTCCCTGTTACCCACTTTCCTTCCTTTCTTTTTTCTTGTCTTTCTGCAGACTGATGGATCCCAGGGCCTTCATGCTAGGCTACTTCCCAGCCCTTGTAGTTTCTTTTTTGGCAGGGGCTTAGGGAGTACTGGGGATCAAACCCAGGACTCTCACACGGAGCTGTATCCCTGGCATATTTTGTATGTTTAATCTTGAGATGGGGTCTTGTTAAGTTGCTCAGACTGGGTTTGAACTTACGATCCTCCTGCCTCAGTCTCTAGGAATATAGAGATCACACACATGTGCCCCTTGCCCAGCTCCTGGTTCCCCTTCTGTACACATGACCAGCTTAGATCTTTCAAGCCTGGGCTCTGAAAGCTCACAGACATCACTCTTAGTAAAGTGGGATTTGTTTTGTTTTTTTGACACAGGGTCTCTCACTCTATAACCTAGGCTGGTCCTGAACTCACTATGAAACCCAGACTAGCCTTGGACTCAAAACAGTCCTCCTGCCTCAGCCCCCTAGTGCTGGGATTACAGGCGTGCGCCACCATGCCCAGCTTATGTGGTTCTGGGGAATCAAACTCGGGTACTTAGTGCTTGACTTAGCACTTGCTAGGCAAGCACTTTAACGGCTGAGCCATTCCTCTAGCCTGTTTTTTTTTTTTCTTTCATTGGACTGGATAAGCAATTTTTTCCTAAAAAGACAGACTCTCGCTCTGTAGTCCAGGTTGGTCTTGAATTCACCATGTAGCCCAGACTGGTCATAAATTCACAACAATCCTCCTGCCTCAGTTTCCAGAGTGCTGGGATTATAGGCACACATCACCATGCCCACCTATTATGTGGTGCTGGGGAATCGAACTCAGGGCCTAACCGCTGCGCAACCTCTCCAGCCCGCCCAGTGGGTTCTTTCAACCGGGAAGAGGCTTCTCCTCCCCCTGCTGTCGTGTTCATTCTTTTCCTGACGTCCTTAAGTGGATTTCGGCCCTTTTGCTACAGCCTCCTAATTCCTTTACTTCTTTCCTCTTAGTCTCCTTGTTCTGCTTTCTAGAAGAATTTTTCCCTCATCTTCCAAGTTGCATATTACATAGTGAACATATGACAGGTTCGGACGCTGTCCGAGGCACTGTGGCGTCTCAGAGGTCCTGCCACTTGCTTCCCTGCGCTGTGGCCCGCCCACGCTGTCGTGCCGGATGCCACACTGATGTCTGCGACCAGGGCGGATGCTGGGTGTTTCTTCCGTCCCGCATCACCGGGGCTTTCTCTGCACTTCGTTCCCCATGGCGTGTGGCTGGCTGTCTCCTACCCCAGGAATGGGGGATAATCCGACCAACTCAAAGTCTGCGAGGTGCACTGTCGCCAGTGGGTCACACTCAGCCTTGGCTGAGGCTTCCCAGAGACGAGGTCTGGAAGCCGCTACTCTGCATCCGCTGTGCCCTGGCCCTGCTCTCTGGCCAGCCTGGTGGCACTGTGGCTAGAGTTCTTCCAGCACGTTTTCTCTGGACACTAGCCCTCTGTCCCCGTGTTAGAGAGCTGACTGAGGTGGAGTGGTGGCCCTCGTGCAGGGAGGCGGTAGAGAGGGCCTGTCGAATCCGGCTGCGTGTGTCGAGGCCTTCTACTCGCCAGCTGTATCTAGTCCCCGCTCCTCCAGGACTGCAGCTCCGGCCAGGTCCGGCTTCCCGCCTTCTCAGAAGTTCCATAGGAGACCCATCCCATTAGTTAGCACCCCTAGCCACATTCTGTGTTCTAAAACATGTCAAAATCTCACCTGTGCTGTGTCCATTAGGGCTTCTGGTGCACGGAGCAAAAACCTGAGCTACTGTAAGCTTAAATAATGAGGTGACAAGGAGTTAGTTTAGAGGTGCCAGTCACCACCCCCCAAAGACCCACCCTCCTCAGCCCTCGGCTTCCCCTTCAAAGTCCTGTAGCAAGATGGCCATAGGACTTGCAGCGCAGCTAGGTACGACAAGGTCCAGGTGGAGCAGGGACCACTTTTCCTAAACCCTGGCCCCCAGTACCCTTTATGCTTTAGAGCACTTTTAGGTTTCCAGCAAAACCGAGCTGAAGTCCAGAGATTTCCCGAGTGCTTCCCGCCCTCACTCTCGACTTGCCGTCATAGCCGGTGGCTCTTATATCGCTCCTGCCCCCACACGCCAAGTGTCCTTCTGCTTCTCTCGCCCTTTGCTAAGCACTCAGTCCGGAGCCAGAGCGAAGACATTGCTGTTAGTGTAGAGGCCGACCAGAGGGGAAGTCACTGCGTACTGCAGGTCTCTCTGTGCCTTGGCACCACTGCCTTTTCGTCCCCACTCTGTGCCCTTGGTTGGATTTGGGAAAGATGAAGAGATGTGTGTGACTCATCTGCCCCATTTAACGGGAACTTCCAAGGTCACTGCAGCATTACTCCTGAGAGCCAAGACACAGAAAGAGCCTAAGTGTCCTGAGTGGTGAATGAATACACGTATAATCAGCCTGTGTAGCACGCGGGATGTTATCCAGCATTGCCGTGGTGGCCGAACCGTACGGGCAGCGTGCTGAGCCACATACGTTGGAGGATTCGCAAAAGTCAGGCTCCAGAACAGAAGGTGGGTGACGATTGTCCAGGCCTGAGGGGGGAGGAAGAAAGAGGCACTGCTGGACCTCCAGGTCCAGGAGGGGGAAGTTCCGGAGCTCTCGTACACAGCGTGGGGGCAGCACTGGGGTGACCAGAACGTACAGCCAATGTTTAATTTTTTGAGCCATCAGTAAAAGAGGCTTAGCCTTTGATCCCTCTGAACTCTGGTTGCGTCGTCGTTGCCACGTTCTACAGCAGTTCCCAATGTCCTCTTTCCTGTGTTCATGGGCAGGTCATGGCTGCCTCCGTGTCCTAAACTGATTCAGAACGTTTACCTTTTGTGGTTATTTTGAGTTTGGGCGAGAGCCAGAATCCACCTGATGCCAGGTCCAGTGCAGAAGGTGGGGGAGGCCGCACACCATGGTGTTTATGATGCTCCTTTCCATTGGCGGCACCCAGCAGCAGCATCAGATCCAGCCCCTCCCCCCGCCCAAAGACACTGAGGAGAGAGGACTTCCAGGACTGCTTCAGAAAGTGGCCAGAACCGTGGGATAAGAGCAACCCGGGAGAAGGATATTTTTGTGTCCTTGCCATAATAATTCTTTTACGTAAACATTGATTGTGTAAAAATAATCATTAATGGAAAAATACTCATTTTATGTCTTAACTACTCCTTGTAGTTAATAGTATTGTGTTATATACTTGATACTTGCTAGGAAAGTAGATCATAAATGTTCTTACTGTGAAATAAAATCCCCTACCTGTAGGAGGTGTTGAATGGGTCAGCTGGATTCTTCAGTGATTTCACGAGATAAGCATATGTCAATGCATTGTACACCTTCAGCGTAACTTTACGTATTATATAAAATATATACACGCCTCTTATATGTACACAGTGGAGTACTACACTGCCATAAAGACAGATCTGAATCATGTGTAGGTAAATGGACACAACTTGAGACCATCATGCCTAGAGAAGTGAGTCAGACTCAGAAGGTTCAATATCGTGAGAATCCCAGAGTACGGAGAAGGAGTGGAGTCAAATGGGTGGTGTGCTCTGAGTCCTTTGAGGGAGATGGGGGCAGATAAAAAAAGGGAGAATGGAAGGGAATGTGAAGTTGAGGGGAAATAAAACATACATAGAAACACCGAAAAATGAAATTCTTTAGTCACTTTCTCATAAATACCTGTACTCCTTACTTGCTTTCTTTTATGTTTTTTTTTTTTTAACTTGTGTCATGGAAACAGCCCCATGTGCAGAAACAGAGAGTCACGCGGTGGCACCACAGCCACCTCACAGCAGTTGTGGTGCTGTTTTGCACCGTATCACTGTGTCTGTGTACTCTAGTGCTGTTCTGGTGTCCCCAGTGGGCTCGTCTTTCCCATGTGTGGTGACTTTTGAGACAGCTGATACAACTGAATTTAGTGCTTGCATCGTCTTCCTCCTAGTGTTTGCATTACTCCAAATATTTTGACATATTAATCTTGAGAAAACACATTTTTATATTTTATTTCGTATGTTCTATGTATGGCCACCATTGGGCATGTGTATTTTCAAGGACGTTGCAGGCACCGTAGCAGGTCACCTTCAGAGACCTCCAGATGCATCTTTAAAAAGTAAGGGTAATTTCCCATGGAACCCTGATACTGTTATCTACTTGACAAAATTCACTTTACTCTCTTCCAGCAGGACAGAGCGGTCCTGGAAAGAGCTTAGAGGGGCCAGGGATATGGCTCAGTGGTATTGTACTTGCCTCACATACACAAGATTGGGGGTTCATTACCCTGCACCATCAGAAAAAAAAAAAAGAACCTCCAAGAACTTTTGGGTAAAAGCATAAATGTTTATCGTTAAGAGGATTGCTTAGGTGGTAAATTATGACACATACACTAAGGATTACTAGAGAATATAAACAAAAGAATGGAAAGAGCAACACCACTAAATTTTTTAGAGTATGTCTTAAAATAATATGTATAGCGTGATCCATTTCTTGCTTTAAAATGCATGTTCATGACGCATGCCCGGGATCCTAGCTGCTCGGGAGCCCAAGGCAGGAGGGTTTCAAGCTCACGCGCTCAGTCTGTGCATGTGTGTGCCCAGGACATTGGAAGGATGCGAATCTAAGCACTGACATGCTGATGGCCCTTGGACACAGGAGCGGCTAGGCTCAATCCCTGGCAACATAGGAAGGAATAAGAAAGCTCCTGGCCCTTGCCGTGGAGCGGGCGGGTCGTAGGCTCTCTGTTCTGTCCTTCTGTCTCTCACCATCCCCGAGTCGTCCGCCCTGGGTAGTCAGCACAGACGCGTAGGAGTCACTGAGGCAGGCTGCAAGCTGCCGGCTGGACTCTGTGGGCCTTCCCGGGCAGAGTGAAGAGCAGTGTTGTGTTTTTAGGTAGAGAAAGGTGAGAGTCGATAACAAATTGTCGTCCAGCTGAATTTTTGTAATGACACTGTAGATCTCCCTGTGGTCTTGTTTTCTTTTGATTTTTTTTTTGTGGCAAAATAAACATAACACAAAATGTGCCTTCTTAACCATTTCTGACTGTACAGCTGAATGGTTGCCAGTACTTTCACCAGAGCATGATGGCCATACTATCCTGTCCCCACAGCTTTCCATGTCCACTTGAAACTCCATACCATTAATAGCAACTCTCCATTTCCCTGTCTCTCCAGCTCCTTATAATCACTGTTCTGTCTAGTATAAGTGAAATCACATGATGTTTGTCCTTTGTACTGGTTTATTTCACTTCACATAAGATTTATCCACATTGTAGTACACGTCAGAACTGCATTCACTTTTCAGGCTTGAATAATATTCCATTGTGTGTATACACCACACTCTATTTATCCACTTCTCTACTGGGGGACAGGTGTGTTGTTTCCACCTTTGCAGCTTTGTTTTTCAGTGATTGTTCTTCTGGAATCTGGTTTGTTTGCATCCAGGTGTTTGAAACCCAAAAAGATTGCAAGACGACAAAGAATCCAGGGTTGGGGGCAATGAGAAATATAGCAAGTCAGGGGCTGGAAGAATAGCTCAGCAGTTGGAACACTTGCCTAGCAGGCCCTAACTACCTAAGTTCCCAGCGCCACATAAGCTGGGTGTAGTGGCACACACCTATAATCCCAGCACTGGGGAGGCTGAGGCAGGAGGATTGCCATGAGTCCAAGGCCAGCCTGGGCTCCATAGTGAGTTCAGGACCAGCCTGGGTTACAGGACAAGGCCTTGTGTCAAATAAGAAAAACAAGAAGAAGAGCAAGAACAAGAAGATATAGCAAGTTAACAGTGCTGCTTCATGTGATTTGAGGGAGAAACTTTCAAAGCAGAAGGAGAATAATTTTCTTAAAAACAATCTTTACTTTTCTCCTCAAAATTCTCCTTCTCTGTCTTTACCACTTCTCCCTGATCAGTCACCCAGTGAAAATGACAAAGTAGTAAAAATTCCTGCCAGGGGACTTCCTCTTGTAGCTCTTCTAGTGATGGGGAAGTGTCTGTCTGTCTATGTGTTTACCGTGGTTGCTGCTGTGCACCTCCGGAAGTAGGTGGTGCCACCGCTCCTTGCAGAATTGCTTCTTTAGAACCTTTATGATAATTGAGATGACATCCGGCATTGTCTTATACACCAGAACTCACTCATCGTGTTATTGAGAAGAATCTCTCTTCTTCTGCACTTACCCTGAACCCGCTGTGCCCGGCAGGAGATAATGTGACGTGCCAAAACACTCATTCTCCAAAGATGCTATTGTGTTAAGAGACGAGCATGACCGGGAGGTAGGGACAGTGGCCTAGTGAGGGGCCAGGGCCTCCACTGCCAGTGCGACGGCCATCGCGTAATGCCGCAGTTTAACAGCAAGCCAGCCTTCGCGGGCCTCCAGGGCTGATGCCCTAGTGAGAGGTTTGATCTGCTCAACCAGTCAAAGTGTGCTTTCTGTGGTGGTGGTGGTGGTTGCAACTGTTGTTTCTCTCCATGGAAATCTTTAGTAAAAGGCTAGAGATTCAGATGATCTGAAGAGAAGCCAGAGTAGAAGTTGTACTTTCAAAGGTGAGAAACCTGGTCAGTAAATTACATGAATATGAGAGTGCATTTGTAAGTGAACTGGCAGATGATAAGTTCTGGCATTGTTTCTCTCTCTCTCTCTCTCTCTCTCTCTCTCTCTCTCTCTCTCTCTCTCTCTCTCTCTCTCTGAGACAGGGTCCTTGCTCTGTAGCCCAGGTTTGTCCAGAACTCACTGTGGAGCCCAGGCTGGCTTTGGACACAAGGCAATCCACCTGCCTCAGCCTCCCGAGTGCTGGGATTACAGGCGTGTGCCACCACGCCCAGCTTATTGTGCTTGCTAAGCAAGCACTTTAACCTCTGAACCATACATCCAGCCCCTGGCCTTGTTCTTGTTTGTGCGACTACATGCATTTAGCACAGAATAGGCCATTTTCATCTTTTTCAGGCTTTAATAATATTCCATAGTATGTAGGCCACATTTTGTTTCCCCACATGTTTTTGGAGGACATGCAAATCACTTCCATCTTTGTGGCTTTTTGAGTGACTATGCTTTTAGAATCTTGTTTACATTCAGGTATTTGAGACCTGAAAACATTTCAAAGCAACCAAGAGCCTGAGAAAAGATGACAGATTTTTTTTTTTTTAACTTCGTCACTATCCACCAGTCACATTTAGGCTCCGCACTCAGGCCTGTATTGCACCCCGTGGTGGCAGGCCAGGGCAGACGCCACTCCAGGGGCTTGCCCTGCGGAGCTGATCACATAGCTTTTGAGCCTTCAGTTTTTCCTTCGGCAAAATTGCCCCCGGCCCGCCCTTCCTGACCTAGTGACACGCTGGATCTGGACACTGTCTGGGTGCCATGATGCTGGGCAGGAGTTGGGGGACATCTTGTTGTCTCCAAAACGTTGAACCTGTTCGTTTTCCCCATTGCTCCTAGACCATCATCTGCCAACAGCCTAAGCAGCAGCGTGTCCTCCAACCCCAGCACCCACACTCCAGAGCCCCCTGCACCCCCAGCTGGAGGCGACCTGGCAAGCCGGCTGTCCAGTGATGAAGGCGAGATGGACGGAGCTGAGGAGTCTGAGAAGCTGGACTGCCAGTTCTCCACGCACCACCCCAGGCCCCTTGCGGTAAGCCTCCCCATCCCCCCCCACCCCCCCCCCACACACACACATTTAGTCCCCATGCCTGTGGACACACTGCAGTAGTGGCAAAAGCACAGCGGCCTAAGGAACAGGCGTCAGTGCCATGCTTTACCAGATGGCAGCGCCAGAAAGGCCCCAAAAGGAAGGGCTTCGGCGATTCTAATCCTTGAACACCTGTGTATCGGTGGGCTCCCTCGCGTGGAGAACGTGTGAGAAACGCCGTTGCTCTTCGTGTACACAGAAGGGGACCTTCTGGCCTGGCCCATTAAACATGGAGCCTCTGCTGTCCAGAGGCCTCTGGGCTCGCCTACTCAGGAAACCTTGCAGTGGTATGTCAGGTGCCCTGTGGTCCAGAGTTTCACTGCTAGTGGTGTGGTGTGAGGTACCAGCACACAGGGAGGGCGTGGAGGGAGGGAGGAAGTAGTCCAGGTAGAGTAATCGCGCGGGAGCAAGGGGGTCGCCTGTGGTCCAGTCCCTAGCACAAGCCACTCTTAACGGCTCCGAAGGTCATTGAACTCCAGTGGGAGACGGAGGCGTCAGCTGGAGGCTGCCTGAGGTTGGCCTCCCCCGCCATTCTGGAGGGAACTGCCCAGGGTCATGGATCCAGCCATAGGGGTGTGATGAAGTCAGTCCTCCATCCAGTTAGACAGAGTCCCACCCCCTCCCAAAAGGACCCCACCCACTTCTTGTGTCTGGGGGTGCTGGCTCCTTATGGCTCACCTCCAGCCTAGGACCTTGCCTCGTGGCAAGTACGAAGAGCCAGGGAGGAGGTGGGATGCCGCTGCCTAGCAGTAGTGGCCAGCTGAAGGCATCTGCAGAAGCACAAAAGACAGTTTAACTGTCTACATAGAAAAAAAGGCAAGAGACAGGTGCCTCCGGGCTGCCTTCTGTCTTTCCCTGGTGGCACGGGCTGAGGGACTACTTCCGCAGCCACCTCTGCCCTCCACACACAGGCTCCATGTGCCCACTGTCGCTCCACCGTCCCACCCTCACCCCCTGGCTTGTGGAAAGGGACACACAGAAAAAGAGTCTTCCAAGACACCATGTTCTCTTAGTCAAATAAAACTTCCCTGCGGTTCTCAATGAAACCCACAGTAGACATCGCCTTCTGCCTACCAGAAGTGGGTCTCATGTCCACACCTACATGATCAGTATCAAAGAAGAAAAAATAGCAGAAACAGGGTGTGACCCAGCTGTGTTTCGTCCCATGATTCTGGGAGAGACACACCTTCCCCAACCCTGCCCCGGTGGCCGGTGGCCCCAGGGAAGATCGGTGGCTCTGTGGAATGCACCATCGGCCAGTGGGACCAGGAGCCTCCCCGGCCATCCAACCTTGTGTCCACAAGGTGTGACCAGAATATACAGAAATATGTGAATTTTGAAAATAATTTATTACAGTAAAAGACACATTGCCATTAGTGTCCCTCAGAATGCCACCTTTGCTTCCAACACATTCATCCCACCACCTGTGCCACTCCTGAAGCAGTTCTGAAAGTCCTCTCCTGAGTGCCTTCAGCTGGCTACTACTGTCATGGCTGCCTCCATGTCCCAAACCAATTCAAACTGCACCTTTCCTGGTCGTTTCGGCTCTGGGAAGAGCTGCCGAGGAAGGTGGGTACGGGAGGATTTTTGTGTTTTTACAGCTTGCCTTCATGTCAGGTGGCACGCGGCAATAGCATTCACGACATGTTTGTTCAGCCACCTAGACAGTCACAAAAGAAGGCTTGCAGACTCGCCCAGAAAGTGGCATACACCACAGGATGAGCACTCGGCCCATGGGAGGGGGTCACCAAGGGGCTTGTGACAACATGTCTTTTTTAAAATTTAAACATTCACCTGCCCTGAACACCAGACTCTCTGTAGACAAGCACTTGCCCAAAGGACAAGTGGCTACAGTGCATTGTCTGTGGCTGGCCTTACCACAGTTGTATGCCGCTCGTATGTTGCCGATTAACATGGAAAAGCCATGGATTTGTGGCGTTGTTTCATCCTTTCTGTGTCTCTCATGGCCAGCACTCAGGGTGTCCTTAGCAACTTGAAAAGGAAGAGAGGATGTGGGGACCTGGACAACTCCCACGTCTAGCCGGGACCAGCTTCAGCATGGGTGAATTCCCTTGTGTGTTTCCTGGCTTTGGTCAATATGAGCTTAAGAGGAAAGTTTTGTGGAATAGTGTTTCTCCTTAGCTCTACCCAGTTTGGTGGGTGCCAGGATTCTAACCCAAAGCCCCAAAACCTAAGCAGAAAGAACAAAGAGAAGGTCACGTATTTCCTTCTGAGAACTGTCCCAAAGGCTGCTTCCAGGACAGCTTTGGAGAAGGGGTGCCAGTTCAGCCCTGTGCCAGGGGTGGAGGCCTGCGAGCTGCTGGGAGGCCCTGAAGAGGGGGAAGGTGAATCATAGAGTCATTTGCAGACTCTCCTGAACTCAAGACCAGCTAAGTGTCACCTACCCAGTGGCCACATCTAGCGCTTCTGTCCACTGGCTTTCCAGTTGTCATAACATCATAATCAGATGGTATTTATCAAGCATTCAAATGCCTATATTTCAGCCATGTTGTTTAAATGCAACAGATTGTTATAAATGTTTTGTGGGACCTTGTCTCCCCAGGACATTCTTTATTCCTGGTCTCTATGATCTGCATACTGAGAAGGATGAGATTGGGGTCCCCGCCCTTTCTGCCTTGATAGGCATGAGGTCTGCAAGCCTTTGACCCGTAGCATCCCACAGCCTTGCAGTGATCCCAAGGCTATAGGGGACCGAGTGTGTAGGTGTTTTAAGAGGGTGTGCAGCAGGGAGACCAGGCGGATGAGGAGTGTAAGTAGAGCACTGAGAGGGGAGGAGGGAGTGGCAGGCAAGGGGAAGGGAGAGCGGGAGCAGAACCACAGAGGAGTGCTGTGCTCCAAGGGCAGCCTGGAAGGGCTGATGAGAGGCCCAGAGAACAGAAGGCCTATAGCCTGGCTGGAAGTGAAGGTGTGACTGAGAACACCAGAGCCAGCAGCTCCTGTGTCTGGGGTGGGAGGCAGAGAACCCCAAGGTCTTTGAGAAGACGGACGGTGTGGTGAACAGATGGAGGCAAAAAGCCACTCTGGGTGCTGGTTATTGCTGTTCGTTTGCTTCTTTCATCAAAAATGCTTGCAGACCTGGTGTTGGAGGCCTGTGACTCCAGCACTCTGGGAGGCAGAGGCAGGAGGATCATAAGTTTGAGCCCAGCCTGGACAACTTAGCCATTTAGCAAGATCCTGTCTCAAAATCAAAAGTTTAAAAAAAAATAGGGGAGGGGGGAGGGGAGGAGGATGGGATATAGCTGAGTGCCAACACCCTGAGCTCCATCCACACTGCCACCAAAACAACAACAACAAAAAAAATGCTAGCTCAGTCCCCGGGAGGGGGGAGGGAGGGCGGGGATGTGGCCCTCAGGACCACAGACCACTGAATGTGGCTTCTGTTAAGGCATACGTGAGGCCCTGCAGAGACCAGAGCTCAGTCTGTAGCATCCTGGGAATATTTTTGGCTCCAGTCCTGTTTGCTTCCTTATTTTGAGTCAGATGGTGCCCTTGTGTGTTTTTATGCAAATGTTATTTTTCTCTGTGTGGTTTATATTAGCTTATTAACCTGTAATCAAAATTAAAATGTTCTTTTCTTCACAGTTTTGCTCATTTGGGAGTCGCCTCATGGGACGAGGGTACTATGTCTTTGATAGGAGATGGGACCGGTTTCGACTCGCACTAAACTCCATGGTAGAAAAACACTTGAATTCGCAGATGTGGAAGTAAGTGAGCCCTTCCCACGCAGTTACCTAAATCCTAACTTTCTAAATAGATGCCAGCAACTGGCTGTTCACGAAATAGAATGAATTGGGATTTTTAGAAACGCATACGATTTACTGTTTGCTTTGCCTAGTTGGGAGATAACTTGTGTATTGGGAACCTTTCAAACTAAATGAAAAGGGTCTTAGGAAGGATCTTGTTTATTGAACAGTGTGGTAGGGCCTTTGGCCGACTGTGGAGAGCATCTCAGGATGGTGAGACTGTGCTTCTGTTGTTGATGCTGCCGTAGCAATGCTGGGAACCGTGTGGCAGCTGTGCATCGGTGGTGGGTGGCCCTGGGAAGCAACGGTGTACAGCTGCCACCAGGGCAGACCCCACGTGATGCTATGAGGTTGACATTGGCTCTTGCCATCTCCCTAAGGTCCCCTCCTCTCCTCCACTTGTCCCTCTTTCTACCCCAACTTGTGCTCCATTTCTCTAAGGACACTCTGTTCTCCAGCATTTCCTGAGTACTTCTGCCCTTGTAGAGGGTCACGCAGGAAGGGCGCCCTGGTGGGGCAGGACACTAGCAGGAGGAAATAACAGGCCGAGGCCATTTCACAGAGCCTCCCATAAAGGCCTGCCTTGGCTGCTGGTAACAGAAGGCCAACCTCTGGGGTTCCTGCCTATCATTCCTAACAAGGAAGTCTCCAGAGAGCCTAATCCAAGAGAAGTCTGGGCCCAGGGAGTCCAGGGGAGCCAATGGCTGAGACCCCCACTTGCTGTGGGAGGCCCCAGGGAGGCTAGGAAGGCCCCTAAGAAGGAGGAGGGAATGGAAGCTACTCCTCACCCCTCCACCAGGTCTCCTCCTGTCCTCCAGGCTGCTTGGCACCTCAGCCCCTTCCCATAATGACCTCGTAGACCTGAGCCCTGTCCACAGAGGACTTAGGACCGTATGGTGACATTTCCCATCAAGTAGGATAGTTCAAGAGAACCTTCCTGTTTCTTCTCACACACGTGACTGCCCAGTGTGTCCAGAGGGTGCCCTCAGTACCTCTCTGCGTCCCTGCAGAGTCTCCACACGGGCGTTGCCTGCAAAATGACCTTGTTCTGGGTTGTGTGGTGATGTGTCACTCTGCGCTTGTTACCCCAAGATGGCAGCCAGCCCTTGGCTCTCCTGTTAAGTGTCAATCCCGGACACGTGGAAGGAATGTGTTGATCTGTATTTCGCTCCTGGTGTCCTGTCAGCTCAAGCTCCATATTCCTTTCCTCCTCAGGCACAGAAGCCCGAGCCACCGGGCATCAGGTCCCTCCCCCCTGTTCAGGACTTGCCTAACCAATCTGCTGTCACTGAGCAACATTGGGGCTGCCTGGGTGTCAACTCTGGAGAGCGTAGCACCCCGCTGCCCTCTCAGCCTCGCTGCCCAAACCCCAGGCCCTGGCGGGCCCGAACCTGGAGGGATGGCAGCCGCTGGGGGCATGGAAGACATTAGGAAGAAAAGGAACGACCGAGACTCTTTTTTCTTTAACAAGCATTTAACTCTGCATCAGGAGACGCCAGCACAGTATTCTCTTTCAGCCAGGTCAGCATCTGTGTCTCCACGCCAGCTGGCGGGGGCGGATGGGCTGTCAGGACCGTATCACAACCATGGGCTTTGGAACCGGACCTCCCCAGGCCAGCATGCAGGGCTGAAACCAGGGCACAGCCATGTGGCACCTGGAGGACACATCAGCTGTTCAGCACAGGGGACCAGGACTCCTGAGATAGTCCTTTGCCTGCTTCTCCCCAGCCCAGTCTCCCTCCTGCCCTTGCCATCCAGTGAGGATTAGAGGGGAGAGGAAAGAAAGGACAGAGAAAGTTTGCCCACAGTGGGTCCGTTCCAATCCTGAGAGAGGCCCAGGCAGGAGTCGGGACTTTAGTTCTGCAGGTCGGCCCGAGTTGGAACACGAATGTACATGGCTTAAGGGGAGAAATATAAATTGGGATTTTAAAAATGGATCCCATTCAAGGTCATTGAGTTGGGTCCTCCCTAAATGACCCATCTTTTATTGTAAATCTCCTTTTATTACGAAGAACGGTCACACCTCTGCCATCCCATAATTCTAGCTCTCCTTTAGCTGGTAAGGAAACTGGCATTGGGGACAGGTTGAGTGGGCACCTGTAGCTCCACAGCAAGGCCACAAGGGCAGCACCAAAGTTTGCTGATGCCTTCCTGCTCTTAGAAATGTTCCCTAGCCTGGTAGGAGGGAGCCGTGCAGTGCCAGGCAGCTTTTAGGGGGTCGTAGGTTTCCTTTCCGGTCCGATTCTATGGGAGTCCTTGCCCACCATGCATGGTCCTTGACAATATGGCTATGTTGCTGCTGAGAATCCATCTGCTCACCCATCTCCTTCCTGTCCATCCGTCCGTCCGCTCATCCCCTTGTTCATTCACTGCAGCAAGTACTTTGGGAGCACAGGCAGGCGCTTTTGCATTCATTAGGCCTGAGAGGGAGTGAATTCTCAAATGCCATCCTGGCCACTGTAGGTTTGGCAACATTTTTCTCTTACATTAGATCTTCTCGGTCTGACATTTTCAAGGACAGTGGGCTTCTGTGTTTAAGGATTCCTCTGGATTCTACCCCTCAGATGGAAGCCACAGGCACGCCAAGAAGGGGTTGTTTGGAGATGGGACTGTTAGGAGAGGTGCCACCTTCTCCCTGGGGGCCTCGGTCTGGACTCCCCATGCCATAGCTCGAGGGTGGCCTCCAGAGGTGAGGGGCAGGGCCAGCCCCTGTTCCATCCCAGGTTGCAGGTTTCCTGAAGCACAAGCCTAGGGACACAGAGGGGAGAAGTATGACAAGTAGGAGAAAATCAGCTAAAACACGTCCACTCAGCTTTGAAGGTCTCTCTGCAGGGTCAGGAGAGGAGGTGACCCCGAAGCTGCTTGCCTCCTCCCAGTCCCCAGAGCAGTAGCAGCAGCATAATCAACCTGGGTTGAAAGTGGGAGCCACTTCCAGGACCAGTCAAAAGAGAGAGGCCCCAGGAATGACTCGCTGCCTGGTGTGCTACCTTGGCTCTAGGGTATTAGCTCGCAGATATCCCCACTCACCACCACCACCTGCAACTCCAGGCAGACCCCAGGAGCAAAGCCATGCCTTCTCCTCTTGCCCACATGCTGCCTGTGTGTTCAGAACAAGCTAGAAAGTCCCAGTCCCCTCTCAGGAGGGTCCCCACATTCTCACTTTTTCCTAACAGAGACAGGAAATTTTCTTGAAAGGCTCTGGGTGAGAGCTCAGGCGGGTGGGATAAAGAGGAAGACACATCAGTCCAGGTAGAGATAAAGTGACGTCTTTGTCATTTCCAAGGCCATGACCCTTGATGGCCACCAGGAGCCAGTGGCTCTGAGCTAGCATGGAAATGACTTTCTCCAGAATAACCAGAGAGGGCAGACAGCAAATACATTAGGATGCTGGTCTTGGGGAGAAGACCCTTCCCAGCATGCCTGCGGTGAAGGATAGGCTAGGGAGCAGGAGATGGGGAAGGAGTTGCATAGGCCAGCATAGCCGGGTGGCCACGGCCTGTGCTGTTTCCCACTTCAAGTCAGGCCCTAACTGTGCAATGACTACTTCTCATTAAAAACCACTTTCATCACTACCGAAGCAAAAGAGCCAGTGGGTAGCTGCTGCTATTCTAAATAGCATTGCATTTTTGGGTGTGTGTGTGGTAGTGGGGATAGAGTCCAGAGCCTTTACCCTGAACTGTGCCCAACCCATTTTGAGTTGGAGACTGGGTCTTGCTAAGTTGCCCAGGCCGGGTTTAAACTTGTAGTCGCCCTGCCCTGCCTCAGCCTCCCAGAGTGCAGGGAGGGATTGCGGGCCTATGCCACCGGGCCTGGCTTAGAGAGCCTCGCCCTGGACTCACGGGCCAAAGCAGCCATGGCCCCGTAGCGTCATGGAGGGCAGGGTGTGAGAGGCTACAGGTGATCAGAGCGTAGTGCCGTGCCGTGCCGTGCGGGGCAGCGTGAGGGAGGGCCACGCTTCAGACCTGCCATCCGCCAAGGCTCCATTCTCCATAGTCCGGTCCGCCTGCCCTGGGGTCCTCCGCAGCCCTGTGCGCCCTTGCCCGCCTGCCGAGCGGCGCCAGCCCCGCGCCTCACTGTTTCTCTCTGGCTCTTGTTGTTCAGGAAGATCCCTCCGGCGGCGGATAGCCCCGTGCCCTCGCCAGCCGCCCACGTCACCACCCCCGTGCCAGCATCCGTTCTACAGCCTTTCAGCAGCCCCGGGGCTGTGTACCTCCCGTCGGCTCCCATCGGCTCAAGGCTCACCTCCTCCTACATAATGACGTCCGCCATGCTATCCGACGCAGCTTTCGTGGCGGCGCCCGACCCGCGCGTCCTCGTGTCCCGCGCCACAGCTTTCCCTCGCGTGGCCGCCACCCTCAGCATCATGGACTCACCCTTCAAGGCCCCGCCCGCCGTGTCCCCGGTGCCAGCCGTCACCCCCTCCCCGTCCCACAAGCCATCCAAAACCAAAACCAGCAAGTCCTCCAAAGTCAGAGACCTGCCCGCCCGCAGCGATGAGCCTCCGAGTAACAGAAAGAGGAAGCCGCAGTCTCCAGCCGCCGCCCCCTGCTCCTCCTTGCCCCCGCAGACCTCCCTCTCGTCTCCCTTGTCAGGGCCCCCCAAAAAGAACTGTGTTCTGAGCGCCAGCTCCGCCTTGAACTCCTACCAGGCGGCCCCGCCCTACGCCAGTCTGGCGGTGCACAGCTCCAACAACGGGGCGAGCCCGCCCGGTGCCAAGCCGGAGCCCTCGGGACGGACCTCGCTGCCCGGCGGCCCCGCGGACATGGCGAGACAGGTGGGCGCGGCTGGCGGCGGCGACCCCCGTCCCCTCCCGGTGCCCGCCCTCGCGCTCCACGCGGGGGACCTCTCTCTGGCCCCCCACAATGCCGTGTCTTCTCTGCCCCTCTCTTTTGACAAATCAGAAGGAAAAAAGCGTAAGAACTCGAGTCCTAGTAGCAAAGCCTGTAAAATCACTAAAATGCCTGGTATGAATAGCGTTCACAAAAAGAGCGCGCCCAGCCTTCTCGCAGCGGTGCCCGATCCCGTTAACAGCACTTCCTCTCGGCAGGTAAGGGACCTCCTGGCACCGCCTTCACCGGCTCTGGGGGGTTGGGGGGGCTGGGCAGCGCCCCTGCTTGGCCAGGCGGCTCGGACAGGCAACCCAGGCGGGCCTCCTTTCGCCCTCCGCCCCGCGGGCACCCTCCCCCCTCTGCTCTGACAGCGCTTTACTCCACAAATGCTGCGTAGCGTTGGGCACTTTGCAGGGATGACCTCGTTCAGTCCCCGCAGCAGCACCTGTGCGGCTGGTATGATGGTTGTCACCATTTTCACAGATGGGTCCATGGAAGCACAGAGCGAGTCTGACTTTCCCGCTCCACTTCTGTTGATTTTATACCTCGAGGTTCTGAGGACGATTTCATTAAAGAGTTCTGTTGCTAAGCAGTTTGATCTGATCTGTTGGAACGCCCTGAGGAAGAGCCCATGGCCCAGGCAGGGACCCCCCTGGGCAGCCTGAGTGGGTGGCATGCCTGGAACTCCTGTGACCGTTCCCATGGGAACTCCCCCCACCTCTGGCTGCTGCTAACTCCACCATCTATGTCTTAACATAACTTTGCTCTTAAGGTGAAACCACAGCCACCACCCAAGTGACAGGGAAGTGCTCCATGCTGTAGAGTGTGCATGATGCAGAAACAGGGAAACTGGGTGACTCCCCCCCGCAAAAGTACATTTTGTTCCCTGCGCTGTTTCCACTCCCCACTCTAGTCTGTCCTCAAGCTGGGGGACCACTTAGGAATGGCCCGGCAGATGGAGAGCAGCTTGGGAGGGAAGGGTTGGCCTGGGGTCTTCCCAGCCTATGGGAGCCAGCCGGGAGGTGACAGCCACCATCTGGAACTAACACTACCACATGAGGTGACTACTGCACAGTTAACTGGCCAAGCCCCGCCCATGTAGGGACAAGGACTTTGGAGACATGGAAGGTAGTTGTTAAAAGCTGTTTTAATGTTTTATGGCACCGTGTATGAGACTTGTAAAAACCCCACGAAGAGCACCTCGAGGGGGATCCCCAAATCACAAGTACACACATGAGCAACAGCACGTTTGGAGCCCAGGGGCCAGAGAGCTGCAGCCGAGGCCAAGGTGAGAGGAGGGAGCAACACAGGCCTGCCAGTGCCTGGGTCCACTGATGCCCCAGGTGCAGGGTGGGTGGGTGGCACCTCAGGGTCCTGCCTGGAGACTAAACTGCTGGTAGGCATCACCTCCAGCCAGCCCCAGGGCTTCTCAAGCTGGAACATGTCACAGATGCATACCCAGGGGAGCGAGCAGGCCAAGGTTGGCATCTAGGAGTCTAGGTTCCTAATAGGCTCACAGGCAGGGCTCGTTTGCAGACCTCTCCCAGAGCAGCAAGGTCATAGTATTGCCCTCATTTAGATAAAAAGTCCAGCTGCAATCACAGATGATGGTCCCTGTCCAAAAACACTTTAGATATATTAACAGGATAATTACCTGCTGTTGCCCGCATTTTATAGATGAGTCAACCAAGGCAGAGGAAAGTTAAGCAAAGTATCCAAAGTCACACAGCAAGCAAACGTAGGGCTGGAATTTAAATCCAATCATGTTGGTTCTCAAGTCCATGTATTGGCCTCCATACGATTAACGGAGGCCTCCTTGCTAAGCATTATTGCTCTGTTGGTTTCCACGTCTGCGGGAACATGAAACACTTAGTCAGCAAAACTAATCCACCAACACCAGTGGCAAAAAGAACAGATGAGCCTCTACCAGAGAGTCCTCATTAGAAGGGGAATCAAAAATCAATAAATAATAACAGTGCGAACCAGGCCCAGTAGCAGCACAGGCTGTGTGCTACAGAGTGCCTGCGAGCACTCTGGCAGGCTAAGGCAGGAGGATCACCAGTTCAAGCCTAGCTAGACAACTGAATAAGACCCTGTCTCAAAATCAAAAATAAGAATTGCCATGGGATATAGCTCAGTGTGAAGGCCCTGGACTCAATCTCCAGTACCATCAAAAAAAAAAAAAAAAAAAAAAAAAAAAAAAAAAAAAAAAAAAAAAAAAAAAAAAAAAAAAAAAAAAAAAAAAAAAAAACCCACTTAACAGCTTCCTGGGGTCCGATCCTCACTGATTCTCCCGAGGGCTTATCACCAGGCCCATGAGGAGAAAAGCTTTGTCCTGGGACATCCCCAGTGCTTTCCAAGTATTGGAGAAAGGGAAAGACCTTTAAGGTGTGAGGTTATTCCCTTAGAAGACTGACTGAGGTGAAGTGTGTGTGGAGAACTCCAAGGTTACCCTATGCTGAGGCTCTGCCAATACTTGTACCTGGCAGCAGCAAGGCAGGGACTTGGCATCAGGGTATGAAACTGATCAGGAAGTAAGAGCAAACGTAAGTGAAAGGCAAGGGTCTTTTTGCAAAGACCAGTGAAGGCAGAGGAGGAGCCATTCACAAGTCAAACAAAGGCAAGAGCCAGCTTTGCTCATGAGATAGGGCCAAGTGGATGCTCCCCTGAGGACCAGCACAGGAAGGGCCATGTGCCAATGCCCCCAGCCCTTCCAGGCTCCACAGGGACCTGCTGGGCATAACATCCTCTGACACACAGCTGCAGGGCTGGTCCAAAGCCACTGCTGATTTCTAGCACTCTGTCCCTTCCAGGGACCCAAACCAGGAACAGGCCCTGATGTTTATCCACTGTTGCTCCAAGGGAATCCTGGGTAGAACAAGATGGGCTGAGGCTGTGGTCAAGAGTGGATGAGCCCATGGTCCCCACTGGCTACAGCTAGACACACTAGGCCTGTGTCCTACTTAAAGCTCCAGGAGGGCCAGCTTCCCCCTGCCCCACAGCCCCCCACCCTGAAACAGGCAGCCTACCATCTGGGGAACAAAACTAAGAGCTCCTTACCTTCCTGCTTTTCCTCTAGAAAGGAGAGGGGCATCCTTGAAGTACCCCCTGAACTATTGTCCCTCTGCCACTTAAGAGGGTAATTCCACTCAAAGTGACATCAGGGATGAGGCGGCACTGCCACCCTCCCAGCCGCAGTTGGTGTCGAAGGCCTTCCCGCGCTGCCTCGGGGCTCTGAGTAGGCTTCACTGGTGTCTTTCAGGTTGGGAAAAATAGCAGCCTAGCTTTGTCACAATCCAGTCCTGCCAGCATCCCCAGCCCAGGACACAGCCGACAGGTAAGTTCCTGGGGTAGAGGGGACAAAACCCATAGTCAACATCATGCAGCACACATGGCTTCCTGGCCTCAGACTCCCATTTATGAGCTGCAGGTCCTCAAGCAAGTTACTTAATGTCTTCATGCTTCTATTTCCTCGTCTGTAGAGATCCTAATGACCTTAAAGCCATAGGCCTAGGTGAGGATTAACACCTGGCATGTGGCAGACCCAAAGTGTTAGCTACTTACTGTTATTGCCAGCTGTCTGGTCTTAGGTAGGCTATTTCTCAGCCTCTTAAGTTTTTTATCTGATGCATGGTAGTATTGATGCCTATCTCTTAAGAATAGCATGAAAATTAAATAGGATGATTAATTTAAGGTCCTTGCCTCTGGTAAGCTGTAGCTGCCATTCAGGATGTGGTTTCTGAGTGGGTATTTTTAGGATAGACGTATGTTTTTGTTGTTACTGTATGGGTTCTTGGTTTGCGGTATGGGGCAGTGAACCCAGGCCCCTCACATTGGCTGTGCTGGAGTTCACTGAGTGTCAATGGAGACTGCGTGACACTGCTAGGAATCCAGTGCTAGCACCAGCCTTAACCCATACATACTAATGACAGCGGCTACTCATGTTGAGCCCATCAGGCAGGTGTCATGGGCAGTTAACTGCATACATTACATACCAGGTGAGATCAAAACACACAGTGACTATTTAAATCTTAAAAAAATTATTTGGTAAAAAACACACTATCATTGATCCGCTCAGTACTCCCTTCTGTTTTGAATATGCTTGTCCCACCATTCTTGCCACTTCCCAAAGCCACTCTGGAAGTCCTCTTTCCTGGAAGGCAAGCTGTAAAAACATTACAGTGTGTCCTCATCCACCTTGTTCACTGGTTCAGGAGCTATATAACTCCTGGCTCTTCTCCAAAGTCAAAATGACCATGAAAGGCAAAGGCTGTGAATGAACTCAGGACATTAAGGCAGCCACAACAGTGTAAGTAAAGACACAAAGGACAACTGCTTCCGACGGGCAAGTGTAACCAAGAGCAACCTCCAAGGGGGTTAATGGCAATGTGGCTCTTACTGCAGTAATTTTTTTAGTTTAAACATTGACTGTATTTTTGAGCATGGTTCCTACATTGAGTGTGCGTACACACAATCTGGTGACCACCCTTGGAGGGGCTCAATCACATCAAGTGATGTTGGCTGTGCCACAAAACTACGTAACTTGAGCCCGCATCTGTGTGTCTGAAGCCTCTCTCTTTAACCCAGCACTGCAGGTAATGCAGGTTATGTTATGTTCTGGGTTATATTGGCAAAGGTGAACCAACAGAGGAAACTAAAGCAACGAAGGCTCGGCCCTTCGAGGCTTCTCTCAAGAGTCCTCCGCAGCCACAGCCCGTCCATCCCCCTCCTGCTGTGGAGTGACTGTGCCTACTTCCTGAGGAGCCCTCTCTGTCCATTGCCACCTTTGCATGTCACAGTGCCCTTTGCCATGGCAAGGACGGGAGGTGTCACCCTTTCTGCTGCAGATGAGAAAACTGAGGTCCTACCCTGAATGCTCCTGGGTCACCCCAAACATAACAGTTTTGAAACAAATTTTTCTTTTCTTTCCTAGAAGAACACAAACAGACTGGGCAGGATAAGGACTCTTCCATAACAAGACTATGAAGCCACTTCCAAACCGGGTCCTGGTTGTGATCCCCAGGAGGCCACGGCAGAAGGAGGAGGAGGGAGCAGAGCAGGCCATGGGTGAGAGTCTTGCCTGTGCCCTGCCCGTGCTCTGGCCTCTCTTCTTTTTTTATTTTTGAATTGACCGATTTTTAGTTTGGAAGAAAAAGGCAAAAAGAATGTGGATTTGGGATTTACAGAAAATGACACAGTGTTTTCATCTGCCACCGTGTTGATACACTCTTCCACACGTGGGTGCCCGCCCCCCGCGCGATGCTGCTACCGCACCACCATTCTGCTCGGCCCTAGAGCATGTCACAGGACATCAGTTCCAGGCTGACTCCGTCTGAAGCTCTGAGACTTCAGCCCATGCAGGGCTCTTTTCCTCCTTGTCTTCTCCCATTCCATCCCTCCCATCCCCTGTCCACCTGCCACTCTGGCTCCCTACTGGCCATTGAAAGTTGCTGGCTCCCTGAGAGCAGGCTTCGCTAGGGAAGAAAGAGCGGAGGGTATCTGTGTGTCCTTAGCAGTTTCCTGCCACCCACCACAGTTCCATGCCAGGCGCCACTTCATGGTGTGGTCTGTCCAGTACTGCCGTCCAGCTGTGCACTGTGAACGTTACCCCAGGTCAAAAACAGGGCCTAAGGGGCCTCCGAGGGTGGCAGGGAGCAGAAAAGGAGGGACAGGACCCCTTAAAAGTCAGTGAGAACCAGGTGACTGTGGTGGCCTGAGCTTGCTAGAAATCTCTGCAGGATCCCTTGGGAGGGATCAGTGTGCTAATTTTCAAAGCTAGGGAGATGAGAGATGGACAGACCCCCACACTGAGGTGTGCAGGCTGCCCTTGGGAGTCCAGGTGAGGGAGGGACTAGATGCCACACCTCACCTCTTTAGAATAAATACTAGCATCGTCCACCCATGCTAAGAGATGGGCTTGTGCTCCATGCTGAGATGTCCACTGCAGACACAGCCAGGCCCTAAGAGGGAGTGGGGAGAAAGAGCCACTACTTGGTGAAGAAGAGCCATTTGGAAGAGCTGATGGGGACATGGGAGCACTGCAGCTATAATGCTATTCACACTGGAGTTTTGAAACAAACAGCCATACCGTAAGCTCTAAAAGGGGATCCTGGTCAGGAAAGCAACTCACACCATAACATTGGTGTTCCACGCTGTTGATCTTTTAACTTGGCATCCGATCAGTAGCAGGATGCTAGGAGGTTCTGTCTCATACTGAGACAGAAACACAAGTGCATTTCCCCCCAACTGGGCACAGCCCTCTTCCCCACCCAAGATCTCCCTTCCCTTCCCACTCCCCTACCCTGAAGATCAGACTACTATTCAGTTCCACATGATTGGGATCTGCAGAAACGGGAGGTACATGGAGTGATCTGCACCAATGGAATTGCACTGACAGTGTTTCTTATAGAATTACTCAATTTTTAAATAGAAAATGAAGATTTTTTTAAAATCAGGAATTGATATTAAGTACCAGGATATTAATTCAGATGATTTCATTTTTCTTTCTACAGTGTTAAAAGTGCACTTAATATGCTGGTTTATTTACGTCTTGTGGGGGGGAGAGACTGCAAATGGAAGGGACAATTCTGACTTTTGTTTTTTCTTTTTAAAAGTTAAGACAGATTTTAAGACTCATAAAGGTTTAAGAAACTATAAACAAGGTTAGACCCTTTGGGGAAACACAGTTCAGAAGATATTCTTAAAGTAAAATTTTATAGTGTTAATTTTGTAATAATTTATGTTTTACTATATTACAGAGCTAACTGACCAGAATAGTTTCAGAAACAATATGAAACTTAGGAAAGTTTAAGCAATGTTTATATTTTTAAAATGTTCTTTGAATTATGTTTTTATTGTACATTTTATTCAGACTGAAAAGTATGTACATATCTTTGTTATTTTTGCACAATTTTTGTCTCGTTCAGTTTTAGACGTCTGTTGGGTTTTTTTAAATAATTTATTTTGAGTTGTAAAACTCGCAGGAGTGAAAAATCTCAGCAACACAATAACCCTCTGATTTTTGAACTCTTATAAACACTCGGAGAGGGGAGCAAAGGCTTAGGGATAAAGTGGCTGCTTCTGCGATGCGACGTCAGGGACTGAGGAGCCGTTCGCTAGGCGGAACCATAGCCCCTGACTGCGTCTGGAATCAAGAGCCACTCACCACTGCTGCTGACTTTCTCAAAAGACTGGCTCTGACCCAGTTGAGGACATTTCTAGAAAACTGAGCAAAAAGGGAAAACCCACGGTATTTCTTCCTTCGCCATCAACCACAGGTTTACTTTCCAATGATGTATTAAAAAAAAAAAAAAAGACATTTGCAGCTTGACCCATGGAATGCAAATAAAAGGTTTTCTTTGGGTTTGTTTCCATGAAATTCCACTGGCCCGGCCTCTAGCACGTTCTTTGGGTGACATCCTCTGGGTCCCCCTCCCACACACCCGTTGGCCTTCTTTCCCAGCCCCTTGATGGCATACCCACCCGGATCTGCCTGAGGTTCTCCTGACACATTGCCAGCCATAGAGGCTCAAGAGCTCTGGTTGTTTAGCATAACACAATGCATAGACCTGTCAGCCATAAAATTTAAAAAAAAAAGCAACTTGGATAACTTGTATGCCTTCTTTTGTATCAATGTACCAATTGTAAATAACGCTGGTCAACCTTTGTAGAGAATAGTTTATACAGCATATTATTGCTGATTCTCAGTGAACTCTTGTTTTAAAAAAAAAAGGAGAAAAAGAATTTTTCTATTTACACCTTCTATTTTGTTATGCGGTCGGCCCGTGGCACTTTAACCAAACTCGGTGGGTGTGATGTTGCTGGTCAGTCATGGGGTATACTCAGTAACTGCTGTTGCACAGATGAGAATTTGCACCTGCCATTTGTCCTTTCCTACTACCAGTTTTAGAACCTTTTCCAGAAGAATTTTGAAGAATGCATGTCCGATCATTCTAAACAAATACCACACTTGGGGAGTGGGTTTCTTTTCTACAGTCCATCTTTTGTAACACTAAGTATTTTTCTTCTCTGTCGCGTACCTTCATGTATTAGCACTCTCCGATAGAGCTCATTCCATGCCTGTGACCTCGTAAGCAGCATAAATGTCTGACGTAGGTGTAAATAGTAAATTCTGCGGCTTACAGTTTCCAAAAGAAAGAACAAACAGGATCTATGGATACTGCGTGGTTCACCACCAGGCCTGGAAATACTCTCCAGTGAGTGATTGTATTTTTGTTTTTGCTTTTTGGGTTTTTTTTTTTTTTTTTTTTTGTAACATGGCTTTGTAAATAAAAATAATTTATATGTTTGTAAAACAGGTTCCCTGAGTTTTCATCAAATTTAAGTTTTAGGTATTGACTTTCCTCCTTTGTGAATGATGGTCTTCTTAGGGGAAGAGCCTTCCCTCTGTGACCTGTTTTTTGCAGCAGTAGATGATAGGAAAGAGACAGGAATACAGTGAATTCACTGAACAAATATTTGGGGATTGCCCTCTTCTGTGCCTGCCCCTGAGCTGAGTGTTCAGTGAGGGCTCAGACACAGTCCCAGCTGTCTGGAAGCAACTCTGTCAGGGTGAGACCAAATAAATCCAGAGGCCAACGTGTAGCCACTGGTGGTAGCAAGGGCTGGGTAGTCAGAGTGTGCTCTAGCGGGGGACAGGATAACAGAGAACTGGTGTCATTTGAGAGGGCTATTGGGAGCGCTCAGAAGCAGAGTTCATTCAAGCTACAAGAAGTTTAGTAAGTTCTCAGAGTCTGAGAAGGGCCCACTGAGGACAGCGGGGGTAGAGATGGGCTGAGATAAGGGACAAGGTCAAAAGAAGGCCTCTAGAAGCCAATCACCTCTTGGAGTGTAGATATGGTGTGCATTTCTGTGGGAATCTGGGCAGGGCTTCAAGCAGGGTATCAGAGCGATCTGCTCTTCACAAGAGCACTGTGGCCACCATGTAGAAAACCATTGGGGATCTACAGCAAGAGACCAGGTAGGAGGATGGTCATGAGACCCCAGGGTGATAACAGCAGCTGTAAAGAGGGGGTTCAGAGATACTTTAGATGCTAACCTGATAGAACTTGCTTAAGAAGAGAGTGACTCCCAGGTTTCCAGCAAAGCAGCCATATTGAGTGGAGATGCCACTTCTTGTGAAAAAAACCAATGCAGTAGGTCCAGTGGTGCAAGCCTGTAATTCTAACACTCTGGGAAGCTGGGGCAGGAAGGTTGCAAGTTTGAGCCCAACCCAGGCAACATAGTGATTTAGTGAGACCCTGTCTTAAAATCAAAAAATTTGAAAATTAAAAAATGGACTGGGAATGCAGCTCAGTACAAAGCCCAGTAACCACGAAACCTAGTACCACACACACCCATACACATCAGGAAGTGTTTTTTGTTTTTATTTTGGAGAGGGACACTGGAGTAGTGTTTACTGAAGATCAGAAATTCTGTCTCTTCCCTTAAGCAGCTTGAGGTGATCTCTATAAATGGTTGAATTTCAACTGAACCCAGATAACCCACAAAATTGTACAAGCCAAGAGATGCAAACCTTCATTCAAAAACATAGTACAACTGCCCAGGCTACTTGGAAAATATCTCAAAGATGTCACTTTACAGAAACAGTGTGTGCCTTTCCGTTACTACAGTGGTAAAGCCCAAACTCTGGATCTGGGGCCCATAAACAGTACTGTCTTTTTTTCTGTGTATACTTGAAAAGTCAGAGAGTTCTGCCAGACCTAAAGGTTTGGATGTTGGTGCTGTGATCACTGGGCACATCTGGATGAACAAAGCACCCAAGGTCCACACCATACTCAAAGAACTTGTGCTAGGGTTAGCCCAGACCCAGATTATCCCTGCCACATGGAGGTGATTCCTCCTGAAAAAGAAAAAAATATCTCCTAAACCAGAAGAGGAAGTGTACATAGGAAAACAATGTCCCTCACACACTTACCCATGTTTATAGCAGTCCGATACATAAGACCTAAACCCTAGAAACAGCCTATATGCCACCAGCAGATGTATGGGTGAGGAAAATGTGGTGTATATATACACTGGCATATTATACTTCCATAAAGAAAGATAAATTTTAAGAATTTGTAGGAAAATGGATACCATAACACTTAGCAATATAAACTACACAAGAGGTTAAGTATCACATGGTGTCATGTACATGAGAAACTCAATAATGTAAATGATCAAAAGAGCAAACTAAGAAAAGAAATAGAGAGGTAGACTTCCCAGAGGTGGAAGGGAACCCGAGGGTGGAGAGGGAAGCAAGGTAAAAGAAGGAAAGGAAATTTTAAAAGATCCAAATGTGGTATTTATATACCCCAATTCCCCCAGCTGTATGTAATTAATACATAAATGCATATATATCACAAACATATACAAATAAAAGGATAGGCAGAGAAAAAAGATGTCCCAGAAGAAACCAAATAAACAAAAGTAGCCTGGGAATAAATTTAACATAAAATAAATTCAAATGAAAGTTTTTTTTTTTTTTTTGAAAGCGGTGTCCTGTCTATGTGTGCCTGTCCCATGGGAGGTGACCGAGACATGGAAGCTGCTGTGCTAGAGAGTTAGAAAGCACAAGGGACTTCTTTACTGGGCTTTTTAAAATTGTCCTTTGTTTTGATTTTCAAGAAGAGAAGCCAGAAGAGTGTGGGGATGCTGCTGGTAGCCATATGTCTGGCTGGGAGCACTTGAGAGTCTGTAAAGGGGGACAAGCAGGTCCCTGGAGGGTAGGTGGAAGCTGAAGTTTGGCAAGGAGCCTGAAGATGAAACCAGAGAAAAAAGAATCCAGCAGAAGCCAGAACTGTACAATGCTTCAAGGAAGGAGCCGCCGGCTGAATCCAATACTGCTATGAAGAGATGGCAGAGGTCTGCAGGTAACTGTGGACAGTTTTCTAGGGCTACCCCATGAATTACCCCAACATTGGTAACTTCGAACACCCAACAGTTACAGTTCCTTTGAGGACCAGAAATCTCTAAACCAGTAGTCCCCGATCTTTTAGGTACTAGGGCCCAATTTTGTGGAAGACAAATGTTTGGGAGTGGGAAACAGGATTTGGGGTAGTCAAGCATCTGAGGTGTTAATGGGTGGGAGCTGCGGGGAGCTGGGGATCCTGTCTGGACTCCCCAAGGTGTGAGGGAAGGAGCGCTCTTGTCCCTCCTAGCTCCTGTGACTCCTGGCATTCTTTGGCATTCCTTGGCTTAGAGATGTGTCACCCCAGTCTCTGTGTCCTTCATATGCCCTCCTCCCGTGTCTCAAAGCTCCAGCTGATTTTCTCCATAAGGACACCTGCCACTAGGCTTAAAGCCCATCCTAATTCCTGGATGATCTCTGGCGAGGCTTCATTCCGTTATCACTGCACATTCCTTTTTCCCAATCGTGGTCATATCAAGGTTGTGAGGGGGGGGTCAGGACTTGCATACATCTTTTAGGGGGTTATAGTCAACCTACTGCAGTGCCCTTCACAAGCAGATGTAACAGAGTTTGAAGGACAGCTGGGTGAGAACTAGCAAGGGAATTCAGGAGGCAGGGCGAATCTTAAGGAGGTGGGAAAGCACAAGGGATTTCTTTACTGGATTTTTAAAATTGTTGTCATTTTGATTTTCAAGGAAAGAGAAGCCAGATGATAATGATTCATACGATGATAACTGGGTAATGGGACAGGAAGGGGGTGAAGAAGCAAGAGAAAGGGCTGGAGACACATAACAGAGAAGGCAAGAGAGAGAGAGAGAGAGAGAGAGAGAGAGAGAGAGAGAGAGAGAGAGAGAGAGAGAGAGAGAGAGAAGGCTGAGGCAGGAGGATCTCAAGTTTGAGCCCAGGCTGGGCAACTCACTAACTTAAGAAGACCCTGTCTCAAAATCAGAAATAAAAACGGGCGGAGGCTGTAGTTCAGGGTAAAGGCTTGGTCCCCGACCACATGTGCATGCACAGGAGAGAAAGTTCTCTCTTGGAAAAAGGAAGGTAGGAACGGGCCTTTGTAGGGAGAGGGACACTTCCTGGAGTGCAGTGAGAGAGGAGTGAACATGTAGTCTGGTACTGGGAAGAGAAGGAAGTGTCCATTTTCCCCTATGGCCACAGGGTAAGCTAATGCACATGACAGCCAGAGAGAATTCGAGAAGTCTACAGAGAGTAAAATAGTCACTGAAGAGACCGACTTGCCACACAATGCTGACGGATCATTTGAGATCCGGGATTAAGGAACGGGCCTGACATGAGGGAGAGGGTCTTGGGCTGTCCTCTAAGTACAATGAGAGCAGAAGAAGGCCTCTAGAAGCCAATCACCTCAGGCAAGCTGGGCTTATTCCTGTAATCCCAGCCTCTGGGAAGCTGAGGCAGCAGGATCACAAGTTCAAGCCCAGCCGAGGCTACATAATAACTTAGAAAGACCCTCTTTCAAAGTATAAAAAAAAACAAAAAAAAGGAAGAGAGAAAGAAAGAAAAATTTTAAAGGGGAGGAGAGGGAATGAAGCTCGGTGTGAAGGCCCACGATTCGCTGAGGAAACTGTGGTGACGGAGACACTGAGACGACCTGAGGTAGCTCATTTCAGAGAACGCATTCCACTCTATTAGGGGGAAGCGGGAGCATATATAGGGCAGAGCAAGATAAGGGTCTTAGAGTCCACATAATGTTTCATCCATCCAATCATTTCAGAGAATCAGAATTATAACCTTACATGGAATAGTGGGAGGCATGCTGCAGGGCAGAGAGGAAAGCACACGGGCAGGAAGTCCTGGGAGCTCAATGTGCAACGCTCAGGTGTCCTGAATGTGAGCTAAGGATGCTAGTGTCCATCCCGATCCCTCCATATTTCCCCCCTCACTAATAAGATAATCTCTACCAATAAAACAGTCCTGTGTTCAGAACGCTGGAGACGATTGCAAAGATAGTGAAGGATGCAAATGACCACACTGCCAAGACAACCTGCAATGACTGTGGAGATTAAGTTGTAAACCTTGAAGGAGGTGGAGCAAAAATAGACTCTGGCATTGACCTTGCCAAGGACCTCTAGCCCAAAAGGAGAGACTTGTTACATACTGGAAACCTGCGGAAAGCGGGTATCACAAGCAAGTTGTTGCACTTGGAATAGAGTATCTATTTGTTCTTATTGCAAGTCAATTTTCCGTTGTAGAACAAGGAAAGCCTGTTGGGTTATTTGATTGAGGCTTTGCTGATCCGACAGTCTGGATGTAGTGGCAGCTGACTGGTTGTTAATGGCAGCCACAGCAGAAACTCAGTGTCTAGGGGCCTCCACGATGGGCTCATCAGGCTGGTTCATACCCAAATGGCTGGAAGGATTCTGGCAGTGTAAACATTATTCTTTATCTTCGAAGGCCCTAGGGTGGGGTGGTACACGGCCCAACACCTCCACCAGAAATCCAGACAGGCTGGGGTTCGATTCTTCTCGCAGGCATTCATAGAGTGGGATCAACTGTTTTTGCTGCAACCTTCAGTCACAGGCGCAGTCTGTTTATGCGTCCTAGATGCATCAGTAGCTCATTTAGTGTAAACTGGTCAAGAACAGAAATATAAGGCCCTACAGGTGATATAGCTTTAGGCAAAACTAATATTCCCATAAGGGGGCTGGAAGAATGGCTCAGCAGTTAAAGTGCTTGCCTAGCAAGAGCTTAGTCAACCACTAAGTACCCAAGTTCAATTCCCCAGCACCACATAAGCAGGGCATGGTAGCGTACACCTATAATCCCAGCCCTGGAGAGGCTGAGACAGGAGGATTGCTGTGAGTACAAGGCCAGCCTGGGCTCCATAGTGAGCTCAGGACCAGCCTGGGCTACAGAGCGAGACGCTGTCTCAAATAATAATAATAAATTCCCAAAAGGGTAAAAAGGGGACTAAATTGAGCCTTCTCCGGTGCCACGTGAATCCAATCATCTAAAGGTCCATTTCCTACAGGGGCAATCATGACTCAGTGCTCTGTAGTGAGACCTTCCCAAGCTAGTTATCTACTGAAACATCACACGCACATGCATGAGTCACTTTATTTTCTACCACTTTTGTGACTCGGTCTATAAATTGAGTCAAATCCTCTGTGACTTTTTGTTGTAGTCCTTATAAGGTTTGCATGCCTCCCTCTGCTGGTAATTTTCCCCAGGCTTGCAGGGCACAGAGGCACGCTTGGTCAAAATATGGAGCCGGACCTAACTCTTGAACCACAGGAGAGCTGTATTGTCCCTCTCCTTGTAAACTTTCTTCCATACAGGTAGCACCAGCCCTATGATTTGGATCTGCCTGTTGTTCATATTCATCATAATAATAGGCTTTCCACTTTAGGTATATGGGTGCCGGAAGGGTCTTTCCAATCTTGAGGGCAATTTAAATCTAGACTAAGAGTCTCGAGAAGCTGTTCAGCAAACATTCCAACAAGGCCATCCTCCTTAAACACCTTTTTAAGTTCCTTTAATGTATTTAAGTCACATGGATGCCAAGGTAATGGTCTTTGAGCACCAGGACTAGTATTAACAGGGAACATCTTGGGAGAGGTGTCCCAGAATTGTCTTTCTCAAGGGGTATGTAGAATTTTCTCCCAGTTGGCATCTCTATTTTTACACAAAGCATGGGAAAGGACTGGTCTCCAACCATGGGGAGGGGTTGTCTCTAAATCAGTGAACAGAGTCTTTTTCCTGAGTCTTAGACTTTTATTTCCTTTTGCTTAGTTTCTGCTTCTCCCTCTTTGGTTGTGAGCCATCTTGGACCTAGCACTTGTGTTCCTAACTCCCCCAGAGGCTTTCACCAACGGGGTGGTAACCTTCTTCTTCTGTTTTGAGCTATGGGGAGGGTACGATTTGGTTGCTGACGCCATGACAGTTCTAGTGCAGCAACTGCAGCTGGGGGTCCTTCAAAGAAGACGACACTTCCCCTAATTCCCAGGTGTCCACACCTACACTTCCCACTTGCCCCAGATCCCTGTTTGGGCGCCAGCTGTGGGTCCGACCTGTGGAGCCCACCAAACAGCTGAGGAGAGTGTGGTGACGGAGACATTGAGATGACCCACAGGAACTCGTTTCAGAGAACGCAGTCCACTTTATTAGGGGAAGTGGGAGCACATAGAGGGCAAGACAAGAGGAGTGTCCTAGAGTCCACGTAAGATTCCATTTATCCAATCATCTCAGAGAAACAGAATTATAACCTTGTGTCCATCCATCCCAACCCTTCTACATCCCCCAACACACACATACCAAAAAAAAAAAAGAAGAGAAAAGAAAAATCTCAGGCACACTAAAAAAAAAATTCTTGTCAATTTGCCTCGGGCCCACACAAATGTTTTAACTTATTCTGCAAGACAGAAAAAGAGAGGGAACAGATTTGAAGCTTGGCACACAGCAGAATAAATGTAAGATTGAGTCATCTACACTCACAAAACATCATGTGGCACTTGTAGCATCAACAACTTCCTTTGTCTACCTGTTCTAAGAGACCTGTTCATGACTAATCACCTGTAACTACACTGCCTGGGGAGCATCTTACAATATTTTGAAGGGAGCTTATGCATTCTATTTTTTTTCTAAATCTAGTATTCTTAAAAGGCTCATTCAAAACCAGGCCAGAGGACTGGGTATGGTGGTATATATACCTATAGTCCTAGCATCCTGGAAGACTGAGGCAGGAGGATCATCAAGTTTGAGTGCAGCCTGGGCAACTTAAGAATTTAGCAAGATTGTGCCTCAAAATGAAAAATAAAAATAAAGGACTGGGGGTGTAACTCAATTAGGAGTCCTGGGTTTAATACCTCGTACTGAAAAAAGAAAAAAAAAAGAACACTAGTTAGAGGCACTTGCAGAATTCATAAGAAAACCAAATTGTCTGATTGATCTTAAAGGCCTCTTTCTTCAGGTGAGGAAGGTGAGACACATGCAAACTAAATTTGGCTCTAAGAACACACATCTAGCTGATGGCAGCCCTACCTGTTATCCTTTAGTCCTCTTCTTTCTGTTGTCCCCCACTCCTTGCTGTAGACATAAACTCTACTCATATACTTTTTTTCTTACAGTACTGGGGATTGAACCCAAGGCCTTTTCCCTATCCCTACCTCAACTTTCCTTTTTTTTTTTTTTTGAGACCATTCTCACTAAGTTGCCCAGGCTGGGCTTCAGCTCACTATCTTCCCGCCTCAGTCTCCTAGAATCCAGGGATTACAGGAATGTGCTGCCTTGTTTGACCTCTACCTATAAGCTTTTCTCCCTAAGCCACTGTGAGAATTTGTTAGGTCAAAGAAGGGCCTTGACCAGCAGCAAGAGAATTTGAAGTTATGGTGTATTGCCTTTGTAACCTTATACTTGAGTAGCAGGTCCAGGCCTAAGGCCCCATGACCCTATGCCTAGGTAGAACATCCAGGCCTGTGGCCCCATGACCTTATGCCTGGGCAGGAAATCCAGGCGTACGGCCCCATGATCCTATGCCTGGGCAGAAGTCCAGGAGTATGGCCCTATGACCCTATACATGAGTAGGAAATCCAGGCCTATGGCCCCATGATCCTATGCCTGGGTAGCAAGTACTTGTGTAAGGTATAAGGTACCAAGGGGGTAAGCATAAGACATAAGGTCTCCATGGCCTTACATCACATGTAAGGCATAAGGGGCAAGGCTTAAAGGCGAAAGGTCATAAGGGGTAAGGCATAAGGGAGAAGGGCCTAATTATGAAGTAAACAGAGCTTTTCTTTAGTGTGGGTGGGTTAGCCAGCAAGAAGGTCAGGAGGTCAGGAATTGGGCTCTTTAGCTGGTGTGTGGATCGGGGACTGGGCAGGAGAAGACACAGTTGCCTGATAGGAGAGTAAACAGGAGGGCAATAGGTTAAGGGAGACAGATCTCCATTGGGGGTCAGGGTTGTCATCATCAGTTGGCCAGCAGCCAGGGTCTACAAAGTTGTTATGTCAGAAGCCAGAAGAGTCAGGGGAATAGCTATCTCAAAGCCAGGGTCATACACAGAAAGCCAAGCTGTGCGTGTAGAAATGGTTCAGAAGTTCAGCATAGGAGTTACAGAACAGGAACCCCACAGTAATTTCCACAGAAACGTTTTAAAATTTTGTGCATCTCCTTATTGGTTGACTCAGGTTTCTGTCATTTGTCTCCCTCAAATTAGATATTTTTAGCCTTTTTTTTTGTTTTTTCCCATTAGGCAATGACTGATGAATTCTTGCTTTCCAATCTTGTTGGGACTATTCCAGAGTAACAGGCTTGTTTTTTGTTTTCTGTTTTAGAGACAGGGTCTCACTCTATGATCCAGGCTGGTCCTGAACTCGTTATGTAGCCCAGGCTGGTCTTGAACTCAAGGCAATCCTCCTGCCTCAGCCTCCTGAGTGATGAGATTACAGACATGTGCCACCATGACCAGCTTATGAGGTGTTGGGGAACTGAACTCAGGGCCTTGAACTTGCTAGGCAAGTGCTCTAACCCGTATGGTATTCCTCCAATTCAGAGCAATAGGTTTTTTATTTTTTTTGTCTATGTTTCTGAGCACAGCATTCAGAAACGGATTCCAGTGTTTATTTTCTGTTCATCAGCCACTCACCTAGCAAAGTGAGCATACAAGCTGCAGAGGAGCGGAACATCACCAGCACCAGCCTTGTCCCTCACGAGGGCGCATCTCCACAGTCACTGCAGCAAGCCTGCCAGCAGCTCGCAGGCAGCACACAGAGACAATTTGAGCAGCAAAGCTCACCCGAGGTCACCAGCCCTGGACCAGCTCTCTTCGTTTAAAAAACTGCGCAACTGCTTCTGGGTTTCCCCTGTGGTCCTCAGATATCTTCATGAGTTTTAATCACACAGCAACATCATAAAAGCACTTGCCTCCTCTGCAAACCTCAACAAGTGCTGTGGAGGCTGTTGTCAAAACAGGAGCTTTGACAGTCTCATGATAGGATTTGGTTTTCTCCCAGCTGACTTTACCTTCCTGGCTGACTTCCCAGCCAGTCTTAACACTAATCTCCTCCCTCCCCTGGAAAATCCTTCCATGTTCCACGATAATCCAGACATACTGCTGGAGGATAGGAGAGAGGGCAGAGATTCCGGCAGTCTTGAATAGGGGAAAGATGAAGCTAAGCTGGTGGTGCAGGTTTGCTATCCCCACACTCTGGAAAATTGAGGCAGGAGGATCACAAGTTTAAGCCCGGCCTGTTGAGACCCTGTCTCAACAATCAGAATCAGGCTGGGGATGCAGATGAGTGTGAAGGCTCTGAACTCAACCCTCGGTACCACAGGGAAAAAAAATAATAACAGGGCAAAGACAGAGGCTTATAGAGATGAAGACAATGGAGAGGGAAAAGCAGAGGAGAGGCCCTGGAGCTTTTCTACCAGAAAGAGTTAGATGCATGTTTCTGTTTTTCAATATTTATAAGGCCTGTTCTTCTGCCCAACTCATCCACTGAGAACAATCTGCCCTGAGAGATGCTGAGCATCTGACATTGAGCAGAGGATGGACAGGCTCTGCTGCAGGACGTGCCCACTGAGGTGCCTCCAGGCCTGGCTCACCAGCAGGTGCCACAAGGATGCCCCAGCCAGGTCCACGCTGAGCCCGGTACTGCTGAACATTTTAATTAATGAATTGGCATTCAAAGTAACCTTGGTGAATTCAAACCATGAATACAAACACACTGATTTATAGAGGAGCTACTACCTGGGCGGGCACTAGGGAGATTTCTGGAGTGCTGTAAATGCTCTGTCTCTTGACCTAAGAGCTAGTTAAATGAATCTAATCATTTGTGAAATATTTATCAGGCTGTATACTTATGATGCATTTGTTCTACTGTGCACTCTTAAGTCTAAAAGCTTATACACACACGTTCACAAACGGCATATGGGAGGCTTGGGAGTGATCAACGTCTTAGCAAAAAGAAGAATGTCAAATTGTGATTTGTGAGAAGCCCATCTTCTCCCACAATCTCCCAGAGATGGTAGGTACCAACCACAGAATAGGGAGTGCAACGGTGAGTTAAAAGGGAATGGGGGTAAGGCTTGAACTCTCACGGGCTCCCAAAGCTCCTTCCCCTTCATCTCCCACGGCAGTGTGACCATTTATAATGCTCTGTCAACTTGAGAATGAATTAGGACAACCCTAGGTTACCCATAGGTAGGGCAAAGTTTCTGATGTGCTCATGAATGACTGACATCTGTGCCAGCAAAGTGGAGAAAAAGACCCATCCCGGATGTGGGCAGCAATCAACCAATAGCCTCACAACTTGGAGTGAACAAAAGGAAAGGAGTAAGAAGACCTTATTCCTCTTCTGGGAGGAGTCCAGCCCTTGTCATCACCTCTGTACACCAGTCTCCAGCACACCTCCCACCAGCTGCTCCACAGTGAGTTTCCAGACCTTTTCTCGTGGACTGGTGCTCTTCCATCTTGGCATCTGAGCAGTCACTGGATTCTCCAGCTCTCCCCTGTGCGGGCAGCCATTTTGGACTCTCTTCTGACTATATCCCTATAAGTAAATATATATATGAATACATTTTCTGTGAATTCTGTTTTCCTAAGTACCCTAAATAATACAGGCAAACAAGCACAGAAACTCTCCCTTCCTGACCAGGTCTCCAGCCCTTCAGTGGATGGCTGCTTTGTGGAGAAATTCAAGGGAATACAGGGAGACTCTAAAGGATACTGGGCCCAGCAAAAAAGGTTACGAAGGTGGGTGAGGCACAAGATGATCTCTTTCACCATAAATGGATCTGTAGAACTTTAATTTGTTATTATTTACATGTATTGCTCTGGGCTTGTTTACTTTTGTAATATCAGGACACCTAAATAGGAATGAAGCACAGAAGAGCAGGGGCTGGGGGTACAGCTCGGTAGCAGAGTGTCTGCCTAGCATGCCTCAGGCCCTGGGTTCAATCCCTACCATAGAATAAAGAAGAGGAAGAGAGAAAGCAGATGAATGAAAAAAAACAGGAGGAGGCAGAGAAGAGAAGAGATGCACAGGACTCATTACATGATCTCACCTTCCTGCTCACCAGTGTACAAGGTTCTGCTCTGGGCTACACAACTTAAAAAAACTGACTGGAACATGAAGCGTTTGAACAAAAATGGAACCACCTAGAGTCAATAATGCTCAGTGAAATGGACCAAGCACAAAAGACTGACTACAGATGGGTGTCCTTCTTCTGAAATGCACAAAAATAATAACATAAAAAGGCCCCAACACAAATGGCAGGGTAGAGAGGCGGGGAAAGGGGTGAACCTCTGAAAAAGGGATGGGCAAAGAAGCTCACTGATTCCCCAAAATCTCATGGTTCTAATGTGTTACAGAATTTGGAATTTATGTACTTACCAAAAAAAAAAAAGTTAAATTTTATGTCACGTGAATTTTTCTTACCACAACAAAATTTTTAAAAAAAGACTGACTGGATACAGGACCAGAGAAAAACTGTGACCATGATCAAATATAACTGACTACAGTGAAAAGCTGTAGAATCTACTTCCCCAAAGGTGGTTAAAAATGGAATACCTCAGATGGTTTTAAAAGTGATTGGCTGGGCTAGGGGAATAGCTCAATAACTGGAACACTTGCCTAGCTAATGTAAGGCCCTGGGTTCAACTCCTCAGCACCACAGAAAGCCAGGTGTGGTGGTAAATGCCTGTAATCCCAGAACTCAGGAGGCTGAGGCAGGAGGATTGCTGTGAGTTCAAGGCCAGCCTGGGCTATATAGTAAATTCAGGATCAGCCTGGAGCCTGGATGAAAGAGCAAGATTCCATCTTTAAAAAAAAAAAAAATAGCAAGCCAGGCCCAGTGGCACATGCCTCTAATCCCAGTACTCCAGAGGCTGGGGCAGGAGGATTGCAATTTGGAGGCCAGAAATCCTTGGTTTCATAGCAAGTTCCAGAGCAGTTCTGGCAACATAGCTAGACCCTGCCTCAACTGACGAAACATAAAAAGTGTCTGGCAAAGGTGGGGGTATAGCTCAGCAGTCAAGTGTGCAAGCACCACAAAACAGAAAAACGAGAAAAGAATCAAGAAAAAGTGATCTGCTTTCTAGAAGAACTTTTCCTAAAGGAGATTTTGTATTGTAAAGCTTGCTGGATTACCACATGGATTCCACCCACATTCAGGAACTTTCTGTTTCCAAAACCATGTACCTTTCCCAAATTTGTCCTTAGGGATACTCTTAAAATTCCAAGGGAGTGGGGCTGGAGGAATGGCTCAGTGGTTAAAGTTTATCTGTTCTTCCTGAACTCGAGTTTGATTCCCCAGCACCATATTAACTGGACGTTGTGGCGCACCCCTTGTAATCCCAGCACTCAGGAGGCTGAGGCAGGAGGATTGCTGTGAGTCCAGGGCCAGCCTGGCCTGCATACTGAGCTCATGACCAGCCTCAGCTTTGGAGCAAGACCATGTCTCAAAAATAAATAAATAAATAAATAAATTTAAAAAAATTCCAAGGGAGCAGAACTTGGGATGTATTATTCAATGTTTTTCAGTTCTTAAATAATGTCAGGCATATTCAATGTAAAATAAATGTGTGCTAAATTTTTTAAAAATAAAGAAGCAGGGCCTGACGGCACATGCCCATAATCCCAGCTACATGAGAGACTGAAAAAGGAGGATCACAAGTTTGAATGCAGCCTGGGCTACTTAGCCAGATGTGCCTCAAACTAAAATGAAGGCTAGGGAGGTGCCCAGCACAAAAAAAGAAGGAAGTAAAAGAAGGTAGAGGTATGCTGGTAAACATGGACCAGGGCATTTGGGAATGAAAGGGAATTTCCCACCAAGCCCAGTACCAAGCTGGCAGCCTGACCTCAACGCACATGGAGCTGGAGAGAGACTAACTTCGCCCTGCTGAGGTGACATAAGCCGACATAAGCTGCAGCAGCACCCTGCTCACTCTGGCCAAGGCCGCACACCAACAATGGATGACCAGCCATACAACACTAATTAATGCTCAACTGTGTGAAACAATGTATCCCACACAGCCAACAATGAGAACTTTGTTATCACTTGAAAGTGACTGACCAACTACCCACCCACCCACCGACCTTCCTTTGCTCCCTCCCTCCCTCCCTCCCTCCCTCCTTCCTTCCTTCCTTCCTTCCTTCCTTCCTTCCTTCCTTCCTTTTCTCTTTCTCCTTATTGGAAACTGAACCCACACCCTTCACATTGAGCTATATCCCCAACCTATTTTTTTTTATTTTTATTTTGAGACATGGTCTCACTAAATTGCTGAGTTGCCCAGGCTGGGCCACTAGGCCCCAATTGTAAACATCCAACTTTCCACCAACAATTTTTCTGCTTGAAACGCACATTGGGACAAACTGGATGTCTTCGTTTCAAAAATATTACAATAATTCCCTTCCCTTTTTTTTGTAGACAATCCTCATGCTATGGCCTGTGCTCTAAATGTATCCTTGGAACCTTACGTAGTCTTCCTTTTAAGAGTAGCACTAGGCTGGGACATAAGTGGGTACAGCACTTGCCTACCATGCTCAAGGCCCTGGGTTTGACCACCCCACCCCCAGCACAGCATTAAAAATTTAAAATTACCCAGACATGGTGGCACAGGCCTGTAATCCCAGCACTCAGGAGGCTGAGGCATGAGGACTGCCATGTGTTTGAGGCCAGCCTGGAATACACAGTGTCTGAACTACAGAATGAGATCCTGTCTCAAAATACAAAAAAGCAATACTCAAGAGTAACTAGGTTTCAGGAAACCCCCTAAAGCCTATAGGTCCCATGATGTTCCTGGAGTCTAATGTCAGTGCAGTCATATCTTGAGAAGCACATTCTTAGTTTCTGCCAGTGAAGACAAGATTATCTTGGCCACAGTCCTAGCCAGGAGAAGGCACACCCTTCTACCACGCCATCTATCATCTGCAGGAGAGTGACGACTTCTAGCTGTCCCTTGAATAGATGCCAGCTCTAAATCACATCTGTATAGTTCTCACACCAAGCAATGGGCTAACAGGACATGGACTCCCCTAATGGTGGGAGATATAGGGCTGGTGGGGCCAGCAGCAATAGCAGCAGCAAATGAATAACACTGTTGATTCCATGTTTTGCATATTTTTAAACTTTAATCCTCACAATGCCTCTATGAGGAATGTAAGATGATCATTCCCATTTTACAGGCAAGAAAACCAAAGTTCAGAGAGGTCAAGTCATTTGCTAAAGATCACACGGCCATTGCAGTAAGTGGGGAAGCCTCTTGGGAAGGGGTCCTTGACACCCCTGGATAAACAGTATAAACAGGAGAACATGTGAGGTCATCCTTCAGAGAAATAATGTAAAAGGCAAAAGTACTGGTAGTTATCAGTTTGTTCTGGGCTTGAATCTGGTGGGTCTAACTAAAGCTCAAGTAGACCCAGTCAGTCTGGTGGGAGCTCTGTTAAGGCTTGGTTCATGCGATGCTCTGAAATCTAGAAATAGCCTAACAAAACTGAAGGGAGTAGACAAAGAGGTGACAGTCAAATAAGACCTGGGGCGGGGTGAGGCAGGGGTTGGGGGGGTGATGACACCTTGCTGATCTGTGCTTCTGCCCTGGAAGAAACTGGGAAGGGCGCGGCACTCTGAACTTTTTACAATTTTTTTTTGAGCCAAACTTTTAGAATCCAAAGGGAAACACTGTCGTGAAGTCATATAAAGGGAGCGTCACAGGATCACCACCGTAACGCTGCCCTGTTCTTCCTTATACTCTGGGCATTCACTTGATATTCCCTGTACCTTCACGTTTGGTCAAATGGGGATTTAGCATCTGAAGATGTCCTGGGGGCTGGGGATGTAGCTCAGCGGTATGCTTCCCTAGCCTCTGCACCATGCAGTGCCTTGGGGTCAATCTTTGAATAAATAAAAGAGTTTCAACTCTTTAGAGCTTTAGGTCTCTAAAGAATGAGAGGCTGGCCACACCATCTGAGCAAATCTAGCACTTTCCCAGCTAGTCACTGTAACTATTTTATGACTGAGATGAAGCTCTTTAGACTGGAGGTCCAAGAGTACCCAAGCCCTGGACACTTGTAAAATCCTGGTTGAGAAGCTGAAAGCAGGCTGCTGAGCTCTGCCCAATACCGAGGCTAATATGGTGTCACTATTAGGCTGTTTCTTCATTACCTGACACCCACAACATAAGGGAAGAAAGGTTTATTTTAAGCTCAGTTTCAGAAGGTCTGTCTATTCATGGGTGGTCAGTAACAGTGGAAGCACATAATAAGAGCCCTCGCTGGAGAAAAGCTGCTCACAGTATAACAGACAGGAAGCCAAATGAGCAGGAAGAGCAGAGCTAGCAAATATCCTTCCAGGTCATATCCCAGTGATCCCCTCTTCCGGGTTAAGCCCCAGTGATTTGCCCCTCCCTACCAGGCCCCACCTCTTAACAGCACATGGAATCTAGAGATATTCCACAATATCCAAATGTATGAGGTTTTGGGGGTATATTCCAGATCCAAACCATAACAGGCTGTGTTCTGATAAGTTAAAAAATACAATAAAATAATAGAACTCTGAAAATACAGCTCACCAAAAATACTGGTGAAATGAAATTAATGAGGTTCCAAACACAGGTGTTCCTGATCATTTGCCCAAGGAAAGTATGTAAGAAATACTTTTCTTCTTCTCACATGGCCACACAGAACTAAGAGTGTGGCTTAAGAGATGCAAAATCTGAAAAATCCCCCTTCCAAAAAAAAAGCTTGCACAGAAAATCAAACAGAATGGCCAATGGCCCACAGGTCATAAGGACTAGTGTTAGTCACAGACTTTTGCTGAACTGCAAATACTCAGTAAATACTTGGAACCACTTCAAGAACTTTACCTCTATGTAAAGAATCACAACCAAATGAGCCCCTCTGTACCCATCACTCAGATAAAGAAACATCACAGTCTCAGGATACTCCTTGCAAACCCAACCCCTTCTCCTAACCTCCAGGAAAACCCTGGATTTATCATTCCTTTGAGATTCTGGATAGATGTCCTACCTATGTTTGAATCTGTAAGCAACATATTGTTTAGCTTGATACATGTTTATACTTCATATCAATTTAAACAGTATAAATTCTCCAGACAATATTGTGTTTATGACATACACATTATTGTATTGTTGCAAGTAGCTACAATTCATTCTTGCAATGCTTCCAGCATTCCACTGTGTAATATACTAGGTTTTAAAAATCTATTCTTTATCTTTTGTGAGACTGAACTCAGGGCCCCCACACTGAGATATATCCCCCAGACATTTTTTTTTAATTTTGACATAGGGCCTCACTAAATTGCTAAATTGCCAGGGTTGGACGTGAATTTTCCATCCTCCTGCCTCAGCCTTCCAGAGTGCTGAGATGACAAGCATGGGCCCCCTCACTCAGCCTACTCTACCCTTGATACCCTCTGGGCTGGGGTTAGTGACATCTATTATGAGCAATGCTATGCGAATGACATCCACAAACATGTCCCATTTAGAAGAGGTGCTCTAGGATAATTTCTGGGGTCACGGTGAAACATGTTTAAATTATCAATATAATTCCCAACCATTTCCAAGCAGGTGCCCCAATCCGCCCTGCATGGTCACGGACGGTCGCGTACTGCATCGCTGCCAGAGCTTGCTAGTGTCCGGCTTCCTACTTTTTGTCAGTCTGGTGGATATAAAACGGTGGTGGTGGGGGGGGGGGGTAATTTGTTTACAAACTTGCCGAAGAGGTTGACAATACTCCCTTGTGGCCCTTGGCCACTTTTCTTTCCTTTTTTTGCAGTGCTTGTACCGGGCTAACTCGCGGGTGAAAGTTAAAGGAGAGGGCTTCCGGGGCTCGGCCCGCGAGGACAGACGTCCCAGCCAGCGGCGACTCCTTCCGGCCTCCAGTACCCGCCCCACCTTACTCGGGAGCCCTCAAGCACAACCGCCGGCGGTCTCCTAAGGCCACCCAGGCTCCAGGCGGCTCGGGCGACCGCTCCGGCGCGCGCGCCCGAGACCTTCCCAGCGGGCCACGCTTGCCACCGAGTACTCTCCCCAAGGCACAAGCTTTACCTCAACATGCGCTTCCGACCACGTCACTGGAGTGCCAAGAGACAAATCGACAAGACGCCGGGCGCGGCCTGGACGCGAGTCAGCCCTCCCTCTCCCTCTTCCGCTTTCCCTCCCCCTCTCCCTCTCCCTGCGGCAAGCGGCGCAGCTGCGCGCCCGGGGAACCGCGAGGGAGGCGCGTCACGTGACCACGCCCGCGGACTGGGCGGAGTCGAGCGCAGCGACGCTTCGGGGTCGCCTGGCAACGGCCTGACGCGAACGATGGAGGCCTTGGTCAGCCGGGAGCGCCAAGCCAGGGAATATTTAGAAAACCGCCGGATCGTGGAGCTGCTGAACTACCTCACCAGCGTCCTGCTCTTTGTCCGGCCACGTAAGCGTCTGGGCTCCTCATGGGCTTTCTGTTCTACCCGCCTCCGCACGCGAAGCGGTCCCGGAGTCCCGGGCTGCCGCCGCTTCCCTCGCGAGTAATCCCTTCCTCCACGCTGGTTCTCACCCAGCCTGCGGTCCACGCGAGCCCTATAGCTTCTTTGTAACTCTGGAGCTTTTAGTTAAACTAGTGTCGCTGAAGCTGGGCGTGGTGACTGTCGCCTGTAATCCCAGCACTCTGGGAAGCTGAAGCAGGATTATAAATTCAAGCCCAGGCTGGGCAAGTTAGCGATTTAGCGAGACACTCTCAAACATCTGAACCTCTTAGAAAGTTTGAATCGTTACATAAATCGTTGTGTGGTGTATGATCGAGAAATTATGTGATAGTGTATGTGGTGGCGCACAACTGTAATGCCAGCACCCTGGAAGGCCGAGACAGGAGGATTGCAAATTGCAGCCCTGCCTGGGCAATTTAGTAAGACTATCTCGTTTTGTACCAAGCTGGTCTTGAACTCACTATGTAGCCCAGGCTGGCCTTGAACTCCTGGCAATCTTCTTGCCTCAGCTTCCCAAGTGCTGGGATTATAGGTGTGCACTACCACGCCTCGCTTATGTGATGGTTGGGAATCAAACCCAGGCCCTTGCATTTGCTAGAAGCTATGCCCCCAAGTCCAAAAATAAAATAAAATAAATGGCTGGGTATGTAGTTAAGTTAGAATGCCCTAAATTCAGTCCCCAGTAACTGCAAAACAAAATGTTCTGTTAAGGTGAAAATGGTTATATGTCTTCCCCAAGGTGCATAACGGGCACTCACAGCCTCTATACAGTGTCCAAATGCCAGAATTGTCCATTTATTGCTGTGGAAAGAAACAGAAGTACCAGACATTTTATCGTTACCAAGTACTACACAGTATAGGTTAATAAAATTCATTCTAGTTGTTTAAAAGCAATAAAGCAATTTTTCTTTAAAAAAAGCTGTGAAACAAATAAAATAGAAAGTGAAAAATAAAGACAAAAGAATGCCATTAACTTTTTTTAATATGCTGGAGTAAACTTGCTATCTAATATCAATATCAATATCAATATCTTAATATCAATTTGGAAAAGTGACTTTTCTTGCTTTGGTAATGTTGGAGAGTTTCTTGCCTTCAGATGCAGCCATGAGTGTGGGTACTGAAGTTTCTCTTGAGAGCTTGATTTTAAGGCATGTGGTTTTTCAGAATAAATATGTTATGACATCTTGTTAATCTCTAATAACATTCACTCTGAATTGTAACAAATGTTAATTTCCTCCATTTTTATAGTGATAATATGTTCACTATGCATTCATTATATGAAAATAACATTTGTCAACATATATTTTAAATGCTATTAAAGTACATACATGGAATTTAAAAATCTAAAACTACTTACAATGAACAGCCACAGTATTCCCCATCCCCAGGTCTTACTCTACAGAATTAGTGACTCCAACTCTTTTAGCTATATATATCATTGGCCATTTGTCTTGCGATTTCTTTTTCCCCCATTTTTTAGTATATATATATATATATGCAATATATAATATTTACATTGACCTTGAGTATTTTGTGCACATAGATATAACATCGAAATTACAATCTCTTCCCCTCCCCCCTTTTGACCCTCCCATAACTTTTCCCTTCCCCCTAACTTGCACTGTCACCCCCCCTTGGTTCTTTTTTTTTACATCTCCCTTTTTCCTTCCCACCCATTCACTCCCCCCTTTCCTGTTCTCTCTCCACAAAGTCCATCTTCTTACTTTCTTCCATGTCTCTGACATTTTTTATGGTTTGGCTTTCCCATATTAGAGAAACCAGAGAAAAAAAGAAACCTGATGATAAGTTAGGGTACAATTTTAGGTTGAAAAATATTGCCCACAGAATGTTGAGGGTATTGCACATTGTCTTCTAACTTCTGCTGTTGCTCTGATCAGATTGCCCCTCAGCTGCAGGTATGGTGCTGGGGCAGACCTGTTACCCCAGCATTCTGGGAGGCTGAGACAGAAGAATTACAAGTTTGAGTCCTGCCTGAGCAATTTAGTGACTCGGTGAGACCCTGTCAAAAATGAGCTAGGGATGAAGCTCAGTGTGAAGTCTGTGAGCTCAATCCCCACTACCACAAAAGTCTATGTGACGTGAGGCCTTCTCTGTCTCTACACAGAATGGCACCCAGAAAAGCACAGTCATTCCAGCAAACAAGTCTAATTAGGAATCAAAGAGATGCTAAATTGTAATCCAAAGCAAACCTGCCGGAATCCCTTCCTCCTGCTTCCCAACCACTTGGCCCAGGGCAGCTGCAGCCCACCAACTTCCAAATGTATGACACAGCCATGACTCTTCTGTCTCTGGTTACCTTTCTTGCCTTTTCCTCTTAGCTCTTTATCAATGAAATAGCATCCCAAGGATCCTTATTTTTCTGCAAGAGAAAAAGCTTGAGGCCATCTGGCCTAAACTGAAATCTCTTATTTAAGGTATGACAGTGGGGGTGAGGGGGAATCTGAGCAGATAAAGACACAATTCCATACAGCAGAAGATAAGACAGGAAGTCAGGAAAGTCACATGTTAATATCATAAAATCTATCACATCAGTGATTCAATTACAAATTAAACCTGAGATGCTGCCACCCCATCTAACAGTGCCAACTCCATGGAACATCTTTCCGGGCTCTAGGGTGGGAAGGGAAAGCGCAGGGGAGGGACCCCAGGTGGGAGCAGGTGAGAAGCTGCAGATGGTTGGGGCGCCTAGAGCACGCATGCAGAGCTTCCAGACATGCATCCAGGTTCTCTGAAGGGCAGAAAGGGAACTGAGCCTTTTAGTGTCTGCAGCATTAGCCTGCTGAGGCATAGTCCTAAAAATTCATGAGTTTCATGCTTCCACAGGTCCCCCATTTCTTGATATAAACATGTGATATTACTTACCTGTGTTTAATTGATTCTTAGAAAGACACAATGAATTCATCTTGTGTCTTTTTAAAACTGCTGGCACTATGACATATGTCCCATTTTAAAAACCCTGGAATTGTCAGGAAATTACAAAAAGACGAGGCAGCTTGCTTGGGCTGTTGCTATCAAGGACACAGGCCACGGTCACATGTTCTCAATTCCAAAATCCTAAAAGCTCTGAAAACCACCGGCACCTCATAAATCATTTCACAGAAAAATCTGGCCTGACCTGAAGTCATTAGTAGGAATACCTGGCACTAGGTAAAAAAGATAGTTATACTGGAAAATGCAGGAGTTGGCTGGACAGTCACTTCTCAGGGACAGTCCTCTGCTGTGGGTAGGAGAAATATGGACTCTCAGGGAATGGCTGTAATAAAAAAATAAAAAGGAGATACATGGTTTGGATCTGGAATGTACCCCAAAGCCTTATGTATCTGAAAGGGAGTTTGGACCCTATAGATTGCACATGCTGATAAGAAGCAGTGCCTGACTGGGTGGGGCCCAACCTCTGAGGTGCAGCCTGGGAGGATGTGTTCTTCTAGCTCCTCCCTAGCTGCTCTGCTTCCTTTTCTGCCATGCCAGGAGTTGTCTTCCTCCAAGCCAGGCCCTTCCACCATTGCCAGCCACCCATGGATGGTCTGAGACCTTCTGAAACTGTGAGATTTAAAAAAAAAAAAACCTCTCCGCCTTTAAATTGTGGGTGTCTGGTACTGTGTTTCAGTGACAAGAAAAGTGACTAAGACAAGTAGGAGCTAGTCCTTGTACTCCAGATGAGAGACATTACCCAGGGGAGGCAGGACAAGATGAATGGAGTACCACTGAGGAAAGACTTCCCAGGGGACATCATGGTGGAGCAGACCTGGCAACTGAGGACACACCCTGCATTTGAGTTAGCAGAGTGGTCAAAGTTGTTGCCTGGATCGCACTGGCCATGTGGCCTTGAGCACATGACTTGTGAGAAGTCAGCAAAGTAATCCATGAAAAATGCCTGGCATGGTACTGCACTCATACTAAGAGCTCAAAAATACTAGCTATTGTTTTTGATAAGATGTTGAACTTTGTCTCCCTTAAAGAACTAATCATTATTATCATACTTGCCTAGCATAAGTGATTACTAACGTTTTGGTTCTTAGTTTTGAAAAGTTTACATGAGGTGTATTTCTGTTGCTATAAACATTTTCAAACCATTTGTAAAAGCAGGTAAAGTATAAATTATAGTATAAATTATAGACTTTAAAACAAACATGGTATTTCATGCAGTCTCAGAGATACAGCAGTAAACCTGGTTTAGGTTTTCATCAAAGCAGCACACCAGTTTCCTATCAACATTGCTTACTTATCCAAACTTTGAAAACAACTGCAGTGAGCTGAAATTCAGACTTCACTTTTTTTGTTTCTCAGTTTGCTGTGTTATAGTTCAGGAAGACTCAGTAGAAGACTATAGGTTAGGGTCCTATTTGTTGCTATAGTCTGTTACACTTTGTACAAAGCAAGCACTAGAGTCTGTTTCTGGTTTCAATGCATAAATTCCAAGGGTGAAAAAGATGGAGGGCCCAAGGCACCCAGACAGATAGAAGGAATAATTTCTCCTGTTGGTTAGGATAGTGGGAGAGCTGTGGTTGACAAAATTAGTTGACGGTTTCAAAATGATAGTAGAGAGGGTTTTCAGTGTTCCTAACACAAAGAAATAATAAATGTTTGAGGTGGTGGATATGCCAGTTATCCCAATCTGATTATTCACATTGTATACAAATATTGAAATGTCACTCTATGCTCCACAAAAGGTAAAATTACCGTGAAACAAAAATACGTTTTCAATAAAGATGGAAAGGATTTGGGTGTGGCTCATGGTAGAGTGTTTAGCATGCACAGAGCCTGGGTTTGGCCCTCAGCACTGCAGAAAGAGAGGGGGAGGGAGAGAAAAAAAAACAGTGCCAGTAGATGAAAAGGTTTAAAACAGTCTGGGTAAAAATACAGTCTATGGAATGGGAGAATATATTTGCAAACTATATATCTGATAAAGGATTAATATCCAAAATATATAAGAAACTCCACAGTAAGAAAACCTAGTATTTAAAATGAGCAAAGAACTGGATTTAATCCCCAGCTCCATAGAAAGATAGAAACTTTAAAGATATTTCTCAAAAGACACAGAAATGGATAATGAAAAAAAGCTCAACATTACTGTGTCAGGGAAATGCAAACTCAAGCCCTAATGAGGTATCACCTCATATTTGGTAGAATGAATAGTAACAAGTGCTGGTGAGAGAAGATGTGGAGAAGAGTATGCTGTTGGAGGGAAGCCAACAGTAAATGATGTGTAGCTCTTGAAATGTGCAAGTGCCTGGCATTGGCAGTTGGGCATATCCCTAGTACTAGTTCAGTATCTTGAACACAGCTGTTTAATAGTTGCTAAACCAAGACTTAGATTTGTGACATATTTTGATTTCATGTCAGAAAGAGCTGAAACTCTTGGTCTCTATAGCCCAGGCTGGCCTTGAACACATAGCAGTCCTCCTGTCTCAGCCTCCTGAATGCTGGGATTCCAAGCGTGTACCACCACATCTGGCTTATTGGTGCTGAGGACTCAAACTCAGGACCTTTCGCTGATAAGGCAGGTGCTCTAATCGCTGAGTTATGCCCCAACTCTGGAACTCTTCTATTGCAGAGAAGCCAAGAGAGTACCTAATCTCTCTCTTGGAGCGCGTGAAGGTTGCAAAAGCAACAGGCGTGGCATTCCCTTTCTTCATTGACAACTCTAACATCGTGTCTATGTTTGAGATGATGGACTCCGCAGGCAAAGGCACCATCTCATTTGTGCAATATAAAGAAGGTCAGTCTCCCCACCACCTGAACTCAGGGCTCATTCTGCAGCAACTCAGGGCTCATTCTGCAGCATTAGCTCACCTTACTGACACTCACTTCTCGCTCTCCTACAGCCCTGAAAACCCTAGGGCTGTGTGCCGCAAATGAAGATTTAAGTGATGATGGACATGAGGTGCTGTTGGATGAGTTCCGCAACGAAGTGTAAGCTTGTTTATGTAATCACTTTGTGGTACTGGGGATTGAGCCCAGGGCCTTCACACTGACACATATCTCCAGCCCGTGTGTGTGTGTGTGTGTGTGTGTGTGTGTGTGTGTGTGTGTGTGTGTGTGTGTGTAAATTGCTGGGATTACAGACCTGCACCACTGAGCCCAGCTATTTCTTTAAGTGAGTATTTTACTAAAGTAGTATAATTCTGAATTATTATTTACTATTATTGTAAGAGAATGAGGGGAACTTTTCATCCCCTTAAAACTGACAGCACCTGGAAGTGGGGGAGGAATGGGGGAGTCAGAGAGGAAGCTCCCATACAGCTTCCTTCTTTTTTTGGTGGAAAAACCAGCAGTTCTCCAAGGACTAGATGAAGAAGCCCAGTGTGCATTCTCAAACCAGAGAACTGCCAGAAAAGCTCTGGACTCAGCCCTCTAGTTGGAAACTCTCTGCGTAAAATAGAGACCAGTAGAACATAACAGAATTAATTACTGCCAAGTAAATGGTTATCAGCAATGTAGGTTCTATGTTAGCCTGACAATTTTACATGAGATATTACAGCATTGAAAGTATTAACTAAATGCTACATCTTAAATAAAAATAATAAAACAAAATTTGATATCTGTTGAAAGCCTCCATATATTTCAAGTTCTTTAAGAGTTTTATTCTCTGTGAGGATTTATTAACCAAGAAACCATTATTTAAACTAAGCACGGCAGCACAAGCCTGTAATCCTGCACTCTGGAGGCTGAGGCAAGAATATTGCAAGTTCAAGCCCAGCTTGGGTTACCTAGCAAGTTAGTATTACCCTGTTACAAAATAAAATTAAAAAGGGTGGGCAATGTACTTCAGTGCATTGGCCCCAAGTTCAATCTCTAGTACCTCAAAAAATTATTTAATAAAGCCAAGGCCAAGAAAAAAAAAAGTAGAAAAAGAAAGGGGTTTTGTCTCATTATCAGTTATATAAACAAAAATGCTGAATTACAATTACTACTGAGAAATGCATAGTGCCACAGCCTAAAATGTTTCCCCCAGAGAGAAAAGGTTGCCAGTGTCCCACAGAATGCAAGTAATGTTAGAAACACCTCATAGGAAATTTACCTGTCCAAACAACGGATGGACATGGGAGGCATGGATGACAGAGTATGAGGCTTTAATTTTCTTTTTGCAAAAAGGGTGACCTCCCACGTGCAAGTGGAGAGAGGCATACGGAAAACATGGTAGGTATTGACTGAAGTCCCTCCCTAGGTCGCAGTCCCCCCCCCCCCCCCATGCCTTTTCCTATTGGCAGGATGCACAATCTTCCCGAGAAAACCTAAGGCACTGGCTCAGGGCCAAGTTTATCAAAACGTCATTACCTTTATCCCTCCTTCCCCTTTCCTTCTTGTCTGGTCACCTGGTCAGGTAAAGCGCGAAAATGTAAAGATCTAAGATCTGCCACCTTGAACAATGTGGCACTGCTACCACTAGGTGATGCTCACAGTAGGAAACATTTCAGAGAGAAGAACATTCATGAAGCATGTAGAACAACTCTAGCTTACCCCTCTTCTACAATGTGCTTTCTTATGAAAATATGCTGCACTCCCAAACCAGATACAGGAACATCAATTACAAATGTATTCTTAAAATTTTAGATTTTTAAAAAAAATTATTGGCTGTATCCATAAGTCTCCCTTAATTAGCACAGGAAATTTAAGTCTAGTTATAATTTATCTTTGCTCTTTTTTTTTCCAACAGACATATTCAGTATTTACATTTGTAGATGGAAGTCTTCTGAATTTTCAGTTTCTGAGTTTCATGGTTTTTCTTTCTCTTTCTGATTTTCCTAGGAACAGGAGGAGTCAGAAAATATGGATGGCATTTTAGCAACAACATAAATCCAAGATAATAAATGACTGTGAAATTTTCTTTTGTCCAGTTTCATTAATGCACAACTTTGTTATACAACCGGAAATCCACTGGCTTTCTCTTTGTTAAAAAACAACAACAGCAAAAACCCTTTGTCTCAAAGACTCATTATTTTCCAGTGTTAGGCCAGTTTGTTCTCAAATTAAGTAAAATCTCAACATCTTGCTGAGCCAGTTTGTAAATTCCAAGTTCATTCAGTGCGGCAGTGGCTGGAAGCTGTCCGGAAGCAGTCTGCAGCACGTCTTTCAGGAGTAGAGCAGAGCCCACGTTGAGATTCAAAACAATACAGGCTTCTTTTATGCTGCAGGGGAAGAATGGGAGGAGGGGATGAAATCTCCATTATCTGTGTTATCTATACTAGAACAATTTCATTTTGAGAAACACTTCCTCATACTGCCATCCACATGTCCTCTATAAAACTATTTATGGATGGGCTCTTCAGGCATGCCAGGACTACCTCAGGGCATCACTGCTTTCAATGCTTTCAGTGTCTTCCATTATTTCTCTAAATACTTGAGCCAGGCGCGGTGGAGGCATACCTGGAATCCCAGCACTTAGCAAGCTGAGGCAGGAGAACTGCCCTGAGTTTGAGGCCAACCTAGGCTACAAAGCGAGTTCAGAACCAACCTGAACCACAAAGCAAGACTCTGTCTCAAACCAAACCAAACCAGAAATTTGACACTAACAGTGTATTAAATATAGCTACAACTTTAGGTAGAGTAGGATACAGAAAAAAGAAAATTTAAAAAATAAAATGAAAGCAGGAAGCTAAAACACGAAGATACAGGCAAAAGTATTCCTATCTCTCTGAAACAAGCAAGCCTAAGCGCTCAAAAAATAAGTTTTAAGTTTTAAAGGAATGTTTCATCATCTCACATACTGTACATTTTAAATCAAATGCTGTTTTTCTTTGAGGGTACTATGGATGGGGATAGAGCCCATGGCTTCACACTGAGCTACATACCCAGTCCATTTTTCATGTTTTACTTTATTTTATTTTTTTGAGACAGGGTCTTGCTCTATAGTCCAGGCTGGTTCTGAACTCACTATGTGGCCTAGAATGTCGTATAGCAATCCTTCTGCTTCTGCCTCCCAAGTACTGGAATTATAGGTGTGTGCCACCATAACCGGTCTACATGGTACTGGGGAATTGAACTCAGGTATTTGGCACTTGCTAGGCAAGCACTTCAACCACTGAGCAATTCCTCCAGTCCCCCTTATTTTTTATTTTGAGGTAATTTCATTAAGTTGGTAAGTTGTTCAAGCTGAGCTCAAACTTGTGATCCTCCTGCCTCAGCCTCCAAGAATGTGGGGATTATAAGCCCGTGTCACAGAGCCAACTTAAATTCTGAAGCTACTTCTAACAATTACTCTCACAAATATTTATAATTGTACTTAGAACCAAAGCTAAAATAAAATGTGTAAGAAGACATTTTCTTCAGGTCTGGCCAATTATATTGATAATTTCTTCTATTTATTGAACATGGCAGAATTATACTTTCATTTTTCTGTTCATTTTCCAGATAATAAGCAAACATGAACATTCAAGCAAATGCTGGGGGACAAAGCCCAACATATAATTTCTACCCAGCTCTGGCCAATGTCTTGAGGTCATGGGTCACACTTTATATATTGCTTTGGTTTCCTTATCAGGTTCCATACATACAGTAGATACACATAAATGTTTTAAGGTTATAATTATTCTTCACCAAACATCAGTGGAACTCTGATGTTAAGAAGGTGCCAACCTCCACTTATACTTTAACACATCAAGCTTTTCCCCCACCATTTTTATTAATATATATTTGCAATACATAATGTTTATAATGAACTTGAGTATTCTGTGCACATACCTATCACATCAATGTTATGATCCCTTTCCCTCCCCATTTTTGGCCCTCCGACTCCTTCCCCATCCCCCCTAACTCCCACTATCACACCCATCTGGCTCTATAAAATAGCTGTGTTCTGGGTTTCCCAAATCAGAGAAACCACGTGATACTTAACATATTTTATCTCCTGCATTTGACTTACTTCACCACTCAAATCACCACTTATTAGTTCAATTTCCCACACCTAGAATGGGCTGCAGTGGCCGTATCTTGATGCCTCTTCTCTGAGTCCAGCAGAGCCCTTTATTGGGGTGATTTGCCAAAAGTATCTTCTGTATCTTACTATATCTTTAACACATCGATCTTAACTGTTAAATATTAAGCTTACTGTTTAAAATAATTTTCGGGCCTCTTGCAGTAGTGAGAAAACAGAGGGAAGAGATTCCGCGTCATATCAAACTGCAGCTGGGCTGCTCCGCCTTCATTGAAGTGATTGGCAAGAATGACCTGAAATAAGGACAAGTTCAGGTGACCGTGCCAGTGCCCTCCACCCCGACTGCGCCTCCCCATACTCACTTCTTGATATATGTACATGTCCAGCTTCTCGACGAGCATTTGCCAGAAGATTTTAAATAAGGAGAAGCAGAGCTGCTGCTCGAGCTGCAGCAAACGGTCCCGTAACGCGAGCAGTAAGGGGCACGCAGAACTGGACAGGGACATGACTGCCTGCTCCGACTGCGACGGCAGGGACAGCCACCTGGGGAAAGACACTCAGATTTCTATCCTGTGATTTGTTTTGTTTTTGTTTTTGTTTTTTGTACTGGAGATCGGACCCCCAGGTCTATGCACCAGGACACATCTCCAGGCCTTTTTACATTTTTTTTTTTTAATTTTGACACAGGTTCTAAGTCACTAGTTGTCTAGGCTGAGTTCAAACTTACAATCTTCCTGCCTCTGTCTCCCAGGGTGCTGAGTTTACAGGCATGCCCCATGTATTTTTAAAGTCTTAACAAATCATTTTAAATTGGGGAAAGTATACTGTCCCGGAGAATATTGAATTAGAAATGTAGGGTTCAATAGTAAAAGCTCTGTCAGAAAGTAAATGTACCTATAATTACCTTTGGCTCTCAAATACTCTTTGTTTATAGGTGGTACATATTTTTAAAAATCCCAAACTTCTGAAGCCAGATGTGCTGGTGCATGCCTATAATCCCAGCTACATGGTAGGCTGAAGCAGGAAGACTACAAGTTTGAGCCTATCCTTGACATCTTAGACCATCTCAAAAAGGGATGGGGGTGTAGTTCAGTGGTAGAGTATTTGCCTAGCATGCACAAGATCCTGCGTTCAATTCCCAGTGCTACAGGAAAAAAAATTTAATACATGACTTACTGGTATAAAAAATTTTTTTTAAGACGTCAACTAATTTTATGCTCAAATTTTCACAAAATAGCAGGGACTAGTACCACAAACGGAGTCTACAGGGCACAGCTTAGTACTTAGGGCACTTGCCTAAGAAGCACAAGGCCCTGGGTTCAAGTTGCCACCACTTCATAACCTGGAAGAGGTGGCACACACCTGTAATTTCAGCATTCAGAAGGCCAAGGTAAGAGGACTGCCATGAGTTCAAGGCTAGCTACACAGTGAGCTCAAGACCAGCCTGGATACAAACGGAGAATCTCTCTCAAAAAAAAAAAAAAAAAAAAAATGAGCTCAATGGCTGGGAGCATGGCTCAGGGGTTAAAAATCCTTGCCTAGCCAAGTTCAGGGACTTGGGTATGATCCTCCAGTACCATAGTACTAGGTATGGTGGCACAAGCACTTGAGAGGCTGAGGTAGCAGGACTACTGTGAGTTCAAGGCCAGCCTGCTTGAGGCCAGCTACATAGGAAGCTCTGGATCAGCCTGGACTACAGAGTAAGACCCTGTCTACAAAAAAAAAAAAAAAAGAATTCCGGGTCAGCCTGGGCTATATACACAGTTCAAGGCCAGCTTGGACTTTACTAACAAACAACAACAACAACAACAACAACAACAACAACAACAAAACAGCAAAAAAAAAAAAAGTCAGTCCAGCTTTGTGGTACAAGCTTGTAGTCCCAACACTCTGGGTGACTGAGGCAGAAGGATGCAAGTCCGAAATGAGTCCAGCACTCTGTGTGGCAGGCACTGTGCTATGACAGATGGCCATGGCCTGCTCTCAGGGAGCTCATCTCCGGGAGGGGTAACAGCCGTCTCCAGGCACACTGCGCCATGCAGACACGTCCAAAGCACTACAGAGCACCTTTGTACAGGGAGTGACAGGCTGTTCAACCCCAGGTCATATAGCAGCTCTCTATTTACCCATGGCTGAGGGCCAAATTGTCATCAGTTTATTCTAAGAACATCCAACGGGACTGGCAGCAAATGAAAGTTAATTCCAGCTACTTGCAGGGCTGAGGCAGAAGGGTTGGCCAGGTTCAAGCTCAGGTGGGCAACTGAGCAAGACCATATGTCAAAATTCCAGAAAAAAGGCCTGATGATGTAGCTCAGAGGTGCAGCACATGCCTAATGTGTGTGAGAGACCCTTGGAGTGCAAAAGGTCAAACCCACTCTGGCAAACTGACTGCATGTACCATCTCTCGACTTTTCCTAAACCAGTGTTAAGAGCTGACTAAGAGGTGGGGGAAACAAAAGAGCTGACCATTGCAGGAAACATACCTTTCTTTCTTATACAGTTTTGCAGCATCTTTCACTTCTCTAAAAACATGATCTACCTGGCGGGTGAGCATGTCCTGCTTTAACCGTTCCAAGAGGTTAATCATGTCATCGAAGACAGAGCTCTCCATGGAGGCCAGCTGGCCCAGCTGCAGCTTACTCAGGGTACTGCTCTCTGCAAAAACCTCCAAGGCTGCCTGTTGAAGTTGCAGAAAAAACTGAAAGCAAAACATAGTCATTTTTTAAAATTAACATACCTTGTTAGCACTTTGAAATGAAGTTACATACCCTACAATTCACCTGTTAAGTGCATACTCACTGGCATTTGTACATTCAGGGATGTTCATCCATCACCACAGTTCTAGAACACAACCATATGCCCTGCCACCACAATTCCTCACGTAGTCTTCACTCCATGCCCCCAAACTCCAGTCTTCCCCTGCTCTCCAGTCCTAGGACACCACGAGTCTATTCTCCATCTGTATTTGCCTACTCTAGACATCTCATTTGATTGCAATTAAGTCACACAATGTGAGCTGGACATGGTGGTGAAGCCTGTAATCTCAGCACTCTGGGAGGCTAAGGCAAGAAGATAGCAAATTGAATCCTACCTGGGTAACTTAGAGAGACCTTACCTCAAAATAAAAAATAAAAAGGGCTGGGGATATAACAGTGCGAAGGCCCTGGGTTTAATTCCTAGCCAGTACTGCAAAAACGAAATTTTTTCCCCTTATTTTTTATTTGCATATTGCCTCCCTTTCCCATCCTCATCCTTTCACTCTGCCCCCCTTTTCCTTTCCACAATGTCCATCTTCCTTCTTCTGTATCTTTTACAGTTTTTATGGTTTGGTCTACTCAGAGAGACCATATAATAATTAACTTTCTGGGTCTGATTCATTTTGCTGAACATAATGTTCTCAAGGTGTATCCATTTACCTACAAATGACCCAAATTTGTTATTCGTAATGGTACAGTAATATTCCATTGTGTGTGTGTGTGTGTGTGTGTGTATGTATGTATGTATGTATGTATATATGTATATATGTATATATGTATATATATATCACATCTTCTTTACCCAGTCATCTGTACTTGGGTATACTGGCTTCCTCCATGATTTGGCTGCTATAAACATGGTATGCCTGTATCACTATCATACGATGACTTTAACTCTTTGGGGAAGATACCCAGAAGAGGTATAGCTGGGTCAAATGGGATGTCAATGTTCATTTTGCTGAGAAATCTCCACACAGCCTTCCATAGTGGTGGTACTAGTTTACAGTTCCACCAGCAATGTAGGAGGGTTCCTTTCTCCTCACAGCCTCACCACCACTTGTTGTTTTCTGACTTCATAATAGCAGCCATTCTTAATGGCATTAGATGGAACCTCAGCATTGTTTTAATTTGAATTTCTCTGATGGCTAAAGATGTTGAACATTTTTTCATGTATTTATTGACCATTTGGATTTTTGAGAACTGTTTATTCCTTTTAGATTCCCATTTTTTGATTGGGTCCTTTATTTTGGAGGGTTCTACTTTTTTCAGTTCTTTGTATATTCTTAATAATAGTCCTCTGAGGAATAGCTGGCGAATATTTTTTTCCATTTTGTGGGTGCTGTCTTCACTGTGTTGATTATTTCCTTTGCTGTGCGGAAGCTTTTTAATTTCACATAGTCCTATTGTCAATTCTTGGTGTTATCTCTTGTGCATTGGGTGTTTTACTGAAAAAGTCCTTGCCTACACCTATGTCTTTAAGGGGTTTGCCTATTTCTTCTTCCAACAAATTCAGTGGTTCCATTTTAATGTCTAAGTCTTTGATCCATTTTCATTTGATTTTGGTGCATGGTGAAAGCTGTGGGTCTAGTTTCATTCTTCTGCGTGTGGTTAGCCAGTTTTCCCAGCACCATTTGTTAGAGAAGCTATCTTTACTCCAGCATATATTTTTGGCTCCTCTGTCTAAGATCAGATGGCTGAAGGTACTAAGAGATGTTTGGGCACCCTCAAATTCTATTCCATTGATCCAGCTGTCTGTCTTTGTGCCAATACCATGCCATTTTTATCACTGTGGCTGTGTAATATAATTTGATATCTGATATTGTGATGCCTCCTACTTTTGTTTTGTTGCTTAGGATTGTTTCGGCTATTCTTGGCCTCTTGTGGTTCTGTATAAATTTTTGGGTCCTTTCTTCTAGTTCTGTAAAAAATGCTGCTGGTATCTTGATTGGGATTGCATTAAATCTGTATATCAGTTTAGGAAGTATGGCCATTTTGACAATGTTGGTTCTGCCTATCCAGGAACAAGGAATGTCTTTCCATTTTCTAAAATTCTTTTAGATTTTTTTTCCAGAGTACTATAGTTTTCAGTACAGAGGTCCCTCACTTGCTTTGTTGATTCTTAGGTATTTTTCTTTGAGGTAACTGAATGGAATTGTTTTTCTGATCTCTTTCTCTGTGTAGAAAAACAGTGATTACAAACAAAGACATGCAGTCCAGTTAAGAATAACCTATGATTGTGTTTATCCAGTTTATATCTTGTTTATATGTTATTAGTATACTTATTTTTACTTCCTGTTTACTTTTGCTTTATCCTGTCTTAAAGATGAAGACATTGTGTTTTGCTTTCTTTTCCTTCCCCTTTTTTTTTTTTCAGGACAGAGGATTGAACCTAAGGCCTTCACACTCAGCTATATCCCCAGCCCATTTATTTATGTATTTATTTATTTGAGACAGGGTTTCACTCTGTAGCCCATGCTGGTCCTGAACTCATTATGTAGCCCAGGCTAGACTTGGACTGATGGCAATTCTCCTGTCTCAGCCTCCCAAGTTCTGGAATTACAGGCATGCACTGCCATGGCTGGCATTATGTGCTGCTGAGGAATTGAACTCAGAAGGCAAGCACTTTTAACTGCTGTGCCATTCCTCCTGTCCCTCACTTTTCAATTTATTACTTTGAGAGAGGATGTTAGTAGGTCACTAAATTGCCCAGGATGGACTCACATTTTTGATCATCTCACCTTTGCTTCCCAAGCATGCACCATTATACTTGACTTGCTTTTTTTAAAAGTAAAATAGGTGTAGTGCATACATGTTTTGAGTATTGCTTTAGCAGTATACCACAATGTTTTGTTCTCTAGATAACAGAACATACTTTTTCTTGTTAAATTTTGACATGAGTTAGCAGCACATATTTTTTCCCACATTTTGATATGTATATGTGCAAAATTCAAGGTTTACAATAGCAGCATATATTTTTATATTAAATTTATAAATTCTATTTCTATTATCTCTGGACATCTTTCCTAATGCAGACAATGAATATTTTTAAATGTCCATATATAATTATATTGACCTTTCTTTTATTTTTGTTTTACTACATTATGATTTGATAATGGACAGGAAAAAAAAATTTCACATTGAGCTACATCTCCAGCCCAGTACCCTTTCCCCAGCCTTTTTTTTTTTTTTTTTTTGAAACCAGATCTTACCCACAAAGTTGCCCAGGTTGGGCTCAAATATGTGAGACAGTCTCAGCCTCACTTCAGCCTCCCAGAATGCTGGAATTACATGCCCTTGTGCATATCCAGGCCCATATGTAGAGAAAATTTAAAATTTACCTTGTTTGAAAATTGTGATTTTTCTGGGCTGGGGATGAATCTCAGCAGTTAAAACACTTGCCTAGCAAGTGCAAGGCCCTGGTTTCGATTACTCAGTACCACATGAGCCAGGTGTGGTGGTGCACACCTGTAATCTCAGCACATAGTAGGCTGAGGCAGGAGTATTAACTAGAGTTTGAGGCCAGACTGGTGTACATAATGAGTTCAGGACAAGCCTGAACTACGGAGCAAGAGCCTATCTCAAACAGTAACAACAACAACCAAGAAAATTATGCTTTTCTTTAATGTAGTATGAATTTCTAGCCAATCTTCAGCCATCCAATTTTTCTAATGATATAACTTCATAATTTGTTATTCTCACTTTACCTATAACATTTGAAGAGTGTTATTTTAAGTCTTTATTAAAATTAGTTTTTGTTATATTTCACTGTTTTATAACACTATTATATAATACTTTACAGTGTATCTTCATTATCGTATTTATTTAGCAAGGTTTTTCTCTGTTTAATGTAATGAACCACCTTAAGGTCATCCTAGTACTCTATTAAGGTTTTCTGTTATGACATCTACTTTATGAAAAAAAGGTGTAAAGCTGATCTGATCTTCACATCCCCCCAGATGATCTCAGAAGAGTGATTCCTAACTGGGGGCCACTGTGTTCAGGGTGAAGGTCCAGAGACTGAGACTGAGACTGTATTAATACTTTACTTAAAACATCAAAGGAATCAATCTTGTCTCTGTGTCAAAATTATGAAGGCCAATTAGGTTTATCCATTTTTGGTTGGAAGTACCTGTTGGAAAACCTGGCTACCAGAAGCCATGATTTCCAGTATATCTTGAAGAAAAAGAGTAAACAGAGGCTGAAGGAATGGCACACCCTCCGTTTCATATCATAGCAGAGAGCCTATGGTAAACACTTTCTAGTAAAGGCTTTTCTCAACAATTAACTTTCTGAAAAGTTCTGAAGGGGAAGGGAGGATTTCCAGAAAGGTCTGCCAGTACAGACCATAGCAACTTCTTCAGCACTTGCCTTGCAAGCGCAAGGCCCTGAGTTCAATTCCCCAGTACCATACAAACTGGGCATGGTGGCGCAAGCCTATAATCCCAGCATGGGCAGATTGTCCTGAATCCAAGGCCAGACTGGGCTATATACCAGAGAGTTCAAGAGCAGCTTGGGCTACAGAGTGAGAAAGGTCCTGTCTCAAAAAAATAAAAAAATGAAAAAAAAGAGTAAACACAAATTACTACTTAATAAGTACAGTTAGGCAAGCAAATCTGTCAATACATAAAATCTGCAAGAGGCTAGAGGAATTGCTCAGTGGTTAAAGCGTTTGCCTAATAAGCACTAAGTCAAGTGCTAAGTACTGGAGTTTGATTCCCCAGCACCACATAAGTTGGGCATGGTGGCGCACGCCTGTAATTCCAGCACTCGGAGGCTGAGACAGGAGGACTGCCTTGAGTCCAAAGCCAGCCTGTGCTCCATAGTGAGTTCAGGACCACCAGATCCTGTCTCAATAAATAAATAAATAAATAAATAAATACAATCTGCAAAGATCAGGGAAAGATTCTTTGAAGAAAAAACATCTAGCATTTCTGGCTAACAAACTCCAAGTTTAGACTTTTAGATATATTAAAAATAAACCTTAAGGGGAAGGGATATATCTCAGTGGTTAGAGTGTTTGCCTAGCATGCACAAGGCCCTGGGTTTGAATCTCAGCACCACATAAAGATTAGCACAGCAAAGAAAGCATTTGCCAGGCAGTGCAAGGTCCTGAGTTTGATTCCCCCAGCACAACAACCTGGACATGGTGGTATACAACTATAATCCTGGCAATCAGGAGGTTGAAGCATGAGGACTACCATGAGTTCAAGGCCAGCCTAGGGTATGACACAGTGAGTTCAGGATCAGTCTGAATGATAGAGTGAGACCCTGTCTCAAAAAAAAAAAAAAAAAAAGCAGGTATGGTAGCACATGCCTGTAAACCCAGTGCTTGGGAGGATGGTGCAGGAGGACTGCTATGTAGCCTGCACTACACAGTGAGTTCAGGACCAGCCTGGACTATAAAGCAAGACCCTCTCTCAAAAATAAAACAATAAAATAAAATATAGCTTAGGGGCTGGAGGAATGTCTCAGTAGAAAGCGCTTACTTAGCAAGCACTAAGTCAAGTGCTAAGTACTTGACTTCAATTCCCCAGCATCACATAAGCCAGACAGTGGTGTGCACCTGTAATCCCAGCACTTGGGAGGCTGAGACAGGAGGATTGCTATGTGTCCAAGGCCAGCCTGGAGTTCCACAGTGAGTTCAAGACCAGCTTGAGCTACACAGTAAGACCCTGTCTTAAAAATCAATCAGTCAATCAATAAAATATATCTTAAAATATAAGAAATTAATTTTTGGATGTGATCATGCATTGTGGTTATCTTTTTCAAAAAGAGTACTTAGCTTTTAGATATACTAAAATATTTACCATGAAATATGATATATAAGATCTGCTTCAAAATAATCAAGTGGGGGTATAGGTTAGATGAGAAGTTGAAATGGAAGCTGTGTAAGAAGCAGAGTGCCCATGGGCATCAGTTTCCTCTTTATGGTTTTTTTGGAGTTGTTTTTTGTTGTTGCCATTGTTTGTTTTGCCTGTGTGCACAGGTGAGGTGATGAGGTCAAACGCTAGGCCGTGTAGTACGTGCTGGGCAATCATTTGTTGCTGAGCCACATGCCCAGCCATGAAAGCATCTTTTACTGTATGAAGAAAGGTTTCTGTTTTTGTTTGTTTCTTTGTTCATTTAGTAGCAGTGGGGACAGAATCCAAGAAGTAGTACACTACATCCCTAGCTTCCTACCCTTTTTTTCTTGTTAAATTTTGAGATGAAGTCTTGAATTGTCCCACCTGCCTTCTGAATAGCTAGATTATAGGCATAAGCCAACAATATGTCACATTTTGAACGCAGTTAACAGTTATCAAATGGTATATTTTATTTTTCTTTTCCTTATAGTTCAGTTTTTTTTTTTAATTGTGGAAGAGGTGGTGCTAAGGGATGGAACCTAGGGCCTTGAGCATGCCAGGCAAGCACCGTACTACTGAGACTGATGCCCCCTCAATGATTTAAAATACCAGGATGAAAATGAATGTGCAGCACAGAGCTACTTGATCCCAATAACCTGGAAGGCAGAAATAAGAGGATCACAAGTACTATCCTCACCTGATCTGCCTAGTGACTTACTGAGATCCTGTCTCAAAATTAGAAGAAAATATTTTAAATGCTGGGATGTAACTCAGTGCAAAGGCTTTCAGTTCAATTCCAGTACCACTAAATAAATAAGTAAATAAAAAAATAAAATATCAGTATTACTTAACTATTTGAGATTTGACTGAGGGAAAACAGTGTACTTTAATCACATCTCCTAAGTTTGGTATCACTGTGCATTATTTTTGTTTGCCATAGGCTCAACATTTCAAATGGTTGACAGTGGTTCCAAACTACTATGACATCACTTAACACAAAAGCACATTAACTCACGACATTGTCAGCCCAATCTGCTAGCACGGTCAGGATGTAGTTCACGGCGTTCAGAATCGCACAGTACCGAAAGCCAAGGGATGCTCTGGTCTCTTCTTTCATCACCTGTGTTAATCGTATCCTGAAATCATCCACTAAGTCCTTCTGCAACTCTAGGAACTGCAGCTTTCGGGAAGCTGCAGGGAGGTTTTTATACCTGTCTGTGGAGAAAGTTAATACAACATATGAAGTGTTTTAGGACTATCCTCAATAGAGTTACAGGTTTCTCCTACTAATCTGTTTTACTGCTTGTGTCAAAAAACAAATGACCATATTAAGTATGCGTCTATTTCTAAACTCTCTTAGGATACAAATTTCTCAAGTATACATACTTGTCAAGGGTCAATGACCTTAAGATATGTGTATTTCACTATATGGAAATCATGCCTTAATTTTTTATTTAAAAAGGCATATGGGACTGGAGAAATGGCACAGCAGTTAAAGCACTTGCCCAGCAAGCACTAAATCAAGCGCTAAGTACCTGAGTTTGATTCCCTAGCCCCACATAAACTAGGCATGGTGGTGCACACCTGTAATCCCAACACTCAGGAGGCTGAGGCAAGAGGATTGCTGTGAGTTCAAGGCCAGCCTGGACTGCAAAGTGAGACTCTACCTCAAAAGAAAAAAAAAGAAAATTCAACAAATTACTTCATTTATTCAAAAAGTAAATGGCAGTGTTTTTTAAAAAGGAAAAACTTGTTTAGTTTAAATAAGACACAAGTTTAAGAATTTATAAGAACTCATGTTGAATGTAATTATTATATATCACAAATACATACTAATAAAAAGAATAATTGGGGGAGAACTTACAGTAAAAGGATAAGATATCAGAAATATTCTTTAACATATCCAGGGGAAGCTGGACCTCATGGCAGGGGTCTGTCATCTTAACACTCTGGGAAGCTGCAGCAGGAGGATCATAAGTTCCAGCCTACCTTGGGCAACTGGGCAACTTAGCAAGACCCTGTTTCAAAAATAACTAAATTGAATTAAACTGAATTAAATTTAATTTACAAAGGACAGGAATGTAGCTCAGTGTGAAGCTCCAGGGTTCAATTCCCAGTGCCAGGGAGAAAAATATGCGGAGAAGATAACTGTTTGGAACTTTGGTAATGAGTAACTACTGGTCACATTATCGAACGTTTGTATTTATCTAAAAATTTTCCTATAAAAAATCCCTAAATGACAAATGAGTCTTTCTTTTTTGTTTTAGTGTTTTTCAGATTTTTCTTATAGTTAAGGATATGAAATTATGTACTAGTTGGGCTACAATACCACTTCTGCAGGTTACCTTAAGGGCCAGGAAACGCACTGCCAGGGGAGTTTGGAAGGATAAAGGGCTGCCCAAGTGGTAATGAGGGCCAGGAGCACCCAGGGTACAGTGGGGGTGGAGGGGTGGGGGGAGCAAACACACCCACCAGCGCCAGAGGCTACAGGGCTGCCTTCCAGCCAGAAAAACCATGCACGGGAAGAATTCCTACTACTACGAGGATCCTTAAAATTTCTTCATTATTGTTTTCTCTTTAGTAATCCTTGAAATGAAGAACAAAAAACTATTGAAAATTTAACTTTGAGACAAACATGATGATATGTATCTGTCTATACTCACAGCTGCTTAGGAGGCTGAGGCAGGACTTCCCTTGCCCAGGAGTTAAATGTCAGCCTAGGCAACATAGCAAGACCCTCTCTCTGTCTGTCTGTCTATTCAGACACGGTCTCCCTCTGTAGTTCAGGCTGGTCCTGAACTCATTATGTAACCCAGATTGGCCTCAAACTCAGAACAATCCTGTCTCAGCCTCCCAAGTGCTGGGATTACAGCCATGTACAACCACACCTAGTTTATGCAGTGCTGGAGAATCAAATCAGCCCCAAGATTCTGTCTCTTAAAAATTTTAATTTGGGGGGCTGAAGGAATAGCATAGTACTTAAAACAACTTGCCTAGCAAGTGCAAGGCCCTGAGTTCAATCCCAGCACCACATAAACTGAGCATGATGGCACACATCTGTAATCCCAGCACTCGGGAGGCTGAGGCAGAAGGATTCCTATGAGTTTAAGGCTAGCCTGGCTACAGAGTGAGTTCAGGACCTGCCTGGACTACACAGCAAGACCCTGTCTCACACACACACATAAAAAATATTAAATTTTGGTCAATCATCACTTACTGAAGGCATATAAAAAGGTGAATGGAAAAACCACCCAGATAAAAAGAAAAATATAAACAAAATGAAAACAATAAAAGTCTGAATGGAAAGATAGTTCAGGTAAAAAAAAAATTGAACTTTTTTAGGTAACAATTTAGGAATTTTCTGCTCATGTATACCAACATTTAAGTCTTAAATTACTTAAAATCCAAAAGTTAAAATAGTGTTCTAGACTTCTGCTAAAACAGAAACTGAATTTATTGAAGAGCAACACCCCTCCTGGGAATATATCCAAAAGAGGCCAAAACAACAAACAGCAGAGATATATGTATACCCATGTTCATAGCAGCACAACTAACAGTAGCTAAAATATGGAAGTCACCAAAATACCCATCAATAGACCAATAGACACAATAGACACAAACTGTGCTATTTATACACAGTGGAATACTATGCATCTACAAAGTCCAACAGCGTGGAGGCTTTTGCAGGCAAATGGTAGATGCTTGAGAACATCATGCTTAGTGAAGTGAGTCAGAAGCAGAAGGTGAAACATCAAATGGTCTCTCTGATACGAGAGTCCCAGATCACAACTCTTATGGAACTTAAAACGAAAAACAAAGTGAAACAGGGGGGTAGGGTTGGGGAGGAGGGAGGTAGGGGGTTCGGGGGAGGGACAAAAGAGAGTGGGAAAGCCATTGTCACCTTGACAAGATACGTATGTGCACAAAATGCTCAACTCCATTGTAAACCTTAAATTTTGCACGTATACCTATCAATAAAATGGAAAAAATAGAAACTGAATTCAAAGGTACTTTAATAATGACTATATACTTTTTGAATAGAAAAACTATAATGTGAAAGTTAATACTTTTAAAACAAATTCGCATTTCTTGTCATCTGTGGAGACATGGCTCACTGTGCTTGTCAGGCCAGCCTTGAACAGAGAGTCATCCTTCTTGCCCTCCAGAGTAGCCGGGACTCCAGGCATGAGGACTGTGCCTGCCTCAAAGGCGTATCTTAGAAGATGCACAGTTACCTGTTATAACCAAGAGTAGAGTCATAAAAGTTTCTGCACAGCCTGGAACTTTCATCTCATCCACATCAGTGATGTCCTTATACTGAGACACCCAGGCCACCTCTGATGAAAGCATTGAGTCCATTTTTTGAAGAGCAACTGATATAAAGAAACAAAAAATTGTGTCAACTCAGCAATTATCAACATTCCTAATTTTTCAACTCACAACTTTTTTTTTTTTTTTTTTTGAGACAGGATCTTGTTCTATAGTCCAGGCTGATCCTGAACTCACTATGGAGCCCAGGCTGGCCTTGAACTCAGGGCAATCCTCCTGCCTCAGCCTCCCGAGTGTTGGATTACAGGCGTGCGCAACCACGAATAGCTTATGTGGTGCTAGGGAATCGAACTCCGGTACTTAGCATTTGACTTAGCACTTGCTCAGCAAGCGCTTTAACCGCAGAGCCATTCCTCCAGACCTCAACTCACAACTTTTTAGGAATGATGACTTTCCTCTAGAAAATAAACCCACAATCTCCCACTAGTTGCACTGCATTTAAAATGTTCAGTCTGGCTTTGGTGGTAGAAGCTTTTAACCCTAGCACTGGCAGGCTGAGTCAGGAGGACTGCCAGCTCAAGCCCAGCCTAGGCAACTTGGTATCTAGCAAGACCCTGTTTCAAAATGAAAACTAATAAATGGGTTGGGGATGTAGCTCAGTAGGAAGGCACTGAGTTGGATCTCCAAAACTGCAAAACTGAAGATAAATAAAATGGTGTTTTAGAGTTTAAATCTTCGTAATAGTTATGATGACTAGAACAGCTACATCCAAAAAGATTCTGCTAAGAGCAGAAATACTATATGGTAAAAACCTATAAAACAGCTATATAGCTTACTGGCTAGACTATTCCAACACAGAAACATGCAGAATAAAACCCCCAAATGAACTCCATTTCTCTCTCTCTCTCTCTCTCTCTCTCTCTCTCTCTCTCTCTCTCTCCCCCCCCCCCCCACTGGAAATGGAACCCAGGGCCTTCACAGTGTGCTATATCCCCAGCCCATTTTTTAGTTTTGACATTGAGTCAGGATCTTGCTAAGTCACTAAGTTGCCCAAGCTGGGTTCGAACTTGTGTTCCTCTTGCCTTAGCCTAACAGAGTGCTGGGATTACAGGCCTATAGCAACCAAGCCCAGCTGCACTCAAGTTTCATGGGAAGAGAAGAAAATAAGATTATCTCTGAAAACAACCATTTAAACCCTAACCAATAAAAATTTATATGGCTGTAGTTCCTACCTAGATCTGGAGGAGCAAAATACCAAAAACATGTTCACAAAAAAGGAGCAACTCAATGGATGGCCTCGTGAGCACTTACTTACATTTTCTCTCCACTGTTAACCACCTCTGGAAACAGGTCTCCTCAGAGAGAATGTGCATACAACTAGCAAAAGAGCCAGGATAGCCATGAACACTGTGTAGCTCCCTTTCAAACAAGAGCACCTCATCCACCAAGTGACAGAAGAGATTGTCGTCATAGAGCAGACAAGGAATGTCCGAAGCTAACTTCTCAAGAACCAGCATCATCAGGCCTCGAGAAAACTCAAGCTAAAAGAAATGCATAAACATGAGGTAGGAAAATAGTGCGTTTTTCAGGTGTACATATAGTTCTACAACTGAAATGCTCAGGACACAGTCTCTTACCCTGGCATTCACTGCTGAGCCTGCTTTGTCTAATATTGGCTGTATTTTCTCATCCAGAAATTGAGTATGGTTTCCAATCCACATCAGTACCTGAGCCAAGTACCATTCTGGCTAAGGAGGCAGTCAAAGAGATTGTATTCCTGTTAATCCAACTAGAAAAGTATAATTAAATGCCTCTATTTAATTATGAACATACAACACTTATGCAAGTTAGTTGGAAATTTCCCATCTGTAAGAACACAATTCTTACTACTCTGAACTTTATACCTATGACAGGCTTAATAATCAGATATATCCCAATATGCTCATAACCAATTCCAATAATGTGATTTAAATCCAAAAACTAATAAACTTAAAATACCATATTAGAGCTAGGGGTATAGCTCAATTTGTAGATTGCTTGACTGGCACGTACAAGGTCCCGGATTCTATCCTCACCATCCCAAAACAAAATTTTAAAAAGCATATATATATATATATATATATATATATATACATATATATATATATATATGACATACACATACATGTGTTTTTGTATTTTAAATGCATATCAAGGTTATATATTAGGGTTTCTGAGGATACTCTTAAATAGTGTCCAGGAAGAAATTGGCACAAGAGATAGTTGTGGCAAAGACAGAAGAAAGACCAGAAACCTCCTGAATAGCTCAGGTGGTAGTGGGAGCACCTCAGAGGGCAGAGAGCCCTATCCTCAGGGGAGAGAAGCCAGGACGAGCAGAAGAGCTTTGTTGAAGGGGCTGGGGGTAAACAAGACACCTCAGAGGCCACGAAACTTTTAGGTCCTACCTTACTGCCTACTCCCATCACAGAACACACAGGACTTTCAGCCCCCATCCCCAAACCCTCACACATGTTCAAAGAAACCTCTCAGCTAGGCTTCTAAGTTCAAGTTCCTCAACAACAGAATCATGGGAAGACAAGGCAACAGGACACATGCAGAAATGCCTGAGACACCAGAAGCTAATATCATGGGCCCTGAAATTGTAGAACTCATAGGTAAGGAAGTCAAAAAGTAAACAGATGAGTTGGTTTCTGCCAACAGCCACTTCAAACATGATATTCTTAAAGAAATGAAAGCGACGATCAGCAGGCCAAAGAACTTACTAAACAAACAATGGCCCTAGTGGATACAAAGCTTACTGAGCATATAGAAGCCACAAATATAAAGTTGGCTGAGGTATTTACAAGGTAATGCAAGATATGAAGAAACATTTTGATAGAGAAGTGAAAAATCTGAAAAGAAACTTAGCTGAAATTCAGGATATGAAAAATTTATTTGAAAGCAGGCGAAGTCGACTTGAATATTGTGAGGACAAAACTTCAGACCTTGAAGATAAGACTGAGGAAACAGATGTGATAATTAGGCATGACTCCACAATTAGAAATGAGCAAAGTAGCTGGATACCACAGCTGATGGATGAGTGTGGGAGAAAGAGCAGAAGACAGTGCCAAAGGTATAAGGAATTGGTTCACTGAAATCATGCAAGAAAATTTCCAGAATCTGGAAAAAGAAATTAATATTCAGGCACAAGAAGCTTACAGCACATCAAATAACCTCAACAAGTAAAGAAATTTGCCATTACATAATCAAAACCTTATAGGGGTTGGAGGAATGGCTCAGCGGTTAAAGCACTTGCCTAACAAGCACTAAGTCAAGCGCTAAGTACTGAAGTTCGATTTCCCAGCACCATATAGGCTGGGCACGGTGGCACACACCTGTAATCCCAGCCCCTGGGAGGCAGAGACAAGAGTATTGTCATGAGGCCAAGGCCAGCTTAGGCTCCACAGTGAGTTCGGGACCAGCCTGGGCTACAGAGTAAGACCCTGTCTCAAAAAAAAAAAAAAAAAAAAACCTTATAAAGAGAGAATATTAAGAGAAAAGCAGACATCATTTTACTAAAGCAAACCCAGATTTCTCAATACAAATCTTAAATGCCAGGACAGCCTGGAGTAAAATCTTTCAAACTTTAATTAGAGAAAACAAGTGTCACTCCAGGTTGTTGTATACAGCAAAATTATCCCTGAAAATTGAAGGAGAAATAAAAGCTTTTCACCACCAGGAAACCTGGAACCACTACCCTAACACTGCAGAAAATACTTGAAGTAATAATCTTAGAGAAAGACCAAGAGACAAGCAGCACCAAAGACAATAGAGGAAAGGAAACATGTAAAGAGAAAGTGTAACAGAAAAAGAAAAAGCAAAGAATAAACTCAAGGAAAACAGGACAAGAACAGGATTCAGTAAAAAAAAGTTACAATAAGTACGCTCAATGCTAATAGTCTTAACTCGTCAACCAAAAGACACAGAATGGCAGACAGGATAAAAAACAAAACACAACAATTTGTTGCCTGCAAGAGACAAACTTCACCACAGACAAGCACGGAGACTGAAGGTAAAAGGCTGAAACCTAATACTATTATGCTACTGGAGCCTGGAAACAAACAGAAGCAGCTATCCTCTTCTCAGACACCGCAGACTTCAGATCAAAACAGATCAGAAAAGAAAAAGGACACTATATACTGGTTAAGGAAGAATACAACAGAAAGAGCTCACAATTACAAACATATATGCACCCAATATAGGTGTACCCAGTTACCTACAGCAGAAACTGCTGGACATAGAATGACCAAATAGGCCCCAATACAGTAATACCAGAAGACTTCAATACCCCACTCTCACAGACAGACAGATCAACAGGACATAAAATCAACAAAGAAACATCAGAGCTAAATCATACCATGGAGCAAATGGACTTAACAGATATCTACAGGCTATTCTATCCAACATCAGCAGAATATACTTTTTCTCAGCAACACATAGGACTTTTTCCAAAATACACCATACCCTTGGACATAAGACATGCTTAAAAAAATGCAAAAGAATTGAAATCATTCTCTGCATATTTTTTTCAAATCACAGTAGAATAAAACCAGAAATCAATAGCAAAAGTAACTACAGAAACTATTCAAATACATGAAGATTATGTAATTATTGAGCAAGCAATGGATAGCAGAAGAACCAAGAAAGAAATCAAGAATTTCCTAAGGTAAAATGAAACTGGAAGTATATCATACTAGAATTTGTGGGACATGATGAAAGCAGTACTAAGAAGGAAATTTATAGCTATGAGTGTACATATTTAAAAAAAGAACAATCTCAAATTAATAATCTAATGATGCATCTCAAAATCCTACAAAAAAAGAACAAGACAGATCCAAAAGTTATAGAAGGAAGGAAACAATAAGAATCAGAGCAGAAATCAATGAAAGTCAAACTAAAAAAAAAAAAAAACCAAAAAACAATCCAGGTGCTGAAGGAATCAAACCCACTGCTTTCTGTTTTTGACAAATTTGAGTCATTTGTAGGAAATTGGACGCACCTTGAGACCATTATGCTCAGTGAAATGAATCACACCCACAAAATTAAATATCATATGATTTCTCCAATATGAGAAAACCAAACCATAAAAATTATAAGAAATATGGAAGTAAGAAAATGGTCTTTGTGGAGAAAGGGAAAGTGAAGGAGGGTGGGAAGGGGAAAGGGTTGCCATATGTAAATAAACAAAAAAGGTTTTAAAAATAACATACTTACTGAGACCCTGCTATATACACTGTTTTAGCTGTTACAAAATCCAAGAATAAATAAGATAGTACCCACCTCCTGGTAATTTCTGAGATTATAATTTGGTCTGTTTTACAGGTAAACTTACAGAAAAATCCCAACAATCTGCCTAGTATACACTAGTATGGGCCTTCATTAAATTAAATTAAAATGTTGGTGATAACTTCCTCAAAATTATTCACATCATTAATTCCAGATCTCTTGTACCATTATATTTCATTTTAGTATTAGTACCTCTATTCAAAAGCTAAAGGTCAGTGGACACAGTAGTGCATACCTATAACCCCACCTACTTGGAAAGCTGAGACAGGAGGATCACAGGTTCAAGGCCAGCATGGGCAATTAGTGAAACCCTGTCTGAAAATTTTTGTAAAAAATTCTGAAAAAGGCTAAAGAAGTGGCTCAGTGGTACAGTGCTAGAGTGTGAGGAGGCCCTGCATTCAATCCCCGATACAAAAAAAACCCAACCCTCCTCACAAGGAACAAAAACAAGAAATGCCAGTGCTCTACCACGTTTTGGCATTTACTTCTCTTCCCAGTATGTTTGTCTGAAGGAGCATCATGCACAGTGGAACACAAGTGCCTCCAACTGTAAAAACTGCTGCAGTGGGGAGGACTGCAAGTTCAAGCCCAGCAGGGGCAGCTTAGCCCTTAGAGAGACCCTGTCTCAAACAATTAAAAAGGAACTGCGGATACAGTTCAGAGTGACAGTCCTGGGTTCAACCATCAAAACCACAGAAAATAAAGCAAAACAGAGCAAAAACCTGCACAACAAATGCTGCAGCATACTCAAAGACAAAGCAGAAGCTGATCAGATGAATATGCCAGAGAGCAAACCTCTTCCCACGACAGAGCAGCACAGGTCTCCAGGGGCAGCACTAAAAAGCAGCGGTGAAACAGAAACTTCGGTCTTTAGGCAAAAAACGGAAGTGTAAACTGAAGTAAATTTTTGGGAGGTTTTCTTCAGATTTGTTTTCCAGTACTGGGATCCAACCAAGGGGCACTCCATCACTGAGCTACAGCTTCAGCCTTTTTTTTTTTTTCATCTATTTATTTACTTTTCCTTTTATTAGTATGTATTTGTGATACACAATAATTACATTAGACTTGGGGGAATCTGCATATAGTTTTTTTTTTTAATTTTGAAGCAGAGTCTCACTAAATTGCCTAGGCTCACCCTGAACTCGTTATCTCCCAGCCTTGACCTCTCAAACACTGGGATTACAGATGTGCGCCACTATACCAGACTCAGAGGTGGGTTTTCACTAGAACCAGTAAAAGTCTAGAAACCTTTAAGGCGAACAAAACCCAAGAATAAGGGCTTGCAAAGCACACCTTGCTTATCACATTCGTCTGCCGGTTGCCTCTGAAGTGGTACCTGAACCTCTTTTGCAGAGGAGTCAACATGACCTGCATTGGCAGAATGATGCTAGGGGATGCAGGAAGAGAGTATTTTTCAGGCAGTTGTTTTGGCTCAGTAAGTAATTCATCTCTGACATAGTCAAGTCAAGGAAGAAGAATCAAAAGCATATGTGTGTAATACATACATACACTGTACACACCACATAGTACATGTACAGATAACGATAAATTTCCCAACAAATGTATCTATACTAAATAATAACTACACATATGCAATCTACATTAAATACAAATGCAGTAAATAAGTGTTATTAGAATTCATCTGTAAATTGTTCCTAAAATAAAGAACAGCAGTAAGAAATTTATAAACTCAAGTTCCCACTTCATTTTACTGCTCCTTTGTTAATGAGTTCTGCTTCTAATTGCCCATCTGCTCTACTGTCCCAAGAGAGCACTACCGGATGGAAGTGGGGTGAGGGGCACTCCCTGAACTCCCCTGGCAGCGCTCACTCACTTTGGCCACTTGGTGGCCATTACACATCAAATCCAACCCAGGCCTTCAGTTTGGTTTCTTGGCCACTTAGAAATTTTTTTTTTTTTTTTTTTTTTTTGAGACAGGATCTTGCTCTGTAGTCCGGGCTGGTCCTGAATTCATTATGGAGCCCAGGCTGACCTTGGACTCACAGCAATCCTCCTGTCTCAGCCTCCCTAGTGCTGGGATTACAGGCATGCACCACCTCGCTCAGTTTATGTGGTACTGGGGAATTGAATTCAGGTACTTAGCACTTGACTTAGCGCTTGCTAAGCAAGCGCTTTAACCGCTGAGCCGTTCCTCCAGCCCCAGAAAAAATTTTACTTTCTATTACAGATCCTTTCTACAAAAACCTTTTAGTAAGTTTTGTACTCCAACAAAAGATACGAGGTTTGCAGTTTCAGCAGCTGACAAAACAGTGTCTCCAGGTTACTGTAGACCTCGGGCGTGACGGCGGGTCGGCCTAAGCCTGCAGCCTGAGACTGGGGAGGTTCAATGAGGGGCCAATGCAGCTGGGTTAGTATTTCCTCAAAATCGCTGCCACAGGAAAGAAACAACATATTATAGCACAGTGTCGTCAAATGACTGCCAAACAGCCATCTGAATGCCTTTACCCTGAAATACAGGGAAGTTCCCTACCTCGTGAGCTTGTCCTTGAGAATCTTGTGCCAGAATTTAACGGTGGCTCTCACGAAACCCAGAAGATGAATACAGGAGGATTCCTGGAGCTTGATGTCCAGTTCTGTCATCGCCACCAGGGTGGAGGCTGCCTCTGGCACATTATTGGTCATCAGATACTGCTGAATATTATCACTATGGAACAAAGCAAAGCAAATTTTTGGGATAGCTTCTTTGGAACAATTCTAAATTCAGAAAAACGGGTTCTCCTACTTTGTCTTATCTGTAGTAGTGGGGACTGAAACCAGGGTCCCTGCGCTTAGCTCCCCCCTCAGCCCATGTTTTACTTTTGATTATTTAAGTCACTAAGTTGCCCAGCTGAGATCAAACTTGCAACTTTCTAGAGTGCTAGAATTACAGGTGTGCACCACCAGGCCTGGCCTCCCTCGGGTTTTATATAAATTAAATCCAAGCTAAGCACAGTGGTACTGCCTGTAATTCCAGCTACTCTGAAGGCTGAGGATGGAGGACTGAGGGCTGAAGCCCAACCCAGGCAACTTCGTGAGACCATGTCTCCAAATAAAATTTAGAAGAGGGCTAGGAACACACGTCAGTGGAAAAGTTACATCTAAGGAAAAATGAAGCACCCTCTTGAGGTGGCTCTTACCCTGACACCCAAGGATCCTTGAGAGCCTAGAGTCCTTCAACTGTTAGCATCCTCCAAAGAGCAGCAGCCCATGTTCAGGATGCTTAGCTCCATCAGGCCCTTCCTATTGATCCCTACCCAACACAACAGCTCTGTCCTTGTCACAGTCCTTCAGGTACCTCTTATTTATTCTAGGACTTCTTTTATAGAAGTCTTCAGTCTTTCTCTCTCTCTCTCTCTCTCTCTCTAGCTCTCTCTCTCTCTCTCTCTCTCTCTCTCTCTCTCTCTCTCTCTCTGTGTGTGTGTGGGGGGGGGTACTGGGGCCTCAGGCCAGGGTCTTCATCCTAAGCTATATCACTGTAGTCACATTTGAGTGAGCCAGGGTCTCACTCTGCAGTCAAGGCTGGTTCTGAACTTACTATGTAGCCCTGACTGGCTTTGAACTCATGGCCTTCTGACTGCCTCAGCCTCCCAAATCCTGGGATTCCAGGTGTATGCCACCCACAACTATTTTATTTTATATTTAGAGACAGAGTTTTGCTGAGTCACCAAGTTTCCCAGGCTGAGCTCGAATTTGTGATCCTTCTTCCTCAGTTCTCAGAGTTCTGGGATTATAACTCTGTGTCACCTGAGTCCAGTATCTTAATCCAGGCAAATAATTACAGATAGCATCTAGTATAGCCAAGTACATTAATCTTCAATTTTTACCTACTTTTCCTAGCAGATCTTAATCTCCCACTTCAAGAAAATCTATTCTAAACTGTTGCATCATATTAAAATAAAGACTACTTTGCTTAAGAAATGTGTAAACATTAGCTGGCTATGGTGAAATCCCAACACTCTGACAGGACAAGGAAGGACCACAAGTTCAAGCCTACCCTAGGCAACTCAGAGAGACCTTGTCTCAAAATGAAAAATAAGGAGGCTGGAGGACTGGCACAGCAGTTAAAGGGCTTGCCTGCCAAGCGCAAGGCCCTGGGTTTGATTCCTCAGCACCACATAAACTGGGCATGGTGGCACACACTTGTAATCCCAGCACTCGGGAGGCTGAGACAGGAGGATTGCCATGAGTCCAAAGCTAGTCTAGGCTCCACAGTGAGTTCAGAACCAGCCTGGGCTACAGAGTGAGATCCTGTCTCAAAAAAAAAAAAAAAAAAAAAAGGTAAGAAAAGAAAAGAAAAAGGAGGTGAGGATGTAGTTCAGTGCGAAGACCTTGGGTTCAGTCTCCAATACCACAGTAAGAAAAAAGGAGAAACATACAAGTGCTACAAAAATTTTAAAGTGTACAATTTTAAAAGCAATGTAGTACAAGAGCATTGCTTTTGTGAGAGTGACCTAGAAGTAGCAATTGAACATTATTCAAAGTGGTGGATCTTTACATTTTTTGTAGGCTCTACCTGGCCAGGCGACCAGATAAAGGTGAAAAGGGAAAAGAGGGATAAAGGTAATGATTTTGTAATAAACCTGGCCCTGAGCCAACACCTTAGACCTCATCAGGAAGATTGTGCATCCTGTCAATAGGAAAAGGCGGGGGGGGTGACCTGCAACCTCGGGATTTATCCACCATGTTTTTGGTGTGCCTCTCTCCACTTGTATGTGGAAAGGTCACCCTTTTTGCAAAAAGAAAGTTAAAGCCTAATACTCTGGCATCCGTCATCTCCCATGTTCATCCTTTGGACAGGTAAATTCCTATGAGCCGTTTCTAACACTTTCTAGAATGATACAGATCTCCAGGCAACACTAAAGTGTGAAGGGCACATGGATCACAGAAAAGCCGGAGTGACAGCACCACTCAGAGTGAGGGTGACCCTGCTATGTATACTACTCACAAACCAGCTAATATAAAGGTGGACGGAGGGAGAGAATTAAAAAAGGCCATTAAAAGAAAATTTGAAAATGAGGAAAACTCATTTTCATACTCATTTTGATACTCAGAAGTATCAAAGACCTGAGGGAAAGAACACATCATTATAGAGAGACAGAACTGTGCTAAAATTCATTATAAATCTGATTCTTATTTCTAACCGGATTCACTGGGCATGTTTCTCCTTTAAGCAATCCAGGTATCAGAAAAGGTTATCAATAGTCCTACTTTAGTTGATCTATTACTTTGGCAACTATGAGAGGGAAACCTTCCTTTTTCTTTTCTCTTCTTCTTCTTTTTTTTTTTTTTTTTTGAGACAGGGTCTCTCTGTAGCCCAGGCTCTTCCTAAACTCACTATGGAGCCCAGGCTGGCCTTGGACTCAAAGCAATCCTTCACCTAAGCCTCCCAAGTGCTGGGATTACTAGTGTGTGCCCAGTTTATGTGGTGCTGGGGAACTGAATTCAGGTACTTAGCGCTTGCCACTGAGACATTCCTCCAGCTCCGAGTGGGAGACTATTAAAACAACTTATTTCATAAGGTTATTAATATTACCCCTTATTACAATTTTCTTTCAGCTAGGGAAGAAGAAATGCAGTAAAATAAAACAAGGTTTAAAATTCACTGTAGAGCTGGTGGAATGGCTCAGTGGTTAAAGTGCTTGCCTTGCAAGTGCTAAGTCAAGTGCACCATATAAGCGGGGTGTGGTGGCACATGCCTGTAATCCCAGCACTCCAGGCGGCTGAGGATTGCTGTGAGTCCAAGGCCAGCCTGGGCTCCATAGTGAGTTCAGGATCAGACTGGGCCACAGAGCGAGACCCTGTCTCAAATAAATAAATAAGTAAATAAATAAATAAAAATAAATAAAATTCACTGTAAATAATTTAAACAAAAATGAGATGCTCTAAGAAGCTGAAGTCTTTCTGGAATCACTAATAACACTACACTCTATAATGTAAACCACCTCACAGGTGCAAAACAAGGACTTTTACACACAATGCTTTATGTCTTAGGAAACATGTAAGATGGAAGCCTAGCATATCCATACCATATAGAACATTCAATATATTAACTATGGTACATTAGGCAACCTTTAATAATAATAATAATAATAATAATAATAATAATAATAATCTTAATGTATTAAGGCTCTGGAGATTCTCCCTCAGGTCTTTTGCTGACAGTTTTGTAGCCAGAACAGCTGAAACAAAGAAAAGATGCGACAGTACAAGCTGGGTAGGTCAAGAGACCCTGACCCTCAAACCAAATAAACAAGCCAGGGTAGAAATGTCACTCTGGCTTGTGTGAAAGGCAACACCAAATGCTTACAATCAGCCACATATTCAAAAAGTCAGCCTGTGGTGTAGGCTTGTAATCTCGAGCACTCCAGGAGGCTGAAGCAGGAAGACCATAAATTTAAGCAAGACCTTGTCTTAAAATCAAAAAAGGCTGGGGATATAGCTCAGTGTGAAGGCCTGAGTTCAATCCATACTATTCACAGGTAGTAGAACTTTTTATTTATCTAAGAATACTATATAGATCTCACTAGATGATTCCCACTCAGGGTAAGGAAACCAATTCAAATTCTAAAGAAGGCAATCCACTTCCCTGAGTATCTCTAAAAATTAGCTAGAAATACCTAATACCATGGAGATGGTTTGTTTCTTTAATCTGGCATTATAAATAATAGTTTTTACCACATTCAGAACATAACTTTCAGACTTAAAAATTTTAACTTACTTAACATTACTTTCTTTCAAATGCAAGTTAAACTCCCTGAAATGTTTATATTCATTCACAATAAAGGAAAAGAATCATTATCATAATGCTATTTCCATAAGCCCTGGCAAAATTACATTATTATCATATTTAATTAACTCAATTATTTAATGGCAGGCAAGCGCTCTGTAAGACGGAGCCTCAAGGAAAATGATAATTGTGAGCACAGAAGCCCGCTTTACCTTAGTTCCTCAGTCTGTGAGATCCACTTAAGGTAAGCCAGATGCCGCTCAAGTTCCTGAATCTGTGTGGTCATGGCCCCGAGACTGTCCATCCAGGGCTGGGCGGTCAGCAAGTGGTGGGTGATGGAGCTGAAGAGCTGAGATTCTTGCTTCAGAAACTGATTAAGGGATTGCTTCGATTCTTGTGCATTTTTTAAGGCACTCTGAATTCTTTTGGGAATTTCTGATGAAATTGTAAGTACCTGACCATCACACACACAGAAAAACAGAAGCACAGCAAATAGATTAACATTTTCATTATGAAAAATAATTTTATTATGAAAAATAACTTTTTAAACAAATAACTCATTTCCTTCAGAACACGTTTGCTCTAATAGAACTGAAAACTTTCCACTAAAAAACTTCAAAAGACAGTTTTGACTCTTCATCCTGTGCCAGTCAAACCCAACACACTATGCTATACATATACGGAGAGGAGTCTGCTCAGCTGCCTCAGCAAGGATCTAAGAGCTGTCTTGCTAGGCTCAGCATTTTCAGAGGGTCCAGCCATAGACCATTTCTTTACCTACCATTTTAATTCAACAATAAATGAAGGGCTAGAGGAATGGCCCAGTGGTTAAAGTGCTTGCTTAGCAAGAGTTAAGTCAGGCGTTAAGTATCCAAGTTGGACTGCACCACATAAGCCAGGCACAGTGGCGCACACCTGTAATCCCAGCATTCAGGAGGCTGAGGCAGGAAGACCGTCATGAGTCCAAGGCCATTGAGTTCAGGACCAGCCTGAGCTACAGAGCAAGACTGTCTCAAAAATAAATAAATAAATAAATAATAAAAAATAAATGAAGCAGTGCCTGGATATACCTATAATCCCAGCACTCCAGGAGGCTGAGGCAGGAGGACCACAAGTCCAAGCCCTGTGTCAAAATAAAAATAAAAAGGGCTGGGGATGTAGCTCAGTGCAAAGGCCCTTGGTTCATTCCTCAGTACCAAAGGAAAAAAAAAAAGCTTTGGTTTAAAATATAGCTGGACAACCTGTATTTTGTAAAGGTTCCCCTAGTGATTCAGATTTAAGCCCAGTATGAGGACCCCTGATTTAGCAGGATGACACACAGGTAATATCTATAGATATGGCACTAAGTGACTTTTTCTTATGATATATGGGGTGAGGTGCATACAAGTACTAGACATGAGTGTAATACAAAGAATGTCACAGAGGAATTTCAACTCAGCACTGCCTATGTACTCACCCTGGGCCAGGCTGGGTGAGGTAAATAAGACATGACATTTGTCCTTATGTTCAGTTTGGTATGGGAAAGAGAAGTAAGCAAGACTTATGGAGAGGAGCTAGAGAACTAGCTCAGCGGTTAAAAAAGCTCTTGCCTAGCAAGTGCTAAGTACCAAAGTTCGATTCCCCAGCACCACATAAGCAGAGCATGATGATGCACACCTGTAATCCTAAAACTCAGGAGGCGGAAACAGGAGGACTGCCGTGAGTTGTAGCCCAGCCTGGGGACCAGCCTGGACTATTTAGTGAGACCCTATCTCAAAACAAACAAACAAAAAATCATCCCGAGAGCAGAGTGAAGGCACTCAAGCAAATATGCCAGGGGTGAATGATGTGCTAAGAAAATGAATTCAGGACCACTGACTTAGCAGTAGTTCATTCAGGAAATGAAACCTGAATGTACGGGAACCACTTAGAGCTCCTGCTGCGACGCGAAGGCAGAGGCAGTAAGTCTCACACAGGGACCTCAGGGACCCAACACTGCCTTTCTGACAAGCTCTCTATCTGCATTCCTAGCTCTGCCTTTCTAACTTGCCCATATTCTAAAAGCTGAGCTGGGAAATACAGGGCCACTAGGGCACAGATCACGCATGCAGACTGGCGGCAATATCCCAACAAACTGTTGTGATGGGAAAGGATGTTCAGGCAGAAGAACCAGCGCAGTTGTGCTCAAAGAACAGCAAGGAAGGAGGTGAGCAGGTAGAGTGGAAATGAGCTGAGCTTGAGGCAGGGGGATCGCAGATCACAGGGGACACCCTGGCCTGAGAGCTATGTGGGCTTTACAATCAGGCAATGGGAGGGCCTGAGAATTTTTAATAACAGAACAATTCTGTTAAATTTATGATTTAAGCAGATAATGTGATAAGCAGTTCTATTTATTCCCGTATTATTTGTAATAATAAAAACTGGAAGCAGCAAACATGTCCTTCAGGGCACCTGGCTAACTCATGGTATTTACATCATTTGAATATCATAATAACATATCATATCATAGAGACCTGTATTGATAGATAGGAAAACAAATACTATTAATTGCAAAAAGTTACATGATGCATATTTTAAGCATGCATGTATTTGAGCACATAAAAATGGAAAGGTGGCAACTACAACCAAATATGATAGAATGAGAGGCTGGGTAGGTGGTGGCAGGAAGGGCTGGACAATCCTGCGGAGTGCGTGGGTCAAAGGCAACCAACAGGTCAGGGGTGTGGGAGGCTGTGCAACAGACTCATGCGAGGTCGCCTCACCTTCTTGTGTGGGAAAAGGACAGGACAGAAGGGCAGGCTGGTTGGCATCTTGGGAGGACCTGAAGGACAGCTGAGGGGACCAGGAGTGGAGCTGACCACCCTGTGGAAGGTGTGAGGGTGAGGCTGAGGAAAGCCAATGCTGCTGGGCTGGCATTAACTCACTCAGCTATGGCATATCTCCAGCCAGCGTGGAAAATGACCAGACCATCTACACAGGAGACTGATAGAGAGGAAGAAATGGGGGCCCCGGGGCAGGAACAGGAGAACCTAAGACAAGGGGCAAGCTGGTGATAACACACCCTCACACCCATGGAGATAACAGTGAGTTCAGGACCAGTCTGGGCCACAGAGCTAGACCCCATCTCAAAAAAAAAAAAAAAACCTACTAGTCTCTATATGAAAAGCCATATAAAATGTTACTAGTTCTATCATGTTTTCACAATGTAAAGAGAAACTTTATCTTTTACATAATTTTATAAAATACATAAATCCAGTACTGTAATCCAAGCCCTTTGAGAGGCTGAGGCAGGATAATCACAAGTTCAAGCCCAGCATGAGCAACTCAGTACCTTGGGAAGACCTTATCTCAAAAACAACAACAAAAAAAAAAAAAACCAAAGACATATAATTTTAAAAAAAGAAAAAGGGCTGAGCATGTACTTCAGGCCAAAGGCCATGAATCAATCCCTAATACACAGAAAAAAGTAAAATATGTAGTACTTTGTAGATCCTTAACACTTATTATTATACAGAATAAATTTAGACTGTCACAATACAATTTTTTTTTTGGGGGGGTGGTGGACAGGGCCTCATTCTGCAGCCCAGGCTGATCCTAAACTCATTATGGAACCCAGGCTGGCCCTAAACTCATTATGGAACCCAGGCTGGCCTTGAACTCATGGCAATCCTCCACCTCAGCCTCCTGAGTGCTGGGATTACAGGTGGGATTACAGGCATGTATCACCATGCCTAGCTCACAATACAATTTTAAATGTATACATAGATAATAGTGATTATGCTTATATTCTATTATTTACAAGTATACTATAGGTGTTATTTTAATGAGTTTTAATTTTCATACTTACCTGCTCTTCTAACTGCACTTTATTTTCTGTCATTTGTTCTATGAGTTTATCAAGTTTCTCTAAAGATTTAAGGTCATTTCCAACTTCCTTTTCTATGAATGCAGACACATATGCAGGAAGGTCTCTGCTATCTGTACCTTCATTGACTTGTTCATTTCCAACAACAGCTGTGATAGTTATGCCACCTAAAATTAAAAAAGAACAGCTACTCAATAACACGCTAAGTACTATGAACTCAAAGAAAATACAAAAGATACAGGAGGCAGCCAGTCTGCCATTAAAAGTTAATAATTTAAATAACATTACATATGTATATAAATATACACTTTTATTTAACATTGATATACCTAACACCCAAATAAATATCTATAAAACAATTCACCAACCAAGTACTACAAAATATTTAAGATTGAGAAAATTCAGTGTGAAGAAAAAATTTCTAAAAATCTCTCGTAGTAACCAGAGATTTCAATAGACACTGGCCCAACAACATACCATACCTTTCCTCAATTTGTAAGGAACCAAAGGTACAATCTAGAGTGACATTAAAGGAGCTATTCAGTTTTAAACTGTTAAACAAAAAAGCAGTGCTAAGGGCAGGCATGAGCTGGGTGTGGTGACACATAACAATAATGCCAGCACTTTAGGAGGCTGATGCAGGAGTTCAAGGATAAGCCTGGGTAACTTAGTGACTTAGCAAGATCTTGTCTCAAAATAAAAAAATCAAAAAAAGAGCTAAGACTGTAGTTCAATGCAAGGCCCTGGGTTCAATCCCTAGTACCACAAGATAAAAAATAGTACTGTAATATGTCAAAGCCAGAGTTGGTGGCTCAGGCGTATAATCTCATAACTGTGGGAGACAGAGGCAGGAAGATCACAAGTTTAAACCCAACAAGGGCAACTTAGTGACTTAGCTAGATCCTGTCTAAAATGAAATAAAATAATAAGAGCAGGGAATGTAGCTTAGTGTAAAGGCCTTGGGCTTGCACTCTAGTATTATAAGAAAAAAAAAGTGAAGTATGTAAGAAAGCATGAGAAAGATCATTAGATCACTCCTATTTCCCTCTTTCCTTGCAAGTTTATAAAATCTGAAGTTTAAATCAAACTTTGTGTGTTGGTAGCTCCATTTCACAGTGGTGTTGTTCAACATTCTCAGTTCTCCCTCTATAGCTTGAAGTATTCCTCACAAAGAGCAACCTCCCTGAGCAATTCCTAGCTATGTATGAATCTCTGTGGTGATAGGGGTTGAACCCAAGGCCTTTATGCTGAGCTACATCCTCAGATCTTTTTTTGTAATTTTGAGACAGGTGCTTGTTACACTGTAAGTTGCTGAGCCTAAGCTAGAAGTTGTGATCCACCTGCCTCAGCCTCCTAGAGCACTGGAATTACAGGTGTATAATACTACAGCTGGCTTATTCCTAGGTATTAAAAAAAACCTTGCAAGGCTGATGCGGGAGGATTGAGGTGTGTTTGAGGGTAGCCTGGGCTACATAGTGAGTTCATGACCAGCCTGAACTACAAAATGAGATGCTGTCTCAAAAAAAAAAAAAAAAAAGTGCGTACATGAGGGATAAAACTGTAGGACAATCCACAGACTCGTAGGGAGTGACACCAAATTCCCCTCCACTTTTCCTTGAAGCTGTTCTCTACAGAACTTGGCTCTTTACCTAAACTGTAGTTTTAAGAAAACAGCAATGAGACAAAGGCAAAGGATATAACTGGCCTTACTGAAAAACATGTGTCATGTTGGAGAAAATGAAACTATTAATGTCCAAATAAAGACATGACTAAATGCAAAACATACATCTGGTACTGGGTATGTTCCTGTTTTCCTCCCTTCTACCCAAAAAGCAAAATTTTCCTTTATTTAACTTACAAGAATTAAAAGATTGAAGCTGGATGTGGTGGCACATGCCCTTAACCCTTGCATTCTGGGATGCAGAGGTAGTAGGGTCACAAGTCTGAGCCCAGCCTGGGCAACTAAGTGACTTAGGAAGATACTGTCTTAAAATAAAATAAAAAGAGGCAGCAGATGTAGCTCAGTGCCAAATCCCTGGGCTCAATCCCCAGGAATCTCTCACACAACACACATAAAAGGAATTAAAGAACTGTTCACAAATCAAGACCCAGGATCCACCAGTGAGTAGAAGCAAAACTACCCCAACACTATCCCTCGGCTTCCGAATGCACATTACAACATTTGTCTCAGCCTAGAAACAGGACTAAAACTCATGTTTCCCGGCTCTTGACCAAACATTCTTTGTTTTCTTCTCCTTTGAACAGGACTGGCTCATCTACATCCAAACCGTATTAATATGTATATTATACATGAACCACAGCATATAACCAATATGTAACAATCCATCTGTTATTATGTATTCACTCATGATACTTCTGTAATTTTCGTAAAACAAGTCAGCTGTGTATGTACCTGCAGACAAATGGACATAGAAAATGCTTTGTGAATGCTATAGTTGCTGATTCTACATTCAATTTAAAAAAATTATGCCTACTTTACACATGACTACTAAAATTTAGCATAGCATTTTTTGGGGGGAGGTGTGACTACTGGGGACTATATCTCAGGACTTTAGCCCTGAGCTACATCTCCAGCCCATTTTTTCTTTCTTATTTTGAGACAGAGTCTCACTAAGTCACTAAGTGCCCAGCTGGGCTCAAACTTTTGATCCTCATCTCAGCCTCCCTGAGTCAGCTAAAGTACATTCTTAGTCAAATGACATTCTTCAGAATGACCTATTGGGGGACTGGAGGAATGGTTTAGCAGTTACAGCACTTGCCTAGCAAATGCTAAAACAAGCGTTAAGTACTAGAGTTCGATTCCCCAGCACCACATAAGCCAGGTGTGGTGGCGCACGCCTGTAATCCCAGCACTTGGGAGGCTGAGACAGGAGGATTACTGTAAGTCCAAGCCAGCCTGGCCTCCATAGTGAATTCAGTACCATCCTGGGCTAGAGAGCAAAATCTTGTCAGAAAAAAAAAGACCCATTGGTATCTTAGGTTTTTATTTCTCTCTCTCTCTCTCTCTCTCTCTCTCTCTCTCTCTCTCTCTCTCTCTCTCTTGTGAAGAGCATTCTAATCACAGAGCAGGTGACTATGCTACTGGAGGGAAAGGACAAAGTCCTTGATAGATGGATAGTTGACCATCTATAAATTCAATGAGAGATTAGTAGGTGTCACATGTCCCAGGCATCTGATTGGGAAAAAGGTAGAGAACGTGAGAAGTTAACTGGAATCTAGAGCACTGTCAAGTCCTTCACGAAAAAGGAGTCAAAGCTGTGGCAGGTCTAACTGTCTAGTGTGCCAACATCACGGAGATTTTCTTCTGGAGACAGGCTACATCAGTAGCCAGTGTCAAAGGCAAACTTAACCCTCAAGGTCACAGAATGACAGGCACCTTTCTATTCCCACTACTCATTCCCAGACTGTTCGTCAACTCCCTCTAGCCCACAAAAGAGTTGGTACGTTTTTCCCTTCCTCTTCAAAAATTTCACTGCAACAGCCCGGGGAGAGTTTCTCATTTCCAATAACCTGCCATGCTTATGCTTAGCTCATTAAAGTAAAAAGACAAATGTCTACATTCCTGATCTATGCTCCTGTATTAGGTAGGAAGTAGACGAACTGGCCTTTCCCCCTTCCCTGTCCAGAAAGCAGAGCACAGCAATTATCAGTTGTTTCCCTTGAACTCAACTTAAGGTGGTGGTTCCCCTAAACCGCTAGCCAGTACTCCTGATGGTAAAATGACAGGCAGGTCCCAGTATCTTCTCCTAAGTATCTCATATTTTATAATCTCAGAAAGACAAAAATCCGTGTATTATAATAAAAATTTATTTCTATATAAGTATATTGTACAGAAAAAGATACTTTATCTAAAAGACAAGTATGGGACTGGGCTAAGGAGGAACCCTTGCCTGTTGCAGGCCTGGAGGGGCTTGGGAGGGATGGCTGAGCAAGTGAGAAGGTGTATGGCGCCTGCTTACTTTTCTCCTCCATGTTCTTCCTTTCGTCCCCACTTTCAGAGCAGCTCTAGAAGGAAAACAAGTGTGACAAATTAGGACTGCGGCCCTAGATGGTGCCCACACGGGTCCCCTGAGGGCACCCTGGCCCCCGATGTCCACTCCTGGGACCTTGCTGAAGGGCCAAGGCTGTCTGGTGCAGGTTCTAATGAGAGCAACCCTGCCACCTTCCAGGAGGTCTGGGCCACCTCTCCAGGTTCAGTTACCTCGCCTGGCAGCCACTGCCACCTCCCCAGGGACATCTGTCATCTCAAACGGGCCGTTTCTCTTGGGACCACTTCCCCTGGGGGACGTCTTGCAAGGGCCTATAACTCGGGCATTGGGCACCACCTCAACAAGCTTTCGAAGGCATCTCGCCGGGAGACAAGCTCCTACGGGAGGTCTGGGCCACCAACGTCCCCTCCCCAGGTCGCCAGGGTGGCCTCACCGGAGCCGCCGGCGCCTCGCCGATCTCACCGACCGGGCGCATCCTGCCTCCGTGAGAGTCCGCGGGTTCATGCGCAGCCACTGTGGCCTGTGCGGTCCGGCTCGCGCCAGCGACAAACACCAGCGCAGTACCAAAGGCTTGCAGCGGGGACGCGGCGCCACCTCGACTTCCTCTCGCCGTCTCTGGTTCCTTCCTCGAGGCCCAGAGAGGCCCAGTGCGCCCAGCCGCCGGCCAGCTTCGGTCGCCCCCTGCCGGCCGGGCGGGGTTGGGACGGCAGCTCGGGAGGCCGGGGGCTTTAGGGGTGGTCCTTCTGTAGCCCTGCAGAAGTCTCCAGCTGCACTGGACCTCTGAAGGACAAGCGGCGCTTGAAGATACCGCTCCCCGGATTCTACACGAATCACTCAATTTCTGCTTTAGCAATACCCTGACATTCCGAAAGAAAGTTTCAATGCACAGTTATTTTGATTCGGCTTAGTTTGGAGATTTCCAACGAGTGCCCGTATCTCTAAAACTTCCTTGTAGAAATGACCTTCTAATTTCCTGCCCGGAGGGTGCAAATCTGGTTCTGAGGTCCTGAGAGATGAGTGGAGGAAAAGCATTTAGTATCTAACATGTCTTTTGCCCAGGGAAGACCACTAAATTTCTGTTATTTGTAAGGGAGGAGAAATCGAGTTACTTAGCACTAAGGACTAGGAAGACCTGGAGATTTGACAACCATGTCATAGGCAAACGAACTGAGAAGGTAGCACCACCATAGAGATCAAACCAAATAAGGGGGGTAGGGAGAGAACAACCAATTCACAGAAGAAACAGAAACTATTCTATGAGAAAATTCAAATATATATATATATATATATGGATATTCTGAGAAATGAGTTACCATTGCTGACATAAAAATAAGAAAAATGCAAAAGAGAAAGTCCAAAGGCGGGAAAATACCTGAAAAACAAACAATATGAGAAAATGGAAAATAAGGAAGAAATGATAATAAATTAGAGGATGACTCCAAAAGAAGCCTTGCCTGATGGTGGTACAGGTCTGTAATCTCAGCTTTCAGGAAAGCTCAATCCCCAGTACTATAATTTTTTTAAAAAAAATTACGAAGTATAGGGCTGGAGGAATGCCACAGTGGTTAAAGTGCTTGACTGGCAAGTGCAAGGCCCTGAGTTCAATTCCCCAGCACCACAGAAAGCCTAGCATGGTGGCCCAGCCTGTAAATACCAGCACTCGGGAGGGGGCTGAGGAAGGAGGACTGCCATGAGTTCATAGGCCAACCTGGGCTTAATCTGAACTGCAAAAAGTCTAAAGTTTTGACTATTTTCCCAGCTGACAGACAAACAAATATGAAAAGTATTTCCTATAAACACATTTATGAGGATTTTGGCACAGCCTTAAAGATTTTAGAACAGTTTTAGGTTACAGCAAAATTGAGAAGAAAGTACAGAGATTTTTCTATCTCTTCTGCTCCATCAGCACAGGTTGACCTCGCTTTTATCAGCAATGCCCCTCATCAAAATGGTGCATTTGTTACACAAGATGAATATACATTGATATACAATAGAGTCCGTAGTTTATGTTAAAGGATCACTCTTGGTGCTGTACTTTATGTGGATTTGAACAAATGTAAAGTGATATGTGTGTTAGATTTTCATGGCTATGACTAAATTCCTGCCATTAATGAACTTTATAGAGAAAAGATTTATCTTGGCTTATGCTTTCAGAGGTTTCCATTGGTGGTTGTACAAATAATAGGTGGAAGAATGTGGGGAAGGAAAACTGCTGAGCTCCTAGTGACCAGGAAACAGAGAAGGAAAAAAAGGAAGTGGCTAGCTTTGCTCCCCATCACACCCCGTAGCCCATGTTCTTCTACTGGTCCTTACCTCTCAGGCTTCCATTACTGCCCGACACTGCCATCAGTTATGGCCTGTCAGTGGATCAATTTGCTGATGACGTTAGAACCCTCGCAACACAGTCATTGGGAAGTCTCCTCTCCACATACAGGAGACTTGACGGGAATGTTTTAGATTTAAACCACGCCATGTTTCTGCCGCTATAGTATGTTACAGAGTGCTTTCACTGTCCTGCCAGTCCTCTGGACTCTGCCTATTTATTCATCCTAACTTGCAGCAACAGCCCCTGATCTGTTTCCTTTCTCCACAGCTTTGCCTTTTAGAGATGTCATACAGTTGGGGGTCTCTTCAGATGGGTTTCTTTCATAGTAACAGATGTTTATGGTTCCTATGTGGCCTTTCAATGGCTCGATTGCTTATTTATTTTTAGCCCTAAATAATTGTCTGCATATACCACCATTTACACACTCATGACTGAAGGACACTTTGGTTCTTTCCAGTTTGAGGCATTTAATAGCACTGCTATAAACACATACAGGTTTTTGAATGCACGTAATTTTTCAATTTATTTGGATGAATAACAAGGGGGGAAAATGCTGGGTCATATGTTGAAAAAATTATGAATTTTGCAGGTCACTGTGTAACTTCTGAAGTGGCTGCCATTTGGCACTCCCACAGCAATGAGTGAGAGAGAGCGCCTGTTGCTCCACATGCTTACCAATAGTTGGTGATTGAAAACCAAAATAATGTATACCACTGCACAGCTATTATATTGGCCCATGCCCTTAATCCCAGCTCTTTGGGAGTTGGAGGCAGGAGAACCACAATTTGCAGTCCAGCCTAGGCAATTTAGCAAATTTGTAAGACCTTGTCTCAAAATAATAAAATAAAATAAAATAGGACTGGACTGGGGATTAGCCCAATTTGAAGGTCCTGGGTTCTATTCCTGTCCAACCCCCCCCCCCCCATAAAACCAAAAAAACCAAACCAAACAAATAAAAAAACTTGATTCAAATTCAGGATATGTGCACAGATATCTTTTAAAGTACATAAAAGTTAAGAGTGTAGAATTGAATTATTACTGTGTTTCTGCGGTAAAAATATCTGCACTAGCTGTCATTGGGACATTAATCTGCGAATAAACCACAGCCCAAGGTGAGTGTACAAGAATTAAAGATAGGAGAAAAGTGTCAAGTACAAGCTAAGGTGAAACATCTCGAAGGATTAGAAGCCCATCAGACTTAGTGAATGATCTGTGTGTGCTTCCCTGCGATATCCAGATCCTACACTTAACCCGTGTTTTAACAGAAGCTTAAGGATTTAAAGCAACATCGGTGCTTGGCTCAGCGTTGAAGTCTACCAAAATAATTACATCTAAAACACCATGTAGGAGCTTGGGTTTGGTCAGCAAACGTGCCACTTCAAGGGCACGGGAAGAGCAAGTGAATTGTATGTCTTTAAACAAATGTGAACCAGCTGTACGTAACCAGGCTGCTCGCAGCCGCTAGGGGAGCAGTCAAGTGGGCCGAGGTATAAGCGGAACATGACTCTGGGGGCTACCCGATATTCGGTGGAGCTGTGCCTCTGAAACGACTCTTTCCCTTGTTACCTGCGAGATGGAGTGCGACAAGAAGGGGAAGAAGGTGGAAGAGACTCGTGTTGGAAAATAACACCTAGTAAGTCAACCGCTGTTTCGTAAGTCCTAAAGGTCTAAAGAGGCTCTGAAGCACGACAAAGATCCCTTTTGCTTCCCGCCCGGTCCTAAGCGGACCTTCCGGCCGCGGCGAGGTGAACAGGCACAGGAACCACGTGCCCGCCAGGGGCTGGCTACTCCGGTGGGCGTGCCCAGGACTGGCCGGAGCTCCGCCCCGGGGGCGGGGCTGGCGGGCCGCGGCGCGTCGCTGCGCCGCACGTGTGCGAGCCCGGCAACCCGCGGGACTCCTGTGCGCAGGGCCGGAGCGCGCCGCGCAGCCTGTCCCTGTTGGCCTCCGCCGCCGTCCGCTTCCTGTGGCCTGGACCCCGCCGCCCTCCCTGCGCGCCGCGTCCGACTCCGCGCCGCCCGGCCCGCGCCGCTCCTGCGCTCTCAGGCTCCGGGTAAGTGAGCGGCCTCCTGGCCGGGCTCCGCGTCAGCCCTTGCTGGCTTGCGGGCCCCGCCCGGAGAGGCGGCGCGAGTCCGTCCCCGCGGGGCCTCCGGTGCGGGTGGTGCTCGCGCCCGCGCCCGGCGGTACTGCGAAGGCTCCGGCCCGCTGGCGCCTCCTCGGCCGCTGCCGGCCCGCCGCTCCGGCCCGGGCCGTCGTCAGGGGCGCCGTGCCAGCGCTTCCAGCCCGGCGGTCCTTCTCTTTCTTTGCCTCGCCGCGGACAAACCGTCTCGGGAAAGTGCTGAAGTCCTGCCCAGCCGGCGTGCCCGGGTCCAGCCCGCGTGCCTCTGTCCAGGTGTTCACACCTCAGTACTTGTGGCAGGCTCGCTGCGTGCCAGCCCGGCACTGGAGCCTAATTTGGACCCATGTCCCAGAGTGGGAATGACCAGGGTGGAAAAATAGTGAACAGTCTGAATTTCTTAATTTGTCTTTTTGAACTTGGCTTTTAGTACAGGCTAGGGCAACACACAGATATGGGTAAGATTCGGCTTTTGGCTCCAAGGAGGAGAGGCATCATAAACCAGCAGGTTTTGCCACACCCGTAGTTTGCTCCTGCCCCAGGCCCTTTACATGTATTGTCCCAGCTGCCTGAATCTCTCCTTACATACATCTCATGTCATCGTCTTCCTTCCAGCTCCTCAAAGGTTTTACTGAAGACCCATTCTTCTTAGTCTCAGCTCCCTTGCTGTACTTTATCGCTTCCTGGCCCGAGATTAATTTTTAGAATGTAAAATAGAATGTAACTTTTTTGGGTGTAGCGTGTTGCCCATTTTTCTCCATCACCTCCAGTCGTGCCAGACACATACGAAGTACTCAGTAAATATTACCCAAATAAGCGAGTCTGACAGACTCAGTTGTTTTTTTCTTTGTTTGTGGTCCCTGGGGATCAAGTGCAGGGTCTTCACACTGAAGCTACATCCCAGCGCTTTGTTTTGAGGCTGGATTTTGCTAAGATGCCAGATTGCCCAGACTGGGCTGGAAGTTGTGATCCTCTTGACTCAGCCTTCCAGAGCGCTGGGATTAGAGCAACACAGGCCACAGCTGACTCAACATTTTTGCATATTTGAATGTCACGTGTTTTTGGCGCTAAAGAAAGTACCCCCTTATTGTGGAAGTTAGATTATTGCCAGTTTTTAGGGGATGGGAGACAGACTCATTTAAGAGTTGAAAATTCTGGAGTGTTTTGAAATAGGATTGAAACTAATGTAGCCCTTTTTTCACATTTCGTTTTGGAAGAGACAACATGAAGTGATGTTCTATTAAGATTTTGAAAATGCTAAACTTTATTTTTGTTGTGTGTGGAGGATTTTAAGTGCTTAAGTGGTGAATCTAATATTTGAAAAAGGTTTTTAATAAATACTAGTAAAATTTTAATATTGATATTCTCTTGGGGCTCCTTTTAAGGGCAAAGGGGAAACAGAAAACATTATTTTTCTTTTTTCCTTTGAGACAGGGTTTTGCTCTGTAGCCCAGGCTGGTCCTGAACTCACTGGGGTAGCCCAGGCTGGCCTTGGACTCAGGACAATACTCCTGCCTCACTCAGCCTCCTGAGTGCTAGGATTATAGGTGTGCACCACCATGCCCAGCTTTATGGGATGCTGGGGAATCGAACTCACATCCTTGTGCTTGTAAGGCAAGCGCTTTAACTACTGTGCCATTCCTACAGCCCCGAAGACGTTATTTTACTGTTCCTTGGAAAGAAAGTATAGTGCTCCACAGCTCATGGAAAATTTTTAGTGGGACAGTCCTCTTCATGGTCGTAAGAGACATGATTTGACAGTTGAGTTACTGTTACTGCCATCGTGAGTAGTGTGCTTGTGTAGCATAACATTTCTTTAGGGAAAAACAAACTAAAAATTAAAAATATAAAAGAAGATCAAAGATGTCCTCCCACACTTTTTTTTTTAAATGGTTATTTCTCATTGTCAGGATTGAATGCTTGGCTGTGAGTCTTTGGATTTCTCAGAATGCAGAGGTGGCTGAGCCTGGCCTCTAGGGGACCTGAGAGGGGTGGGAAGTTGACAACTTCTGATCTCTGCCTGATTCAGAGGATCACCTTTCCTCCCTACCCCATCCCCAGTTTGGAAATTGCATTCTGCCATATTCTCCTCTTGCTCAGGACAGAGAATTAGTGCTTTCTAACTTGATTTTCCCCCCAGTAGTTATCTGTATCCCTGTCCCTTCTTGTAAGACATAGTCTCACTGAGTCACTCAGGCTGACCTTGAGTTTGTGATTATCCTGACCCAGCCTCCCAGAGTTCTTGAATTACAGATAATTTTATATGACTAATAGTTAGGGCCTCCTTCTGTTTCAGTTTTTTTTGTTTGTTTGTTTTGTTTTGTCTTTCAAAGAATTTTTTTTTTTTTTTTTGAGACAGGGTGTCTCTCTGTAGTCCAGGCTGGTCCTGAACTCACTATGTGTGGAGCCTAGGCTTCCCTTGGACTCATGACAATCCTCCTGCCTCAGCTTTCCGGGGTGCTTGGATTACAGGCATGCATCGCCACACCCAGCTTATGTGGTGCTGGGGAATTGAACTTGGGCACTTAGTGCTTGACTTAGCACTTGCTAGACAAGTGCTTTAACCACTGAGCAATTCATCTAGCCCAATTGATTTTGATACAGATTTTTTTTTTTTGTAGTTAGTTCTAGGCATAGAAACCAGGGTCTCACAAATGCTAGGTTAGTACTTTACCACTGAGGTACATCCCAGCCCTAAAGGAAACTTTTACTGTCTATTTTTTCTTTTCTTTTCTTTTGTTATGAAACCATGGCCCTTGTATTTAGCAGCAAGGTAACCAACCTTTTTTTTCTTTAGAGACAGAGTCTCACCAAGTTACCCATTCTGAGCTTAAACTTGGAGTGTGCCTGCCTCAGCCACCCAGAGTGCTGAGATTTCAAGTGTACACCAGCATACCTGGCTCTGACATTTTTTATACCTTTTTTATTTTTGATAGTCATAATCTTAGTAGTTTTTAATTTTCATATGTATTTGTCTTTTTCTTTTTTCTTTCCAATCTTCGACTCTTGCTAGTAAGGCAAGATCAAATATGGATTGATTTTTTAGCATTTTTGATGAATTATGTTCATCTTGGTTAAATGTAGACTCTTAAAAATTTTTGTTCATGTTATTGCTTTGGTATAGATGTTTCCATAGGTGGGTTTCTTGTTAATCACGCATTAGAGAACTAGAATGTTTTTTGTTCATTTGTATTTTTTGTGGATAGGTTTATGATTATTAGTATGCTCACTTTTGCATTTCTGTTTAGAAAAAATAGGAAAAATTTTGTCCTTACTTCACCAAGAGCAATAGATAGGTTCAGATTAGAAAGGTGCTTATGTTGATATTTGATGGATTGCTGGGGATTGAACCCAGGGCCTTGTGCATGGTAGGCATGCACTTTTCCCCAGAGCTACACCTCCAGTCCAGGAAACATTTTGTTTTGATTACTATGTGTTTGAACCTTTTCAGAGCTTCTTTGCACTGGGAAGGTATATGTGGCTTTTTCTTTATTTCTATCTTGAGAATTGAGCCCAAGGCCTTCACACTGATCTGTATTACCTAGCCAATTTTTTTAGTTTTGATTTTGAGACAGGGTCTCGTAAGTTGCTGAATTGCCTACACTTGGGATCCTCTTGTCTCAGCCACCCCGAGTGCTGGGATTTTAGTAGGCCTTTGGCCTAGCTAATATATGGCTTTATAGATTTTTACTCAGTACATGGTAGATGGGCGAATTAAATGATAAAATTATTTGTTGTTTGGGGAAAATATTTTTTTCAACCTTTACCCTTTTTAAATATCGTTAAGTATATGAATTCCCATTGTTTTCTACTTAGTACCCATAAATCTCTGCACCCACCTCACCTTTTGTGGTATTGGAAATTGAACTCCGGGAGTGCAGAGGTATGTCCTCAGCCATTTTTGTTTTGAGACAGGGCCTCCCTAACTGTTTCAGGCTGACCTTGACCTTGCTGCCTGCCTTAGCCTCTCTAGTTGTTAGGATTATAGGTATATACCACATACCGAACACCTTGTTTTTATTTATGATATGGTTTAAGTATGCTTTCATGTCAGTCAATGCATTATGCATAGTTATATTTTGTTCTGTGAAAGGATAGCACCTTTGTGCAAAACACAATTGAAATAATGTAACTGTAGTATTCAGGGAAAATAACAAGCTTCTGCTGCTGACGCCTACCACCTACGCCCTCTTCTAGAAGTAAGCATCTTTTCCAGCTTCTTGTCCATTGTTTCTGCTCATTGGTCAGTTTATTTATGCACTCATGGATTTACTGTGTTTAACCATTGGCTTATGTAAAGTACTGAGATGAGTATCTGTGTATAGCTAAGCTTTCGCATTTTCTTGAGGTAGATTCCTCCAAAGAACTGTTTCAGGATAAAACACACATATGCTTTTAAAGCTTTTAAAGCACAGTCAAATTTCATGCAGTTTTGTGCCAGCTTTGTCATATCAAGACAACATGCCAATGTAAGGAAGCATTTTAATGAATGATTTATAGGACCCCAGTGAAAATCAGCTCTGTATCTGTTTACTGAAACCAACCTTTTTATAGGTGATTATTACTTCCTGTTTTGTCTTTCCTGAAAGGTTCTCTTAAATGTTTTCTTGGAGCCTTAGAGATGGAAACGACTGGCATGTCGCTGAAACGTGGGTGCCTTGCTGTGGAAGATGATGACTGTGTGTACCCAGCTGAGGAGGCCAAAAAGCAGAAAGTCTCAGATTGCTGCCCGAGCAGTGGTGAGGGTGGGCTGGCCAGCGATTGTCCTCCCAGCAGTGGACAGGGGCCCGAGCCACCAGTGGGCGAAAAGAATTCTCATGCTCAAGTAGAGGAAGAGGAGGAGGAAGATGGCCTCTCAGAGGAGGGGGAGGAAGAGGAAGCAGAGAGTTTTGCAGACATGATGAAGCATGGCCTCACTGAGCTCGACGTTGGCATCACCAAGTTCGTAAGTTCTCACCAAGGATTCTCTGGAATCTTAAAGGAAAGGTATGTCTGTGTAGTGTTATTTTAGTTGTACTAGCTTGCTTTTTTAAGGAATTAGTAGATTTTTTTTTTTTAAATAGACTCTTGCTGTGTAGTCCAGGTGGGTCCTGAACTCAGTATGTATCTCCGATTGGCCTCACAGCTACAGCAGTCCTCCTGCCTCAGCTTCCTGAGTGCTGGGATTGTAGTGCCACCTCACCTGGCTTATGTGGTTCTGGGGAATCAAACCCAGGGCCATGCATTTGCTGGAAAAGTGCTTTAACCACTGGCTACGCCTGTAGTTCCTATGGTGAGTTCTTACCAAGGGAAGAATCTTCCCAGAGCTATTTTAAGTAAGTAAAAATAATTTCTCAGTAACAGACCCTGTGTGGAGAATTGCTCTTCATTTTGTTAAAATCAATCCTATTCTTTTTTTTTTTTTCCTTCCTTTTGTGGTACTGGGGTAAACCCCAGGGACTTAACATTTAGCTACTTGGTTTGAGTTATACTTTTACAGCAGTAAATGCATTATGCATAATTGTATTGAATTATCTTGTTAGGTTAGTATGTATGTACAAAACAAAACTGAAATATTTTAGTTTTTGATTTTAGTTCATTTTAGTTTTGATATCAAGACAAGATCTGGCTAGGTCCCCAAGTTGCCCAGGCTGGTCCTGAATTTAGGATTCTCCTGCCTTGAAACAGTTTCAGGCTTTTCCTTGTATTTGTTTCATAGTCTTCCAGCCCCCTCACCTTCTACTACTTCTGCAGTAGAAGGAAGGTCATCTTTGGAACCAGTTGGATCTGGGGATAAGTCTAATTCGGACACATAACAGTCACTTAACTCCTGAACCTGGGTATCCTCATCTGCGAAAATGGATCATAATTTTGTGATGATGTTGAGAGGGATGTGAACAATTCACATAAAGTATTTAATGAAGATGAGCTTCAGGGTAGCTGTGACAGGCTTGTTGGCTTCTGAGTGAATTAGCTATGTAATGTATGTCATGATTCAGTTATGTGTGGAGTCTGATTATAGGTTACCATTAATTTTTTATATATTTTATGTATTCTTCTCTGGGAGAATTTCTAGAAGCTTCTGGTATAAATCCTGCACTAAGCAAAGTCTGATGGTATATACCTGTAGTCATAGCTACTTGTGAGGCTGAGTCAGGAGGACTCCAAGTTCAAGGCCAGCCTAGGCAACTTAGCAAGACCCCTTCTCTAAAAAGGGAGGCAGGGGCTCTTGGGTGTAGGGTAGTAGTTAGAGTGCTTGCCTAGCAAGTGCAAGGCCCTGGATTTGATTCACCAGCACTTAGGAGGCTGAGACTGAGGTAGAAGGATCACCATGTGTTTGAGGCCATCCTGGGCTACATAGTGACTTAAGGATGAGCATTGATAACAGGGTGAGACCTTGTTTAAAAAAAGTGGTGTGGGGTGAGGGTTGGAAGCTGGAGGAATGGCTCAGTGGTTAAAGCACGCAAGTGCTATGTCAAGCACTAAGTATCCGAATTCGATTCCCCAGCACCACATAAGCTGGGCGTGGTGGTGCATGCCTGTAATCTATGTTTCTGTTTGCACTTGGGAGGCTGAGGCAGGAAGACTGCTGTGAGTCCAAGGCCACGCTGGGCTTCATGGTGAGTTCAGGACCAGCCTGAGATACAGAGTGAGACCCTGTCTGAAGACAAACAATAACAACAACAACAACAAAAACAAAACAGAGGAGTAGGGGGGAGGCTGGCCTGGAGATACAACTCAGTGCTTTCTGGATTCTGGGTTCATTCCCTATTACTAAGGAAGTTAAAACAAAACAAAAAAGCTGGGTGTAGCTCAGCATTCATTACAAACCAAGCACAAAACAAAAATCTTCACCTGACTTATACTGAAGATTTTAATCCCTTTGTTACAATAGTATGGTATAATTTTTATACAATACTAAGTCTTTCTCTTGATAAGCCTTGTCTTAAAGTTAATAAAAAGTGAAATGTTAATTCTCTGAAAATTTGTGTTTTCTTTTCATCAGGTACTCTGACTTTGTTGTTCACGAAATTGGAAAAGATGGGCGGATCAGCCGTTTGGACGACTTATCGGTGCCAGTGGATGAGGAGGTAGAAGTAGCTCCCTAGCAAAGTCATCCTCTGTGTAAATAGCGTTTCCTAGAGTTCATGGAAATGCAGAGCTGTGTCTTTGCATTCTGGGTGTGATTCATTGTGAGTTCTCATGGTTAATTTAAAGGATCCTTCAGAAGACGTATTTACAGTCTTGACAGCTGAAGAAAAGCAACAATTGGAAGAGCTCCAGCTTTTTAAAAATAAGGAAACCAGCGTGGCCATTGAGGTGTGTATTGCAGAGAGGTATGAAGAGGTTCCTAAGGCACTGGATGAATAGCACAGTGATTACAGTCGGTGCCTAGGAAGCACATGGTGTGAGTTTGATTCCCCAGCACCCCATAAACTAAGTGTAGTGGTACATGCCTGTAATCCCGTCACGTGGGAAGCTGAGCCAGGAGGATTGCTGTGAGTTTGAGGCCAGCCTAGGCTATATGGGAAGTTTAGGACCAGCCTGGACTACAGAGAAAGATCCTGTCTCAAAAAAAAAAAAAAAAATAAAAACTTTCTATGTTTTTGTTTGCTTTTTTTCGAGTGGATATTAGTAAGTATCCACTGAAAAAATTACCCTATTTGATCTGAAAGGGCATCATGCTAACAAATACTTTCATCAGGGGCAGATAACCAGTACGTACATGAACCAGAACAGAAGAAAAAGCAATGCTTTTGTTTTAACAACATGAAGTCTGTTTAGAACCATGGAATGACAGTTGTATCACTGTAATAGGAGACCTCCACTGCCTGACAAATCGTGGCCATGAACAGCTGTCTATGGCTTCAGCACTTTCTTCATATCCAGTGGGGCTTACAAAGGAGGAATCACAGGGTCTATCATTAAACTACAGCCCTAGCTCCCATATTTTTAGTTTTAAATTTTTTAGTAGCCACATTTCTTTAAAAAGTAAAAAGAAGCTAGGCCTGGTGGCATAGGCCTATAATCTCAGCACTCTGGGAGGCTGAGGCACTAGGATGGCGAGTTTGAGCATAGCCAGGCAACTTAGCAATTTAGTGAGGTTCTGTTGCAAAATCAGAAATAAAGATGGGCTTGGATGTAGCTCATTGGAATAGCCCTGGGCGTGACCCTTAGTATTAAAGAAGAGAAAGTGAAATTTTAATTTCATTTGTATATTTTATTTACTACAATACATTCAACCATTACCATTTCAATGTGTGATCACTATTTTTAAAATTACCAATATGTTGCTTTACCTTCTCTTTTTTGTCTACTAAATCTTTAAGACTTGTTATCATTTTACACTGCTAGACCATCTCAGTTCAAGTTAGCATTGCCACAGGTGCCTGTTGCCTCAGGTGCCCTGTTGCACAGGTGGCTAAGGGGTACCATATCGGGCAGGGTAGTTATAGCTGGTTTGCCTATAGTAGACTGTTTATATTAATTTCATTTTGTACCACTTTTTTGGTTTTGGGAACAGGATCTTGCTATGTCCCTCAAACTGGTCTTTGACTTAGGATCTTCCTGTCTCAAGCTCCTGAGAGCTGAGATTGTAGACATGTGCCATCCATTCTTAAACATACCACCTTTTTCTTCTGTTTGGTACTGGGGATCAAACCTAGGATCCTGTGTGTGCTAGGCTCTGCCACTGAGCTGTACCCTCAGCCCCAGTACCAGATTTTAATGAGTTACTAGATAATTGGGTTGTCCAAAATTCCCTCTGCCATCACTCACCGTTAGTAAGCATTTATTGCGCCTTCTCACATTTCGTGATCTGTCTCTAACCCTCCTCCTCATTCTCTCCACCAAAACCTCCCAGAAGTGTGTGGTACTACCGCCTGTGATATCTTCAGTTACTGATTTACTCATAGACAGAATTCTTGGCAATGCCAAGTAGAAAATTCCTTGTAATAGTTTTTGCTTATTTTCTTTGTTATTTTTGTTTGGGTTTTCTTTTTTTCTTTTTTCTTTTTTTTAAAATTTGTTGTAGCTTATCTGTCTGTTTTGTACTGGGGATTGACCCTAGGACTTTCATATTGAGCTATATCCTCAGCCCTTCTTCATATTTATTATTTATTTGTTTATTTTTAAATTTTTTGAGACAGGGTCTTGTTCTACAGTTCAGGCTGGTCCTAAACTCACTGTGTGGCCCAGACTGGCCCCAAATACATGACAATTATCCTGCCTCTGCCTCCCAAGTGCTGGGATTACAGGTGTGTATCAATGTGCGCAGCTGTTATGTGGTGCTAGGGGTTTGAAGCCAGGACCTTGAAATTCCTAGTCAGGTACTCTAGTCACTGAGGCACACCCTTAATACTTTTATTTTTTATTTTGAGACAAAATGTTGCTAAGTTGCCCTGCCTGGGCTAGTACTTGAAATTTTCCTGTTTTAGCCTCCAAGAGAGCTGGAATTCCAGGTATGTCCCGCATGCCCAGCTAAGTTTCAGTTTTCACAGAAAGTGAAGTATGGGTAAGTTTCCTCATCTATAACATGAAGAGGGACTGTCTGAATGTTTAAAATCTAATGTATTCATACGAACTGTTATTGTGACTCATTGTGATTAGCAGTTCTAGTTCTAGCTCACTTGTTGGTGTGAAGAATTCATTTGTCTATATTAAGAGTGCAATTTCTGTTTCTCTATGTTTAGTATTTTACTGAAGTACTGTCTAAGTTAGCAGGAACAGTTGTGGTCTGTCTTACTATTTTCAACCTGTAGATTGCAACCTGTTGTTAGGTGATGAAATCCAGTTAGTAGTTCTTACAGTCAGCATTTTTTAAATGGAATAAATAGAAAATACCGTTGTGTTGAATATAGTGTCAGCATTGTTTGTGAAAAAGTATCATTAGTTTTATTTGTTTGTTTGTTTTTGGCAGTACTGAGTTGAGCTTAGGACCTTTATCCTGGGCTTTGTTCCCAACCATTTTTTCTTTTGAGTCAGGGTCTTGAGAAGTTGTGCGGGCATGGATCGAACTTGAAGCCTTCCTGCTTCTGCTTCCCAGAGTGCTGGGTTTATTGTTGTGTATTACCACACCCTGTTGAAATATTTTGTTCCCGTTAGGATATAGCGTGTATACCCATTTGTGTTCTGGAAAGGAGGTGAAACGTGTTTCTTAGTGCAGTGTGCCCTCAGGAACTGAAAGTTGTGTAACTCATAAGTTTACATTTTCTTTATGTTTTTTCTGACTTAGAACCAGTGTGCTAGAATACAACCTCACTATGAAATAATTTAGAATAGAATAAAATTCAGTCTGATGTGGCTGTGGACAGGACTGTCTGAGAGGTTCAGTTACCAAAGAGCCTGCAGTGGTCTGTGAAGCCAAAGGCTTTGTCCAGCAGAGGCACTGAGGGAGAGCAGCGTGGCTGGTGTCTGCCCTCCAGTGTGTGACCTTAGACACAGTCCACAGCTTCTCTCAGCCTCATTTCCTCATCTTCAAATAGACAGTGGTAGTACAATAGGGAGATTGTGAGCATTAAATAAAACAGTGAATATGAAGTCCTTGGTACAGGGCCTGGAAGATGGGCACAGTTGATCGCAGGCCCCATAATATGCCATATCGTGCAGCTCGAAATATTTATGAAATTGTACTCGGGCACTTTTGCTTCTGTGTACATGTAAGATGAGCTGTGTTTTCCTAATTCACTATATTGTTTCTCTGTTAAAGTAAAAATATCACTCTGTTTTCAATAGGTTGTTGAGGATACCAAAGAAAAAAGAACCATCATCCATCAAGCCATTAAATCTCTGTTCCCAGGATTAGAGACAAAAACAGAGGACAGAGAAGGGACAAAGTACATCGTGGCCTACCACGCGGCAGGAAAGAAGGCTCTGGCAAGTAAGTGCAGAGTGACCTTCGGTTCGTTTGCTGTTCTCGGGCAGTGGGGAGGTGCAGACCCTACCCTTCTTTGCCTGGCCAGTCAGTCCAAGGGCTGCTTTTACTGTTGTTCAGAGGATACTGAACACTCCATTTCTTCCGAGAAGGTGAATGTTGTCATTTCAGATTCCAGTGTCATCCTACAGCCTGTCTGTGTGGTTGCAGGTGTCTGGTCTTCTGTGTGAGTAAAGATTTGTGGAAGTTACAGTGGTGCTTGAGAGAGTATTGTGTGGAGTGTGACCTAGTCTCTGAAGAGCAGAGTGGGGTGAACAGTGAGCCAGGAATGAAACAGAAGAATTGTTACTTATTCTGTCCTTAATGGAGGAATCAGAGTGTGTAAATAAATGAAGATGTTTGTCCTCTGTACCAGGGCCTGTTTCTTGTTTCCGCTTCCAGCTCTGAGGATACTTGTCACTTACATTCTTATCTTTCATTGTGTATTGTTCATTTGATATTTGTGTTCTGCTGTGTCTTTTACAGCCATGAACATTTTTCTTTGCCTATAATCTTGTGAAAAATGAGGTAGCCAGTAATGTTTCTTCTCTTTCCTATGCAATCAGCAGTTAAAAATCTTACTTTATTTTATCTTACCTGGTTTTATTTTCTTGTGGTACTGAGAATCAAACCCATGGCTAAGTTACACCCCCAACTTCTTTTAAGAATTTAGTATTTTGAGACAGAGTCTCACTGAATGACCCAGGTAGGATTTTAACTTGAAGTCCTCCTGCTTCAGCCTCCCAGAGTGCTGGAATTGTAGGTGTGCGTCATTGTACTTGATTAGTAGATTAAATTTTAGATAAAATTACCATAGGAAGAATTTACTTCCTTATCTTCGACCCCTATCAGCAATGATTTCTGTTAGTGACCAGTGAATTTAAGATACATTTGTTCGAGCAAACCTCCAAGACCATATAACAAGATTGTTCTGTCCATTAAAGTTCAGTCAGTATTCATTTTAGGTTAATTTAAGAGATTATACTGTGAATGAATGAAGCCTTGATTGTGTATAACCATCATTCTAGTAAAAATAAAAGGGCATTAATGATGAAAAGAAAGAAAAGAAAAAAGGCAGCAGAAGTAGGATAAAAGCCTGAGAAAATAATCTGCAAAAACGAGACATCTTGAGTGGAAGGGAAGTAGCACTTAGGAAGCCAATGGCCAGACAGTGAAATGACATGTTCTGGAGTCACGTGGGGCACAGTGGCTCCTGACTTCCCAGTCTGCAGACTGGTGGCTTGGTTAGTGTATCTGGGGCTCTATCACATTGCACCTGGTCAGCCTTTCTTTAGCCCAGGTGGCTTGAGAGAAAAGAGTACCATGGGGAATGATTTCTGTGACTGTTTTTTCAGTTCTCTCAAAGGGAGTTTGTAGATCTTAGAGATGTACAGGAAAGGGCGGGACTTACTGTATCATGTTGGGTCTCGTCTCCCAAGGAAAGCACTGAGGAAAGCTGCTAGGGAGGCAGCTGGTCCTCAAGGGAGACACTCAAAGTAGGTCTCTTGAGTATAGTTGTGAGGAACCAAATTGGATAAGGCATACACTTTTATTTTTTACTGGTTACTTCTTAGAAATGATTTTCATTTCTTAACTGGGGGAGGTTGCAGGCCAAGGGGGATTAGGGGTTCTGGCCCCTTCCCTTTCTTTCAGTGCCTGGTGTTGCATCTCTCAGGTGTTAACTACATCTGAATTTTCTGTGGTTGGGCCACACAACTTTGAAGATTGCCAGCTGAAGGGCTGAACTGTGTGATGTGAACTGCTCCTCATTGCCTGCTTCTGAACATTAGCAGTAAAATAGAAACTTTTCACCTTTAAGAAGAAGCATGAAAAGCCAGGTGTGGTGGTGCATACCTGTAATCTCAGCACCCAGAAGCTGATTCAGGAGGATTGTCAGTGAGTACAAGGCCAGTCTGGGCTCCATAGTGAGTTCGGGACTAGCCTGGGCTACAGAGCAAGGCGCAAGACCCTGTCTCAAAAACAAAACAAAACAAAACAAAAAAAAAAACATGAAGGCAGGTCTGATGGGATCAGCTTTTGCAGAGAGATCTGACCCTCTTAGATTGGAGGAGTTGTTACGGCATTACTCAGAGATGGACTAAACATATACCTCTGAGCTCTTCTTTCCCACTTCCCAGTAAGAGGCTGTTCCCTGCTGCCCAAGCACTTAGGCCTGTGAGCACCATTTCCAGGTCCCGCTTACCCACTGCAAACTGAGTGTGGCGTCAGGTAAATACCGCCAGGAAAGGAGGGCAGCTGGTGCAGGAAGTCTGTTGTTCTTGGCCCTGTAATAGAACCCAGCACCAGTGACTGTTTGTCCTCCTGGGCCACCTTGCCTAGCATTTGAATGTGGTAGCTTTTAAGACTTTATTGCAAAATTTTGCAATTTGTAATAAGCTTAATTTAAAAGCTGATTTATTATCCAAACCCCAGTATAAGTTGTTATTTGTGGTTTATGCTTATTGAGCTGATTAACCTTAGTTTTTCTCAAATAGAATTGTTTCCTAAAACATAGATTTGGTTGCTTTTTCAGTCATGCTGGCCAAACAAAAACTACTTACAAAAATCCAAAAAACGCTCAGGCTTTTTTTTTTTTTTTTTTTTTTGGGTGGAGTGGTACTGGCAAACAAGCCCAGAGTCTTCACACTGTATCTATATAATGTGATCTATATCCCCAGCCTGTTTTTAGATTTGATTTTGGTCCAGGGCCTCGCTAAATTGCCCAGGCAAGGCTCAAACTTGCCATCTTCCTCTCCTCAGAGTGCTGGGATTATGGGGCTACTTTTGTTTTGTTTTGTTTTTAGGACAGGGTACATAGTCTGGGTTGGTTCTGAGCTCACTATTACATAGTCCAGGTTGGCCTCAATCTCACAGCACTTTTCTTGCCTCAGCCTCCTGAGTGCTAGGATTAATAGACATATGCCACCACACCCAGCATATGTGGTGCTGGGGATTCGAACTTGGGGCCTTACGCTTTTTAAGCAAGCACTTGAACCACTGAGCTATTCCTCCCGCCCCATCAGGCACTATTTTTTTGTGTTAAAATAGTTTGTTAAGAACTGTACCTACTGAAATAGAATTAAATAGTTCTCTGAAAATACTATCTAACAATGTAATGTTGCATAAGCAGGTGAATTCATTTACATTTTGAGATAACATACATTCCAAATTTTTCTGAGAATTTGTTTTTGAAGACTTAAGTTCTAAACAAAAATTCTGCTCTGTGATAGGTGCTGGTCTGTATACTTTCTGAAATGAATGTTTCCAGGAGAGATTCCTGGATCTAGAGAGCCACAGACTTGGGAGGAGGAGTCTGTCAGGTAAAAGGAAACGTTCAGTGAGAGACCAGAATCCATGGGAGTAGGGAATCCCAGCAGGCAGTGTGGCCAGCATTGTGCAAGGCTACAGTGAGGGCCCCAAGAGAGGAGCGGAGGCATGTTTGTCTGCTCAGCCATGTGGAAACTTGGTGTCTTCTTGCCAAGGAAGTTGTAGTGGCTTGTTGAGTTTGGAAGGAAGGCTATGTGATAGGTGGAGATGGAGGATGGTGTACACAGTGTGCTTTCTACAGGTAAGCTGTAAAGACAGGGAGAAAGGAAAGGAGCGTGATTAAGGAGAGCAGGACACAGACCTGGCTCTTAAGACGGGAGAGCAGTGGCATATTTCTGTACTGAAAGAAAGGAGCCATTGGGGAGGGGCAAAAATCCAGGAAGGGGAGTAATCAACCAGAGCTCATAGATGGAGTAGGATCCCCGGAGATGCTGAAAGGCTGTGTATAGGGGTGCTGTGCTGAGACAGACCTTGAGTAAGAAGGGAAGAGTATCCTGCATGCTGCTCTGTCCTGTCATCCTTCTTGAGCCTCATCTTGTTCCTTCCTTAGCTCTGTGCGCCTCTGGACTCAGTACATGAATCGTTCTGAGCATGGTTTCCATTTCTAGTCTTCGAGCCTCAGGAGGTGGAAGGAGCCTTCTGGATAAAGAAAGCACCATACCTAGCCTGAAAATGCCTTGGCTTTTGGATTATGAATTGGAGTGTCTCAAAATGTTTGATAATTATCTTAAGTTCACTAAAAGCTAAGCATATATTACATAAAATTCTTTCTTTCTTTTTTTTTTTTTTTTTTGAGACAGAATCTCACTCTGGGGTCCAGGCTGGTCCTGAACTCACTTTGGAGCTCAGGCTGGCCTTGGACTCATGGCAATCCTCTTGTCTCAACCTCCCGAGTGCTGGGATTACAGGTGTGCACCAGCACGCCCAGCTTATGTGGTGCTGGGGAATCGAACTAGGGTACTTAGCGCTTGCTAGGTAAGCGCTTTAACCGCTGAGCCATTCCTCCAGTCCCACATAAAATTTTTAGGGGATATTTTATAAAGTTAAATGAATTGCCCAAAATAAGGTGAGGCTCACTGATTTTCTGTTGTTTGCAATATCACAGTTATTTTGTATAATGAGTGCACTTAGGAAAAGAATAGTTGCATCCATTATTGGCAGAGATGATCACGTGCATGCTCAGTACTTGATTTGCTAACACAAGATGCATGCTTTGAGCCAGAACTTGTACTCCGTTGTCGTGGTTTCCATTAAGGAATAGCAGCATTTAGTTTTCCAGTCTGTGGCTTTATCTGTTTCTTACCAGTGTACTTCATTGTGAATGCACCAAAGGGCTGGTAGTTGGGGGAAAAATATAGCTATGCTTCATCAATTCTTGTCACATTTGCTTTTGAAACATTTTATTATGAACATTTTCAAACATGTACATAAATAGAGGAACATCATTTGTATGTCAGACTTCTGTGTTCTTGTTAACTGTGTTTAAGATTATCAACATTCTCTTGATTTTGTTTCATTTATCTCTCCTACTTTTTTAAAAACTAAAGCAAATTCTCTGTAACAAATCATTTCACTCAATAATACCTCAGTATGTACTAGCCAGATAAGGACTAAAACCTCATCGTTATTATGTCCTATGAAATCACACCTTAATATCTAATACCCATTACAGGTTGAGTTTTTGAGTATCTAAAAATGTTTCTCATATGCACGTAGCATATCCAAATAATGGTGAAAGAAGCTCAGAACATGGTACTCAAGGACTAAATCTCTTGAATCTTCTTTTACTTTTCTTTTAATCAGTAGGAGAATATTGAGAGTTGTTTTCTATAGTAATTCAACATTTCATATTTAAAACATCTGTATACTTTATACTGGAGGAAACTCACAAAACAGAAAACACAAGGCAAAACTAATTACTTTCAGTCTCACCACCAAAGATAATAGCATTTTGGACATGTCTTTCCCTATTTAAGAAAATAAATCTCCAGATGGGGAAGCATTTGCTAGCCAGACTCGAAGCCTTGGAGCATCTCTTGAGTCTGAGGAGTACACTTGTAGCATGTCCTCTCCCCCACAGTGAGAAGACTGAGCCAGGGAGGCTATACTGTAGGTGAGCTTTCTGCCTGTTCATTGTTTGCCTCCACAACATTCCATTGTTGCTGTCCGAATGGCTGTTAACCACCCTGCCAGGTGCTGTAGAAGTCCTCAGCACGAACCATGCGATCATTTGCATGTTCACCTCGAAGGCACTCTAATATTATTAAAAATTAAACATTGCTCTCTTGTGCTCTTTATTGCTGTGCACTTGGACAGAGGTCAGAACTGCAGCAGGTAAGAGCGGTTGGTGTTTCATGTAGATGAAATGAAATGCCAATGACTTTTGTCACAAGTGCTAAGTATAGACAACTTGGCTTAACTGATTGTGAGCTGGGAGGAAAACTGAAAATGATAATCCCATTCAAAATTTTGTTTTGTTTTGTTTGAGACAGGGTCTTGCTCTGTAGTCAGGCTAGCCCTGAGTTCCCTACGTAGCCCAGGCTGCCCTCAAACACATGCCAGTCCTCCAGCCTCAGCCTCCGTAGTACTGTGATTATAGGTATGCACCACCACACTCTGCTCATGTGATACTGGGGAATTGAACCCAGGGTCTTGTGCTTGCTAGTTAAGTGCTCTAACCACCTAGCTATGCTGCCAGTCCTCCCCACTAAAAATTTTTTAAAAGGCATTCTGAGTAATCCATATGAAGAGCTGAAGAGAGACTTCTAATACTTTTTTGTGCAGGTCAGAAAAGACTCATGTATATACCAAGAAGGAAATTGATTTACTAGGCCTACATACCATAGCAGCTTCTGAGAAGTTTAATGATTGTTCACATTGGTTGAGGTTCTTTACTTTGTAGCTAAAATCACAGACCTTTTCCCAATTGGCTCTTTTGCCTTGATGAAGTTAGGTATCTAGTTAACTTCAGTACCAGGAATATGTTAAGCCTGTCAAGATAAAGGATTTGAGAGTTTACATGAAAAGATTTATTTACTGATTTTTAAAATAAAAGGATCCTTTCCAGTGTTATTTCAGTTTTTCTTTTTAGGAGTTAGAGAAGTCAGATGAATAGGTGAACTAGGTAGTCCTCAAATAACAGCCGCAGCTGTTACACGAGACCTATGTATAGTGTACAGTGTCTGTGAAGTGAACCTGGAGCTTATGTATTTTTCCAAAAGTATTATTTTTTTCAAAACACTCCGAGCAGCCTAAAGCTAAGTCTACAGTGTTTAAATTTCTAGATTATAGTACATGAAAGGCTTGGACAACAGGTTTTCTCATTTTTTATAGCAGTTATCAGTCTCCAGAGAATTGAAGAATCAACATTGGCTGAGAAGTTAGCATTTAACTTGGCTTTATTAATTTTTTAAATTTATTGTGAGACGGGGTCTTACTAGGTCATTGAGTTGCCCATGCTGGGCTCAAACTTGCAGTCTTAGCACCTTAGCTTCCTGGGGTGCTGGATTACAGCTGTGTGCCACCATTCCAGGCTTAATTTTTAAAGTTAGTTTCCTTTTTGCCAGGAGTGGCAGTCAAGTTTTGGATGATAGCTATCCTATCAATTAGGCATCTGTTGACCATTTGTAGATACTCCTTTCAGAAGGAATTGGCTTTTGGGAAGACTGATTGTCTCATCAAGACAACTCCTCAGAGCTTAATACGCACCTCTGCCACTGTACCACCTGTGACTGCAAGGCCAGGCCAGTAGGTGCCATCGGAACTGCTGTTTCCCTCTGGCCTGCTTGTGTTTGGGAGGCGCTCAGCCCTTGGTAGGTATGGCTAACCAAATTGTGTGCAGGGAACTGCAGGCCTCCTCCATGTCTCTGCTGTGTGAAGACTGTTGGTTAGTCGTCAGCATTTTTCATGCCACTGAAACATCAGTTTTTGATTTTAAATATGGACAATGTTAAGTATTCAGTCCCAGAAGTTAATACCTAATTCTCTACATCCATAACCATGTAACTTGTGTTTCCTGTTAGGCCAGATCTGATTTGTCATTCAGAGATTCTCTAGCCAAAAATGAGCTCCATAGGGTTTCATATGAAATAAACTGCTTTACCATAGAAAAATAACTTTGATTATTGTGTATCTAACATTTCATTTTTGTTTTTAAGATCCAAGGAAGCATTCTTGGCCAAAATCTAGGGGAAGTTACTGCCACTTTGTTCTGTACAAAGAGAACAAAGACACCATGGATGCTATTAATGTACTGTCGAAATACTTAAGGTTAGTATCTTGTACTTGTTCCTGTACCAAATCAAAGCAGACATGTGTTTCCATGTTTCCGTTCTAGTGAGCATAGATGAATGATTAGTAAATATGCCTTCCAAGATAGCTTCCTTAGACAATAGGTGGATTAGTTTTTTTTTTTAACCCACGTGCCAGTAATTCAAGATGAAAATTCTAGAGGCAGATAGTTCACATACAGTGAGAGTAGCTAGTCCATTCAGCTGAAAATAGAAACTAACTTTCTCCCTGAATGCCTGTACTTTGGTGTGGTTGCAGAGATTGGTTTTAGCAAACTTCATAGAGCTCTGGAAAACCTGAGACCAGTCAGGTTTCCTCAGAGGAATGCAGATAGGGCAAGGTTGTTGTCTCTGAGATGGGTCAGGTGTGAGAGGTTTTCGGACTTTAAAAAAAAAAATAATAATGGCTGCCTCATTAAATCTGTTTGTTGTGGAAATTCAACTCAGTTTAAACCTGGTGGCACAGTGTTTTAGTTTGCAAAGACGGCCATGACAAAATCTCACACGCTAAGTGGCTTAGACCACAGGAGTTGTCAGAATGTCCCCGGATAAAGAAGTCAGCAGCTTTCCCCTCTGGGGACTGTTTCCTTGGTTACCATGCTGCCTTCTCACCTGGTCTTTGTATGGTTGCCTTCTGTACCTCTGGTTTTTGTGTATCTATGTTTCCTCCTTTTGTAAGGATGCTGGCCCGACTGCATTAGGGGTCACCCAAGAAATTGCTTTTTAACTCAGTCACCTCTTTAAAGGCCCTTTCAAATCTGGCTACATTCTAAAGTATAGGGGCCATGTTTGAACATGAATTGGAGAGATTACAGTTTACCCATTCATGCACTGAGTACCTAATTATATGACATTCTGTGTTAACCCTTATTTTTTAATTCGTAGAACACTCAATGTATCCTGCCCTATCTGAGCCTGGGAGTACAGAGAGTTCTTAACTAGTTGGGGAGAGAATTTCTCTGGAATTGGAGATTGCTTAGAGTTCATAAATATTCCTTAGTTAATGAGCTGCTTGTATCTTCATTTCCAAACTATTCAGATCTTTGTTTCAACATTTGTGGGTTTTATATGAATTAATAACATACATTTAAAGAAAATTTACATTATTAACTTCTTGAAAATTGAAGATAGACAATTTTCAAAAGTGCTCTGTCTAGAGTGATTTTTCTTACTTTCTCAGTCTGGTGTTATCTAGTGACTTTTTTGTAATCCACTTAAGTACAGCATTACTTTTTTGTCACTGACTAGTGAAATCTTTGAATAATATCAGCTACTGTTAACCATAAATGTCCTAAGTATAGCTAAGGGAATTGTTCAGTCATGTTCTGTTTTTCTATTATTTTCTGTTTATTATTATTTTCTGTCTATTATTTTATGTATTTTTTATATTTTCCTGGATAAATTTTAAATAAGCCTTCTATTCTGTTGTTGTCTTAAGTATATTGACTTTAAAACTTAAATTATAAGAAACGTGATTTTCTTAAGGTATGTGACTTCAGATTATTTTGTGTCTGTCTAACCAGAGTGAAGCCAAACATATTTTCCTATATGGGAACCAAAGATAAAAGGGCTATAACAGTTCAAGAGATCGCAGTTCTCAAGTAAGTAACGGCATTTATACTGCAGAACAGAATCAGATACCGGTCACGATAAAGTGCTTGAGTACCATCGACAAGACCCTACGTTTAGTCTCTGGGATGGCAAAAAAATAAAGTAAAAATACAAAAAGAAAGAAGAAAAGGATTTGTCTTACAGAAATCCTGGCAATGTTTTTGAGTTTTCAAATGTACTTTTTGAGATTTATCTTTTCTAACTTTAGATGCTTCTGCCATTTATTTATATATGTATGCGTGTCTATATTTAATATGTGTATCTGGTTTTTCTTCCTGCTTGTCTGTATTTCCTAATGTTTTTATGTCAAATGTATTGTTCTTGTACTTTTAAAGGATTTTTGTGATACAGCAAAAAGCATAGTGCTGTCCCCACTATATGACTATACCAAATTCTTGCTTCTCAGTCCTGACATTGTCAGATATGCTCTGACGGGCTGAATCACCATTGCTTGAAAACTATTGGTCTTGGTTCTGGAAGTATGAACGTATGTTTCATGGGTCTGGAGAGAATCTAGATTTTTTGTTCCAAACTTAGAAAACAGCTTCTGCCAAGACTTTGGAAGGGGGAGCATAAAGCACATTTGGTACCTGTCAGGATGTAGCAGGAAATAAGACTTGAGGCAGAGTAGGTGGGATCTTAAAAGGGTCTTATAGGGCACATCAAGGAGTGTTGGTCTGACCTTAATCTAAACGGGGAGTTGTATGGAGAGTCTATATTATGCATTATAGGAGGAGCAGGATGGTTACAGCTGGAAACCAGGGATATTAGCTGTATTCTGGGAAGAGAGAAAAGGAGTCTAAACCCAGTTGGTCACAGGAAGGTAAAAGGAAGATGATGAATTAGTAGCTGCGTTGATGATTTCGTAGCTGTGTTGAATCAGACAGATGTCTGTGATTTCATTAGCCCTCCTAAAGTAAGACTAGTGAGAGAGAGAAATACCAAAGGGGTGGGAGGAGTTGTGTGGGAGTGTCCATTCATGGCCTTGTGGGCTTATGCGCATGTCAGAGCTTCTATACGTTAATTGAAATATGGTGGCATGCGCCTGTAAGCTTAACATTTGTGAGGCTGAGACAGGAGGCTCTCTAGTTTAATTCCAGCCTGTACTATATGGCCTCTGTCTCAAAAAATATTGTACATTTAGTTAAAGTGCCCCTGTGTCAGATGAGACAGGGCTATCATTAGAAATGTAACAGTAGAGTTGGGGAAGACAGATGTTCAAGGGCTTTTGCTTTCCCAGAACCTCTAGATACAGGACTCAAAGGCCTTGACTTCTCTTTAGTACCTAAAATATTGTTGTAAGTTTCTTGACTTCTGACTGGTTCTGTAAGTTTTTATAAAAATACAAGCCTGAGCATGGTGGCCCATATCTGTTATCCTACCTACTTGAGAGGCTGAGGCAGGAGCATCAGAAGTTTGAGCTGAGTTGGGAAATTAACAAGACCCTGTGTCAAAATGAAAAAGAAACTGGGATATGGTTCATGGTAGAACACTTGCTTAGCATGCATGAGGCCATGATTTGATTCTTAGAATCACTGAAAAGGAGGGTGGAGAAAGTTTGTAGTAATATTGATTCAAAGGGATATGAAATGCTAATAGTTTTGATATCCAGGCCCAAGTTCCCTGAAGAAAAATGGTACCAATTTACCACCTTCTAGTTTGTTTCTTTTCTTTTTTCTTTTTCTTTCTTTCTTTTTTTTTTTTTTTTTTTTGGAGACATTGTCTCACTCTGAACTCACAGAATGGTCCTGAATTCATAGTGGAGCCCAGGCTGGCCTTGGACTCATAGCAGTCCTCCTGTCTTAGCTTCCTGAATGTTGGGTTTACAGGTGTGCATCGCCATGCCTGATTTATGTGATTCTGGGGAATCAAACTTGGGTACCTAGCACTTGTCTTAAGTGCTTTCTAGGCAAGCACTTTTAAGTGCTGAGCCGTTTCTCCAGCTCGTTTCTTCTAGTTTCTCAGAGTCATCCCTATCCCAGTGTTTGGCCAAAATAAATAAATAAAACCACTTGCCAATTTTAGGGTCACAAAATAGTGTCTCATTACTCTCTTTCATGATGTGAAATATTTGAGTACTTCAGACTGAAGATAATTCTCTCTTCTTGGTAAGCCAGCAGATGTCATACTTGGTCAGGGTAACACTCTGCCCTCAAAGACTTTTGCTGCCAATATCATTTTCCTGTTGACTTTGTAAGAAACCATTAGACACCTAACTGTTGGCCTTTAAGAGCACATAGCATTTATCTCACGGATACAGGCTACGGCCTTAGAGTGCATACTGAATCTGTGGGCTGAACATATTGCCCTTTCCCGTGAGAACTGGTCACCAGGACAAATCTACTCTGTTTCTCAAGGATTTTAATTATTGCAGAGTTGATCAGTCTGAGTTAGATAAGCAGCATTTCTTTCTAGCATCTTGTAGCCCTAACACTGCCTAGAAATTTCAACAGGATCTCAAGCAGGAACAGTCCTATTCAGAGTGATTTGTTTCTCTTCCTGCCTGTTCCTGCCAGTCTCCTTTTTGAGCTTGGGCCAGTTATTTCCCCGGCATTGTTGATAAAGGTGTTTGTGCAGTAAGTCAGTTAGGTTGGCTTGGAATATTTAAAAACAAGATTGTTAGGGTCTCCAGTTAGTCATTAAATTTACTGTGAACTCAAAACGAAAGAGCTTGACCTGGGGTGAAAACTGGGAAGAGTATTGCAAAGACTTTGTGAACTCCATCCTGTGTTTTCTCAGGGGCAGCCTCATCATCACGAACCAAGGAGAGCCCTGTGCTGGTGGGGCTGGGAAGTAGATGGCTACTGTATATTCAGGAAAGATGTTAACCACTGTGAAAAGGCAGAAACTTAAACCAGAAAGTCATTGCACAGAGAAGTCAGCCATAAAAGGCCACATATTGTATGACTTTGTGTGTGAAACCGTAATAGGGAGGCTCTGTAGACAAAAAGTAGATTCATGGTTACCAGGGCCTGAAGGAGGGAACTTTGATGCAGACGACAGTTGCACAGAATTGTGAATGTTCTAACAACTGCTGAAAAATCTACATTGTAGAAGTTAAAATGATCAGTTTTACCTCAACTTAGAAAAAGAACAGAGCTGTCAAGCACTTCCCCAGCACTGTCCATCGATCATCAGGTCCTCTTCCCCGTCCTTCGTAGGAGCCCTGCCGTCTAGCCCCTCACTTCAGGCCATCCTGATCTTTTGTTTTCTGGATTCTGAGGAGTATAGTTGCTGGTTTATTTGAACCTTCAGGTTCCACTGTCTTCCCCATATATCAAGAGCCTTGTGCCATTTTCTCCTGGGCTGCTGCCTCTTGACTGCTGAGTCACATCTGGACGCCACCACTTTGCTCCTGTTTGGATGTGGCCCAGGCAAGGGGAGAGGGAAACGGGGTACAGGCTTTACCCTTTTCCTGCTTCTGGTTGGCTTCGTACCTTTGCCATTTTCTGCCAACCATTGTGGCAGTGTCAGTTTTTTTTTTTTTTTAAGTGAAAAACAACTAGTTCAATAAAGCAAAAGAGGCTTACCCAAGTAGGTCACTGTCTGAGAGAGAAAAGAGAGAGAGAGAAAAAAAGGACACCTCTCAGTCTAGAAGCCAAGACGGGCCCTAATCAGATATCCCAGTGTCAGTGTTTTTTCCTCAGGAGACTTGGTCAGCTGGGCACAATGGCACATATTTGTACTCCCATTTTTACAGGAGACTCAGGCAGGAGAATCAAGTTTCAGGCTATGGGGCTGGAGAAATGGCAAATCGGTTAAAGTACTTGCCTAGCAAGTGCATGGCCCTTAGTTTGATTCCCCAACACCACATAAACCAGGCTTGGGGGTGCATGCCTGTAATCCCAGTATTCAGGAGGCTGAGGCAGGAGGATTGCCATGAGTCCAAGATGAGCCTGAGTTACAGAGTGAGACCTTGTTTCCAAAAAAAAAAAAAAAAAAAAAAAAAAGAGTTTCAGGCTATCCCAGGCACAACAATTGAGAGATGTGGGGGTAGGGAGGGAAAGAAGGAAAGAAGCAAATTTGGTCAGGATAATTCTGTATATATCAAACCAGGAAAGTTTCTTCAGGAAGTCTGGGGATATATTAAAGAATTCCACAAGATCAGGTGGCAAGCTGGTATTATGTAGGTGAATGTCAAACTATTTAGTGTGGAATAATGTATTTGTAAACAGGAAGTAGGATAAAATTTCCCTGTAGTGTTGGAACTTGGTACACGTCTCTGGTTGTTTTTTATTTGTGACTGATGGAGGCCCAGTGTCTGACATCTGCACCCAAAATGCCTCAAGTCCAGGATTCCCAGGTACAGCTGGGAACTCTGAGACCAGCATGGAAACGCCTTACAAAATCTAGAGGAGAGGAAAGCATACCCACCCTCCCTCGTTTTGCTGGTTGTCAGAATAGGTGACCTTGCAAAGGAAATCCAGATTCAGGAAAAATTAAAGCAACTTGGCCTTCATGATAATATATCTTGTAGCATTCTTTGGGGCAGGAAAGCTAGCCCAGGACTTTGCCACAGTTATCTCTCTAGCCTATTTTTTTTTTTTTTTTAAATTTTGAGATAGGATCTTGCCAAGTTAGTTGCTTTGACTGGGCTCAAACTATGATCCTCCTGCCCTGGTCTCCCAGAGTGCTAGAATTATGGGCCTGTGCCACTGGACTCAATCTGTAGCACTAGTTTGATTATTAAAAATAAGAGAAGTAGGCACAGCAGTTAGAGCGCTTGCCTGGTAAGTACAAGGCTCCGTAGGGAGTTCTTGTCCAGCTCACTGCAGAGCAAGACTGTTTCAAAGAACAAACTCAAAGGACTCAAATTAGAGAATCTTAAATAAAATGAATAAATTTTATTTCATGAAATTTTTTCTATTTTAAGTTATTTGTAATTAGAATAAAAGCTTATTTACTAAGGTAGTGGTAGATGAATAGTGTATCAACATGACAAGGTATAAACTGTCAGCTGAAGCCGGATACGGTGGTATACATCTGTAATCCTAGTATTCTGGGAAACTGAGGTAAGAAGATGAAAGTTCAAGGTCTGAGGTTCAGTCTCCAGTACCACGAAAATACTTAAGGAGCTGGGTTTGTAGCTCAGTAATTATAGCACTTGCCTGGGGACCATGAGGCCTGGCTGGGTTCAATCCCCTAGCACCGTATAATAGCTCAGCGGGGTAGTGCACACCTGTAATTCCAGCACAGGGGAGGCTGAGACAGGAGGATTGCCATGAGTTTCGGGCCAACTTTTGGGCTATAGAATGAGACCCTGCCTCAAAATAAATAAATAAATAAATGAAAACCAGTGTCTTGATGGTCATGTACTAGCAGCATTTCGTGCAAAGCCAGGATCAAGACAAAAATGACTACCCCACTGTCATTTATCGTTCTGTGCATACTAGCTAGTGCAAACAAATTACGACATTAGAGGTGTGAAAATTAGAAAGGAAATTGCCAGTTTACAGGTTTTATCAATGATGTGATTGTGTCTACTCAAAAAGCTGATTTAAAAGTTAAGCAAGAAGTCCTAGTTACCTTTCCATTGCTGGAACAGAACTCTCAACATCAATAACATAAGAAAAATTTATTTAGCTGTCAGTTTCAGAATGTTTCAGTCCACGCAAGGGCAGCTGGTGGTGGTGGAAGCACATGACCTTCCCAGGAGGAGGAAAAGCTGCTTACAGCATGGCTAAAAGGAAGCCAAGCTAGCAAGAAAAGGTGGGGCTAGCACATATCCTTCCAGGTCATGTCCCAGTGATCCAGCCCTTCTGAATCAAGCTCCAGTGTTCTGCCCCTGCTGACCAGGCCACACTTCTTAACAATACACGGCTCCATACGTACTTTAAAATATCTAGATACGTGGGGCTTTGGGGACATTCCAGATCCAAATGACAACACAAAAAAATTAATATACAAAAGTCAGTATACGAACAGCAGTCAGAAGTTATCACAGAAAAGGAATCTTTTTTATATAGAAAAGAAAAGGGAACAGAGCTAGGAACAGATTTTGGTTTCATTTGGTATTAAGATAGGATCTTGTTCTTTAGTCCACACTGGGCCTGAACTCAATAGGTAGCTCAGGTTGGCCTCAAATTGACAGCAGTCCTCCTGCTTTGACCTTCTGAGTGCTGAGATTATGGGTGTGTGCCACCATGCACAGCTGTTATGTGGTGCTCGAGGAGGGAACATGGGGCCTATACATCTAGACCCTGCTTTGTTGTTGTTTCAAGGTTTAAGCTCATGAGGGAAGCTTTATAGTGCTGAGAGGTGGAAAGGACCTGGATGAATGCTGCAGCCTGTTCTTGGACACTTGACAAATACACCTTCTGGCAAAAAAAATGTATAGTACTTACACTAACGAAAATGCTAGTATACTTTTTTAAATCAAGCCGAGCATAAACTTAATATAGAAAAGTTATGGGTGCAAAACAAGTCATAAAAATTATGTACAAGCAGTCAGATATGGTTAGAACATGTAATTCTATCACTTTGGGAAGCTGAGTCAGGAAAACCGTAAGTTCAAGCACTAGTTAGGCAACTTAGCAAGACTGTGCCTCAAAAAAAAAAAAAAAATTAGTACTGCCAATTTAACAACTTGATGAGACCCTGTCTCAAAATAAGTAAAATAGATTGGGGATGTAGCTTAGTGCAAAGCCTCTGGGCTCAATCCCCAGTGCCACAAAAGAAAGAAAAAATTTCTGCCTTGGTTCCTTGGCATTTGTAATCCCAGCTACTTGGAAGGTTGAGGCAGGTGAATTACAAGTTTGAGCTAAGTCTGGGTAGCTTAGCAACCTAGCAAAACTCTGTCTCAAAAAGATAGAAATGCATGGTGGCACATGCCTGTAATCCCAGCACTTGGGAGGCTGAGACAGGAGGATTACCGTGGGTCCAAGGCCAGCCTGGACCTCAGAGTGAGACTGTCTCAAAAAAAAGGCTGGGGAGATAGCTCATTGCAAAGGCCCTAGGCTTGATCCCAGTAACCACCTTCTCTGCCTCCACATGCACACAGGAAGAGTAGAAAAACATAGGAATACTCTTTTTCAATCATCACATTCATATTTGACATAGGCAGGATTGTCTTTTTTGAGTACCTAAACAATTGGACAAGAGACCAAGGGGGAAGAAGAATGTTGCGCAATTCCAAAATTACGCATCCTTGTATTACTAATTAAAAATGGAAAGGTACCCTTTCAGTGAAAAACCTAGTGAATGTCCTAAGTGATTAAATTGGTCATTATCAGTGATGGACAAATTGAACCCTCCTACTGAAGAGCCACATTGTCACATAGATGTGTGCCTGCGTCTGGTCAGGGCAAAATAAAAAGATCCAGGTTGAGGGACATAGGACAACTGGCCGTCTTCAGAATGCTAGACCTGTCACTGACACCAAATTAGAGAGAACCAGAATGTGAGATCATTGATTGACTGAATCCTGATTTTAAGCAACTTAAAAATTGAACAGAGCTTGCATATGTAATGTTGGAATAGTGAGTGTGAAGGGGACTGCATAGGAGAAGGTAGTGGACCATGTGTGGCTGCCTGCATTGTCCTTTGCTGTACACAGGAGGCTTTGCTCGTTCTTAGCGGATGAACACGGAGGTCATTAGGGGTAAAGTGTCCTGAGATCTGTAACTGTCAGTTGTTCAGTAAATACAGGTTTTACCTAAGTTTGGAGGGGCAATATTTATATATTTGTATGAAGTAAGTATGTGAAAACCTTAATACTTGGTAAATTCAGGTCCAGGGTATAAAGCCATTCATTATCCTGATTTTGAATTTTTTTCAGTATCAAACTGGGGAAAGGGCAAGACCCTGGGTTTGATTCCCCAGCCTTACATAAGGTTTGGTGGTGCATGTCTGTAATCACAGCAGCATGTTTGTAATCCAAGGTAGAAGGACTGCTGTGAGTTCAAGGCCAGCCTGGGCTACATAGTAACTTGAGGACCATGGTGCCTGGACTACAGAGTGAGGCCACGTCTCAAAAAAAAAAGAAAAAGAAAAAAATCAAGGAGGAACTTGTTGCTTTGCTTGGGGCACAACTCAGCAGTTAGAGTGATTGCCTTACAAGGGAAAGGCCCTGAGTTTTATCCCAGCACCACATAAGCTGGGCATGATGGTGCACACCTATCATCCCAGCACTTGGGAGGCTGAGGCAGGAGGATTTCCATGTGTTTGAGGCCTGCTTGGGCTACATAGTAACTTCAAGACTAGCCTGGACTACGGAGTGAGATCCTGTCTCGAAAAAGAAAAAAAAAAGTATGCCAAAAAAATTCCAAAAAGAAAGACATCAGACACATATGTTTATATACAGAAGGTGTTTTGAGAGGGACCTGTAAACCATCAGCTTTGGCCATGAGTATAATTGCAGTATCTACTTTTCTGCATAGATCTTGTATTGAAGACAGTAAGACTTCTTTTAATAAAAATTATATGCTACTATAAGAGACATTAAGTAAAAGCTGTGTACAGACTTATGGGAGGATTCCATATGTATATGTATATAAATACACAATATGTATAGATGTACATATATATATATATATATATATATATATATAGCTTAATGTGTATTTTTGAAAAGAATAGGAAATTCAGAGTTAAATTGAGCAGGGTTTTTTTGAAGATGATAAACCCATAGTTTTCGGTTTTTTTGTATTTTTCAAGTTTTCTTTAACAAGTTTACAATATTTTTCCAGTACATAAAAATGTGGCTAACTCTTTTTTTAATACTTGATAGCATTCTTAATAGTTATTTAAGATTGTTCTTTGCCACTATCCCTTTTCTCATCCTTCTTCCCACAAAAGAGAAAATTCCAGGTACTCTTTGCTTTGTTAGTTGTCGGTTCATTAACAAGGGGATTTGAGTGTGTAAATGGGACCCAGGCAGCAGAGTTCCAGGAGCAGCAGTGCCACCATCCTGAGGGACAGTCAGGGGAAGGAAAAGCATCCTGCCTGCCTTGGGGGCCAGCCTTTTCCAACTGTCACAGCTGAGGGGTGGACTTCTTCTCCGAACTAGAGGGCCCTAGACTATTTCATACCACAACTCATGATCTCTTTCTACTGCTTTTTTTTTTTTAAAGGATATCTGCACAGAGACTTGCGCACCTGAATAAGTGCTTGATGAACTTTAAGCTAGGAAATTTCAGTTACCAGAAAAACCCACTGAAACTGGGAGAGCTTCAAGGAAATCATTTCACGGTTGTCCTCAGGTAAAGAGCCACAGGGGGGAATGCTGACCAGAGGGTGTCATGCCAGGTCGCCTCGATCCTGTTTGTAAGTGTTCTTAATGACATGCATGTTTGCTAGTACAGAGCCTGAGAGTGCTGTGAAGCCACATACTTAATGCTGTTGTGTTGGCACTGACAGACAGTTCCCACTTCCTAAAAATATAGAGCACCTTCACAAAAAAAAAAAATCTCTTCAAAAACTGTGCTAAAAGATAAAGAGCCTAAGGTTTCATTTGTTTGAGGCACCAGTATTGGCTGATTTGCAGAAAGTAGAATAGAGATTACAGGGGACTGAGAGGAATGGGGAGGAGGAAGAGTTATTATTTGGTAGGTATAGTGTTTCAGTTTGGAAGATAAATAGTGGTGAAAATTGCCCAAAATGATGAATGCACTTAATGCCACTGCACTTAAAATTGGCTAAAATGGTAAATGAACTGTTACAAATATATCACAATAGTTAACAAAGAGCTCTCGGGAAGGTAGAAAGCCTTAGAGAGGGCTAGAGGGATATCTCAGCGGTTAAAGCACTTGTACCTGAGTTCGATTCCCCAGCACCACACATGCTGGGCGTGGTGATGCATGCCTGTAATCCTTACACTCCGGAGGCTGAGGCAGGAGGATTGCTGTGAGTTTGAGGCTAGTCTGGGCTCTATAGTGAGCTCAGAACCAGCTTGGATTACAGAGTTGAGACCCTGTCTCTAAATAAATAAATAAATAAATAAAAAGCCACAGAGAAAAGGCAGGGAAGCCAAGTTGCTGACATTGCAATCTCTTTCTGCAGATGGGTTTGGCTATAAATTTTCTTCTTTGCTCCTGCAGAAATATAACCGGAACAGATGAGCAAGTCCAACAAGCTATGAACTCACTCAAGGAGATTGGATTTATTAACTACTATGGAATGCAAAGATTTGGAACGACAGCTGTGCCTACATACCAAGTCGGAAGGTTTGTGTTTAATTTTGCGAATTATTTCTAGATTCTTTTTTGTTTAGAGGAGATGAGCCTCTGGTCCACAACTTCCTTTCCATTTTTGCTGTATTTTAAGGTACACTGCATGTGAGTTTTTAAAGATCAGAATTCAGAATGATATGATCTGAAAAGTAAGTTTTTCTCCCACACTTAAAGCTCCTCCATGAGTTTTGTTTTTGCTTTTAACAGATAAGTCATGGCACAGTAAATAGATAACTCATACGCAGAGGAGATAGACAGAGACGATATGCCTGTGACCTCCTTTACTGCGTGGTTCTCAGTTGCTAACATTCCTTCCCTGGCACTCAGAGTGGTAGAGGTGATATCTCGATATTGTGACTGATGTGGAAATTATTTTAGGAACTCTGATTCACTTTTAGGTAACACTAAACACCTTTAGGATGAACTGAGTTATTAGAGACCCCATGAATCAATACTTGAATTTTGGACTCCTGCTGCCCAGCAGAGACTGTCACATAAGATAATTATTCATATAAGTTAGAATTGTAGTGGTTCCAGGTTGCAGGCAATCTGAGAGTGCTTGTTTTCCTTTAGAGTCTCACACCTTCATTTTAGCAGAAATGGAAATGAGAGATTGGCCCCAAGCTTACTAGTTGGTCACTTGTCCTAGGAATAGGGTTTTTTGGTATTCAGTCCATTTTTTCAGTAGCTTATTATATGAAATTGTTCTTGCTTATGTGATCCTAGAAGCACAAAATGACATATTCTGTTGTGTGTAGTCTCTACCTTTTTGAGGCAGTGTTGGGAAGGGTACGAATGTAGGCAGGGAGCTTTTAGCCTTAAATTACTCATCCAGCCTTGAGGCCATGAAAGTGAAGGAAAGTGGTGCTTTACAGCACCTGTTTGTATGGCTAGAGTGGACTAAGTGAAGAAAAGATCTCACTATATAGTTCAGGCAGATCTTGAACTTGCTGGGTAGCCCAGGCTGCCTTCATACTTAACTTACAGTTCTCTTTTCTCAGCCTCCCAAGCACTTGGCAGACTCTTGTTTGTTTTTGTGAATGACCAGATAAGAAATAAACATATAAATATTTTAGGCTTTATGCTCTGTATAGTACTTTTGCCACGAATCATCTTTGATGTTACAGTATGAAAATAGCCATAAACAATATGCAAATGAATTACCATGTTTCCAAGTAAAACTTTATCTGCAAAACGAGGGCGCTGGGGCTGGAGGAGTGGCTCAGCGGTTAAAGCGCTTGCTCGTGAAGTACTCACATTGGGTTCCCCAGCACCATATGAGCAGGGCGTGGTGGTGCACACCTTTAATCCCAGCACTTGGGAGGCTGTGGCAGGAGGATTGCTGGGAGTTCAAGGCCAGCCTACAGAGTGAGACCCTATCTCAAAAAAGGGAAAGAGTGAGGGAGAGAGATAACCAACCAAATTTAACCTGCTGTCTACTATTATACAGCTGATAATTAAAAAGTTTTGAGCATGGAGGTCTTTCTCTGTTATATCTAATAGACCAGTACCCAGTACTGAGTTCTACCCTCTTTAAAAATGTTGCCAAGAGCCTCTTCAGCTAAGTAACATGTCCCCTCAAGGGTATATTACTATGGCCATACTACCCCAGACGTGCCTCATCTTGTCTAATCTCAGACGCTAAGCAGGGTTGGGCCTGGTTCGTGCTTGGGTAGGAGAGCACTCTAACACAGCTTGTTTCAAGACAGACAGTGGCCAGCAATAGGATACCTATTAATATTAGATTAAAAAATATTTCCTTACATCTAGCTTCTTAAGAGATACCTAACATTACAGATAATTTAACATCTGCCAATATCCCATATATTATCTGAAACATTAAAATTAAGAACCATAATTACATGGAAAAAACAAAAATTAATAGAATAGTATTTCTGTGTTCTCTTGACCATGACTTCTAATCTAAAAGTCTTACAGGAAAAAAAGTTCAGGCATAATACTCGAAGTACAAATTTCATATGGCAAAAGTTAGTTTATATAAGAAAAGGAAAAGCTTATAAATGCATCGAAAGAGTAAAGATAGATACACCATAAGGTATTAACAGTGTTTAATTTCTTAGAGGTTAGATAAAAATAAACCTTTCTTTGGTACTATTTAAATTTTACCCCCCAAGACAGGCTCTCCCTCTGTAGTTCAGGTTGGTCCTGAACTCAGTGTGTAGCCCAGGCTGGCCTCACACACGTGGCAACCCTCCTGCCTCAGTCTCCTGAGTGCTGGGATTGCAGTTGTATACCACCACACTTGGCTTATGTGGTGCTGTGGAATCAGCTGCTAGGCAAGCACCCTACCTGCTGAGCTATAACTCCAGCTCAGGAAAATATATTTTTCATAATCAACAAAAATAAAGGTATTCTCATTTTAGCAAGGATAATAAAGGATTAATTGTACTTATTATATTTGCCTACATAAGAGAATATTTAATAATTTTGGGGGCAATTTGAAAAATAATTTTGGCATTTGAAAAGTCTTAACTTTGGGCTAGGGAGGTAGCTCAGTGGTACATACATACATCCCCAGCCCGCCTGAGGGCTTGAGTTCAGTTTCAACAGTACACACACAGACATACACTCACTTTTGCCACTATATCAGTAGAATGATTAAAAGCCTGGTTATGTAGTGTTTATGTTGTTACAGCATTTTGAGGCTGATGCACTGCCTACTGTACTAGGGAGACAAGTTGTTACAACATTTTCAAACTCTAAAATGATAGGAAATGTAACCAGTAAGCATTATGTCCTTAATTTTATTCTCTTATTTTTTTCCCCTAAAGTCCTTTTGGCATTTACATTTGAAACCTGTATTATTATTTTTCTGCATAGCCTTAACTTTAATGCAAATTTAGTATGACTTGTTGCCATGTCAAAGATTTTGGCGTGTAAAGTTTCTATCATTACAAAATTAAGTGAGATAAATATTGTTTAATTTCAGAGCTATTCTTCAAAATTCTTGGACAGAAGTCATGGATTTAATTCTGAAGCCCCGCTCTGGAGGTGAGAATAAAATTCTTGTCAAGAAACTGATGAGATAGAGATTTACTTAAGTAGCAGAGTGCTTGCATTGCAAGCAAGAGGCCCTGAGTTCACCGCCAGCACCCCCACCCCCAAAAAAAGGAAAAGAAAAGAAAAGAAAATAGAATATATGGCTAGGCATGGATAGAATTTATTTTAGTAAAAAATATGTACAGATTTAGGTAGTTATTTCAGAGGTTTGGTATTTTTGTTTGTTTGTTTGTTTTTTTGTTTTTGAGACAGAGTCTCGCTCTGTGGTCCAGGCTCGTCTTGACTTCACTTCAGAGCCCAGGCTGGCCTTGGCTCAAGGCAATCCTCCCGTCTCAGCCTCCTGAGTGCTGGGATTACAGGCATGCGCCACCACGCCCAGCTTATGTGGTGCTGGGGACTCGAACTCCGGTACTTAGCGCTTACTCAAGCGCTTTAACCGCTGAGCCATTCCTCCAGCCTTAGAGGTTTGTTTTTAACATTAAAATTAAAAGTATAGCATAGTTTTTGTAAATTCTGTGTACACACTTGAGATTTTTCAGTTTATATCCTGGTCTTAGCTCTTTAGCTTATCTAATTTACTCATAAGTGAATCAATATATTGAAAAATCTTTTTTCTTTTGCATATAAATCTGTGAATATATGAGAGTCCTATACATGTGGCTCTTTTGTGAAGGCATAGCGTAATGGGGTCCTGGCAAAAATACCTTGAGACTTCAAACATGGTGGTACTGCCTATAAATCTCAGCACTTGGCAGGACTGAGGCAGCACAGTGAGTTTGAAGTCAGCCTGGGTTACATAGTACGTTGCAGGCCAGTACGGAATACAGGTGAGACCCTGTCTCAAAAAACAAAATGGAATATACAAAAAAAAACCACCTTGAAGATGCATAGTTTAGGAAACTCAACGAGAGGCCAACCTCTTTCAGAGCTGCCTTCTAATTAGCAGAAGCATTACCTCTCTGGCCTTGGTGCCAAAGTAAAGTAACCTCCCTGTACCCCACCCTTCAAAAAAAAGTTTGCTAAAAAGACTATACATGATGGCACATGACTGTAATCCCAACTGCTCTGAAGGCTGATGTAAAGGATTGCACGTTTCAGGCTGCTCTCAGTTTAGCAAGAATCCGTCTCAGAATAAAAAAGGCTGGGAATTTAGCTTATTGGTAGAGCTCAGGGTTCAGTCCCCACCAGCATACATGGATGGATGGATAGATAGACATAGATAGGTTAGATAGATAGATGAGAGAGAGACATACACACATACATAGGTGGATAGATAGGTTTCACAAAACATTTTCCAGAAAATGCCTGTAAAGCCATAATGCATAATGCTGGAGGGGTCATGGCTCAGTGGTTACAGCGCTTGCCTAGCAAGTACAAGGCCTTCGATTCGGTTCTCCAACACCACATAAGCTGGGCATGGTAGCACATGCCTGTAAGCCCAGCACCTAGGTGGCTGAGACCAGCTTGGGCTATGTAATGATTTCAGGACCAACAGGGACTATAGAGCAAGACCTTGTCTCTGCATAAAGGAGATTTAACTTTGTAAATTGTGAAAATAATTATGTTCACTATAGGGTTGTTCATTTGCAAGATTTAAAGAAGATTATGTGGCTTTAAGAAAAGTAACCCATTAAGCTTGACAATACAATGGAGAAAGAAGTGGAAGGCCAGACCACTGAGTTGTTGTCTTATGGTGAATAAGTTCTAGTGACAGTGAACAATAAATAGCTTTTACTGTTAGCCTGGGCGCAGTAGCATGTTGACAAAGTCCTGCATTCTGTCACCTTGCGTCACTTGCCACCTAGTCACGTTCCTGGGGCTGTTACTGGGTGAGCAGAATATTGCGGATAGCATTTTGAAATTTTGTGTTCCCTATGAAACATGTTATGAAAGTTGTCTTTGGATAAATTGTTTAATCGTAGCCTTTCTCTCCCCCAGCTGAAAAGGGCTACTTGGTGAAATGCAGGGAAGAATGGGCGAAGACCAAAGACCCAGCTGCTGCCCTCAAAAAACTACCTGTCAAAAGGTGTGTGGAAGGGCAGCTGCTTCGAGGACTTTCAAAATATGGAATGAAGAATATAGTCTCTGCATTTGGCATAGTGAGTGCTATTTGTGAAGTCAGGCAATGGCCCGAGGTGGTTTAATGCATTTTAAACTTTATCTTGGAAGATTTTGCTAAATTTGAAAGAGCAGAAGGTAAATAAGTATCTTTGGTGATCTCCAAAAGATGCTTTCCCTAAGTGATCCTTTCTCAGCCCCTGTGTGGGGATGAGTGGGTGGGTATGGCAGCATTGACTATACTTTAAAAAAAAAAAAATTGAGGGCAGAGGAAACATTCATGTGGAAAACCTGATACCCAAAGGAAAGCTAATTTAAATCAACTCAGAATCTCAGAATCCATTAGACTGTCATGTCTTGATCATCCATAGAACTGTAAGCTATTCTAAGAGAGTTGGACATCAGCAGTCTAGTAGTTGCCTAGTAGTCTGATTCTTATCACAGTGGTTAGAGGATAGGTTCCATTTTGCTAAGTGTAGTCTGTACCACTATTTGTGTGTATATATTCCAGGAAATGTTAAAGTTTAGCCCTTCAGCCTCAGTTTTAGTTAATTTCTTCCCGTGTACAAAAAAAAGTAGGATTCTTGCTATGTGAAATTCATTGTCATTCAATCATGTTAGGTGCTCTTCTCTGGTAGAATTATGGGAAAACAGCAGTGGTGGCTGTGTCATTGATTTGTAAATGCCTTGAATTTGAAGTTTGTGTCCTTGATTTAGGGTATTAATTTCATAGTATTTGCTCTGTTTGCATGGATGTCTGCATTGTGGGTACAGGATGTGACCTGCTGCCATTGTGACGGCCCTTTAGAATGAGGTCTTCTGTCCCAGATAGTATTTTGAAATGTCAGTGTTTCTACAGGGTGTTAAAAAAAAAAAGAAATTTAAAATTCTTGTAGTAGGTTGACCACTAAACAAACATGTGCTAGTTTAGTACTCTCTATACTCAGAGCATTTTTCCTTTCTTCCAGATACCAAGAAATAATCGCTTAATGTATATTCATAGCTACCAGAGCTATGTGTGGAATAACATGGTGAGCAAGAGGATAGAAGACTATGGGCTGAAGCCCGTTCCAGGGGACCTGGTGCTCAAAGGAGGTAAAAGGCACATGGTGGTATCGTTGCATAACCAAACCAGGATTCAGGTAGAGCATGGCCATGGCTTTGAATCCAGCCTGCCTACTATGTGAAGAGAGAAATCTGATGAATTTGAAGTGGAAGGGCCACATAAGCTTGGAATGGGTAGTTTATATCTGTGCCTTTAATTTTTAAAAATGTATGCATCTGGTTTAAGTAACTGACTCCTTAGGCCTCTGTTTTCTCAAAATAGGATTCGGAACAGTGATGACTGTAACTCCTTTCTGTGCTTTAATCTGGTTTTAGCAAATATGTCTATTTCTAGATGTATATCTGCTTCTTGGCTTGTTGTTAGCTAATTTTAAAGAGTTTCTAGGTCATCACCAGACCAGAGTTGACTCAACATGCGGCTGTGACAGAATGGGCATTTAGTGTATACTGACCCCAGAGTGCTTGTTTGTACATTATTAGAGCTGTCCCTTTCCCTGTGGGACCATCAGTGTTCCTGTCTTGCACCACGTCCTTTACCTGAATCTTCTAGTCTACAGCTCACAGTGCTCCTGGGAAGTATTTCCGTTTTTCATGAGACCTAGTCCCAGCTGGTGAAAAGCTAGAATTCAGTGTGACGTTTGTCCGGTTCCCAGGTCCATGCTGCTCCAGGATTGGTGGCATCCATCCAGTAGCCAGATACATGGCCTGTTCGTCTGCATTTGTTCACTCAGAAATTCTAATGTATTTTTCCTGATGTAACATTTTTTTCTTCATTCAATATTGATCACATCAGTGTGTTTTAATGTCCTATATGCCACCAACTGCCATCACCTAAATGTAGACTAGTCTTTAAATTGCTTATTCTTTTAGCAGAATGTATGCATTTAAGATGGTTTTCTAAAAAGTCTTCTGTGGCGTTGCTTATTTTCAAAAAATCAGGAGCTCATTTTTTTAGTCTATTTCAGAAAATGAGATGCAACCAGAAAGTTTTTTAAGTCTTCATTAAGAATTCTACTATACTTTGATTTTTGTTGGTGTATTTCCCAACTTAATTTCCTGAAGCTTCCTGGCCACTCAACATACACACGTACTTCTTTCTTGCATAGAAGTGTATGAATTTAGGAGCTCAAGTTTATAAAGTACTACCTTTTTATTTAATGTATTGTTTCTTGTTAATTTGCAGCCACTGCCTCTTATATTGAGGAAGAAGATGTTAATAATTACTCCATTCATGATGTGGTGATGCCCTTGCCTGGTTTCGATGTTATCTACCCAAGGCATAGAAGTAAGTTCCCCATATGGGCAAAGCAAGTAAAACAAGCCTTACATAATTAAGCCAAATGTGAAGAGAAAAAAATCACTAATTTTTTAAAACTTCATTTTCATTACACTTAGATTTCAAACATATATAGAGACCTGGTTACTTAAGCAAATCTCCCAAAAAGGGATGCATTCATGTGGATAATGTAGATTAAGGAAGTAAAACTGAGGAGGCTGAAGGGGGAGGATTGCTGAAGCTTCTGAGTGGAGACCACCTTAAGCAGTGTAACAAAACTGTCTGAAGGAGAGGTGGAGGGAGAAAGGGAAGGAAAGAATATTTGTAATAATAGTTGTATTGTTCCTGCTGCTTATATTACTATGTAAATTTCTGAACCTCAGTAATAAGGGCTGGGCCTGTGGCTGAGTGGGAAAGCCATTACCAGCTTGGGTGAGGTGTGGATTGGCACCCCATTGCTGCAACACAGAATGAATGTAAATTCATTTTAATATAAAACACATTATATTAAAGATTAGGAGAGTCTGAAAAAAATCATTGAGGAAATTAAGGGATAATCATACTTCCAATATATTTCTTTAAGCTTTTTAAGGTAGTGTATAAGGAACGGGGAGATGGAGGAATAGCACAGCAGTTAAAGTACTTGCCTTGCAAGCTCAAGGCTCTGAGTTTGATTTCCCAGCACCGCATAAAACCAGGCGTAGAGGTGCATGCCTCTAATTCCAGCAGTTGGGAGGCTGAGGCAGGAAAATTGCCATGATTCCAAGGTCAGCCTACGCTACATATTGAGTTAAGGACCAGCCTGTGCTACAGAACAAGACCCTGTTTCAAAAAAAAAAAAAAATTACAAGGGGCTAAGGATGTAGCTTGGTGGTAGAGAACATGCCTGGCATGTGTGAGACTCTTGAGTTTACCCCACCTCCACCGCAGAACCACAAAACAACCAAGAGGAAGAGCACAACAGTTAGGGTACTTGCCTAGTAAGCACAAAGCTCTGAGCCAGGTGTGGTGACACACATTTAGAGTCTCGGCACTCAGGAGGTTGAGAATTATGTGTTTGAGACCAGCCTGAGTTACCTAGTGAGCTCTGGACCAGCCTGGACTATAAAGCGAGACCCTGCCTCAAAAAAATAAAACAAACAAAACAAAAGCAATAAGGTAACATGGCGCACACACATAAGTTTATAAATTGGCAAGTTAGGCTGAGCATATCTGTAATCCGGCACTCTGGGAGGCTGAGTTAAGAGGGTTGTAAGTTCAAGCCCCACCCAAGCTACTTAGCAAGACCCAACCTTAAAATTAAAAATTTTGAAAATTACTTAGAATGTAGTCATTGGAAGACTTTGGGTTTAATCCCCAGTACCACAAAAGAAGGGGGTGTTGGAAAGTTAGAATTCTTTACTAATTCTATTAATGCCCATTATCCAGAAGCTCTTAAGAATTTTCTCCTACCCTCCTACTGAGTACAGGAAGACAGTATCAGAACTTATGTTGCCCAGGGATTCCAGGATTGAAAATAAAGCAGCTTTTACCATGATACCAGTTCAGTGGGATGGACCCTGAATGCTACCTCAGGCCAGGACTGGCTGTGAGTGGTATTTTTACTTTAAGTATCTTTTTCCTTAAGAGACTAGAATTTTACTTACTGGAATTATAGTCCTTAAATTTTATGAATTAAAAAGTGATTAGAGTTAGCACCCCACTGTAGAAGGATTGAATAGAAATTATTACAACCAAATTGCTATACTCCTAAAACACAGGCTGACTTCACTGAGGGAAAAGAGTGGATGGGAGGAGCAAGGATGCGGCAGGTGGGTAAGGAGGTGTGTGGCCTTCCTTCCTGGACAGGACTCAAGGAGAACAGTACTAGGAACTGTGGGAAGTCTCTTAGGATGCTGAAGCTATGCTCCCTCTGTGGCATTGTGAGGTCTCCAGAAAGAATCTAGGATGCATAGAGAAATAAAGGAAATTTACTGGAGGAAATTTGCCTACTTGGTTATAGGAGCTGCAAAGGCCCTCAGTGGGCTGTTTTTGTAAGCTGGACAACCAACAGAGGCTGTAGCCATGATCCATACTAAGTCTAGAGTCTTGAGAACCAGGGAAGCCAGTGATGTGATTCCCAGTATGAAGCTGAAGGTCTAAGAACTGGGGGAGTTGGGGTGAGAGTAAGTGGGGTACAAGTCCCAGAGTTTGTAAGCTGAAGAGCCTGGAGTTCTGATGTCCAGAGCAGGTAAAAATGACTGTCCCAGCGAGGGGAAAGAGGGAGATACTCTACATTTCTTCTATTTTTTTTTTCCATCCAAGGCATGTCGATACTGATCTTTCTCAGAGTCCTGAGTCCACTGACTCACATGCCAGTCCACTCCATAAATACCCTCCTAGACATACTTGGGGCTGCCTGGTCAGTCTAGTCAAGAGCAAAAAATCAAGTCAGATTTGGTGGTATATGCTTGTAACTCTAATACTCTAGGAGGCTGAGGCAGGAGGACTGTGAGTACGTAGCAAGACGTTGTCTCACAAAAAGAGATGGGGAGGCTGGAGATGTAGCTCAGTGTGAAGATTTAATTTCTGGTACCAATGAGAGAGATAGAGAGACAAAGACTCACCTTCCTTTCAGCATAAGAGGGCAGGCTTACTTCACCAGCCAGCTTAGTATCCTCTACTCTTTAGTCCAGATACTTCACATCAACCATCATGAGAAAGAAAGTATTCTTTCCATTTTCTCTGAACTTTGATACTACTAATTGGAACATAAATTCAGCAAAGCCTTTGACAAAGCTGTTCATGAACTTCCAGCCTGGACTGGGACTCCTTCACTGGATGGACCTTTCAGCATTTGGACACTGACACCTAACAGTGCTCACTTTAGGGATCCTTGTTGTCTTTTTTGTGAATAATTTGCATGAAGAAACCCATGGATCCTATTTGCAAATTGTACAAGACAAAATATTAATAATTGATAGTTAAATGGAAAAATGTATATGTAAGAGCTCTCCCTGGACTTGGTGGGACAGGCCTATAATCCCACTACTCTGGGAGGCTGAGAAGGAGGATCACATGTTTGAGCCTAGACTTAAAAACTTACTGACTTAGCGAGACCATGCCTCAAAATGAAAACCAAAAAATGGGCTGGGGAACTAACTCAGTGCAAAAGCCTTGAGTTCCATCCCCACCATCACAAAAGGAAACAAAATGCAAAACAAAAAGATTCTACCTGCTACTTGAGAGGCTGGAGTAGGAGGGATAACAAGTGCAGAGTTGGCCTGGTCAACGTAGCCAGACTTCTTCTCAACAACAGAAAAGACCGTAGAAGACATTTAATAGGGTTAGGGTTAAGCATAAGTTGTCACACTTACGCTCAGTAGTCACACCTACAGATGGAAAAGCCCTGGCTTGGTAGTAGTTTACATGAAAGGTTTTAAAGTACCTAGGGTTATTGTTGAACATATAAGCCCGTTAATCTTGGGAGAGAAAGAGAATTTGATGAGAAATACAGCAATGGCAAGCTGGGCGTGATGGTACACACCTGTGATCCAGGTACTCAGGAAGCTGAGTCAGGATGATTGCTGTGAGTTCGAGGCCAGCTTGGGCTCCATAGTGAGCTCAGAACCAGCATGGATTGCAGCAAGACCCTGTCTCAAAGAGGGGAAAAAGGAAAATACAAAAATGGCAAAGGACAGTTGAGGAGCCATTGTTTGGCTTAATGAAGATGTGGCTTAAAGGTGCAGTACCTATGAATGTGTGTCCAGAACAGTTGACAAGGTTACAAGGAGGCAGGTCTCAGCTGGACAAGGAAGAACTTCCTAATAATTGTGTGCCTCACAAAGATCTCAATAATGACAGCATGTAAGCAGACGTTGAAAAACCGTATAGGTGTTAAAAAAAAAAAAGATTCCACATCAGGTGCGAGGATAAGCCAGATGGTGTCCCACTGTCTCTTATTTTTATAGATTTATTTATAACTGCTTCTTCTAGAGAGCATTATATATGTTCTTTTAAAATTCTGATCATGTACAAATTGTAGGTTACCAGCTTTGGGTGATTTTTTTGTGTGTGTGACAGGGTCTTCCTATGTAGTTCAAGCTAGCCTAGGACTTGCTGTGTAGCTCAATCTGGTCTCAAACTTTCTGTTTTTCCTTCCTGAAACACATTTTCACTTTGTAGTTCAGGCTGGTCCTGAATTTACTATGTAGCGCAGGTTGGCCTCAGAAACGTGGCAGTCTTCCTGCCTCAACTTTCTAAGTGCTGGGATTATATGCATACATCATCACCACACCTGGCTTACATAGTGCTGGGGAATCGAACCCAAGGCTTTGCACTTGCTAGGCAGGCACTGTAACTGCTGAGCTATGCCCCCAGCTCCTCATATTCTTGTCTCTCCTGCCTCAGCCTCCTGAGAGCTGGAGTGACAGGTGCTCCTGAAGTGGTCTTTTGTAGTTAGCTTTGTGAGAAGACTTACACCACAGGTGCTGCAGCTGAATATATCCATGACCTACCCATAGGCCAAACCAAAGGTGAACGCGCATCCTAGTTACCATGTCACAAAGTTTTTATTTCAGAGAGCAGACTTTGAGTATCAGTTAGGGTATCTAGTTTTGTTGGGACTATCTAACAGAATGCATATATTACATTATTTCTGGTCTTGTTCAAGGTAACTTGCTGATTGGTTGCATTCCAACTAACATTTTTTATTTTGTTAGTTAGTGAAGCCTATAGGGAAATGCTGGCAACAGACAACCTTGATATTGATAACATGAGACACAAAATTCGAGATTATTCCCTATCAGGAGCCTACCGGAAGATCATTATTCGTCCTCAGAATGTCAGCTGGTGAGTATTCTCTGGAATGAAATAGAATGAAATTACCTTATGGGAATTTAAGGTTTTGCTTCATATATGTGTTTATCTGTGCTTAGAACCTAGCATATGAGGTAGGGGGCTTTTTTGTTGTTTTTTGCATTTTGAGGGGTTCTTTTTTAAATAGGATTTCATTCTGCCATCCAGGATGGCCCTTAACTTACCGCGTAAGTGAGGGCAGGCCTTACACTCATAGCATTTCTCCTGCCTCCACCTCCTAGTGCTGGGATTCCAGGTGTGCACCACCATGCCTGGTTTAGCTTAGGAGTATTCTTGGCGTGATTGTTGTTACTACTCTTACCACTACTGCTATCAGTTGGTATTTCTCAAGTCATTTAGAAATACACAAAGCCATGGTAAATGCACTTATATGGTGAAAATGACTTCATTTGTATTTTTGTTGCTGTCACTAAATTGTTGAAAAAATACAGAGTGAACCTTATCTAAAAACTGAGATTTGCTAATAGAATTATCCTTAAGCAGATTGCCCAGAATATGCTGACTTCCAAATATTCTAGTTGTTTTAATGTTGTGTGTCTAGAGAGGAAAAGATACTTGATTTTTGTTGTTGTTGTTGTTGTTTTGTTTTCAGAGTAAGTCAGTTTATTTCTTTCATTTGAAGTTACTCTTTGATGGCCTGAAGTTCTTTGCCATAGTCCTTAACCACTAACACACTTGCAACCTACCGCTTTCTGGGGTTTTCTCTCTATTGGCCAGTTTTACGGAGGCCTATCCATTCCCTTAATATCTTGTCGTCAACCTTAGTTAGGCTGACTTGGTGCTCAACGCGAAGAGCATCCACTAACTTGACATGCATAGGCTTGGTACAGTTGGATGCCAGTGCACGAAGATGGGCCTGACACTCGTGTAAGGCTTTGGCAGCCTCCCGAATTCCATGGGCAAGGTCACCGTGAATGGGGCGGCCTGCAGCGCCTCTTGTTCCTACACCTTCAGCAGCAGTTCCTTCCTTGGCCATGTGGTTGTGTTACCGGTGAAGCTAAATTTTGAACACACCTGAACCTCTTCCTCTGCATGACTTGGTGGCGGCAGGGAAAGAAGAGGAAAAGCTACTTGTATTAACTCATTTTGAAGTACTTGAGTACTAGTATTATCTAAGCCTTTATTGTAAAATTTTATTTTATGTACTTTAATTTTTTTGAGGATTGCATTCAGGGCCTTCATACTGAGCTGCGTCACCAGCTGTGTTTGTTTGTTTATATGTATCTGTGGTTCTGAGTCTCCATCGCATTTTTATTTTTTGAGACAAGGTCTTGCTAAGTCACCTAGGATAAGCTCTAACTTGTGATCCACCTATGTTAGCCTTCCAGAGTGCTTGGATGACAGACCTAACATCACCAGGCCCAGCTAACCCTTTTTTATTCTGCATTATGAGGCAGAAACTAGCTTAGTTTGCCAGGCTGGGCTCGAATTTGTGATCCTCCTCCCTCAGCCTCCCAGATGTTGGGAATTACAGGCCTGTGTCACTAGTTCTAGCTAATTGTATAATTTTAAAATGAAACTCTGATCTAGTTGCCCACTGCTATGAAATTTTCTTTTTTTCCCTCTCTTTTCTCCTTTTTTCTTCTTTGGCTATGGCCAGGAAGTTAGCAGAATTGGACTTAAGCACTCAAGAGAGCAGCTGTGTGTGATAGTGATAACCACACTGAAGGAAGTGCAAATTAATTTAATCACATCTTGGTAAAGTGAGAATTATTACTTACCAATTTCACATAAAAAGAAATTTTATCCTAGAGAAACAATTTATATCATTCCCATAGATTGACATCATCTGTTACCTTACTGTATAGTAACGTAAAGGCAATATTAGTAGTTACATAGAAAGTGTCGCCCTGTTCTGTTGTTAACAATTGCTACCCATGGTTATTTACAGTAGATCTGTGTGTGATTTTCTTGCCACGTGAAGGGTGATGAGCAACTCAGTAGTGTTCAAGAAAGTTCATGTTTATATTCACCTTTATTTCTGTTTTGAAGGGAAGTCGTTGCATATGATGACCCCAAGATTCCACTCTTCAACACAGATGTGGACAACCTAGAAGGGAAACCACCACCAGTTTTTGCTTCTGGTAAGTTCCCCCTGTCACCTTTGAAATGTTTTCTCACATAAAATAGAGTTTCGCCACCCTGTACCACTCTGATTTCTGTTGTTCTGTGACCTTGGGATCATGATTGTAGCTGGAGGTGCGGAAAACAGTTGGACAGAGAAGAGTGAATGTTATTTATGCAGAAGGTTGTGATTAGCGACTGTTTCCGGAGAGAGGACAAACAGGTGAAAATTCAGAAAGAGAGCCTAAAAATTAATTTTGCCTTCTTCTTGTCAAACTCTTGTTCCTTTTCGTAGTTTCTCCTATGTCCTAATTTGACTTGCTAAAAAAAAAAAATTTTACATGCATTTCTCTTTCGTGTTCTTCTATCACCTGCCCCACCCCCCCATGAGGCTTCCCGGGTAGAATCACCCCGTTTTGTTCACCCGCTCCGGATACTCCCAGAGCTCTTCCTTCCAACTCATTCTATGCGGCCCCTGGGGGAAGTGGACGCTAAAGACAGACGGGAGCAGATTGGTTGTGCTTGTGAAGCCATTAAATGACACTCTCAGGTCTCTAGCCGCCTTGGCTTTGTGACTGTTCTCCTCTTTCTGTCCTGGCAGAAGGCAAATACAAGGCCCTGAAAATGGATTTTTCTCTTCCTCCTTCTACTTACGCTACCATGGCCATTCGAGAAGTACTAAAGATGGATACCAGCATCAAAAAGCAGACCCAGCTGAATACAACCTGGCTTCGCTGAGTGGTATTTTATCTTGACATTAGAAAACACACACAAGTGTTTGCTTACTGGCTTCCTGTTCATTTCTCTGTTAATACAGACTCATATATGAATTTTGAATCTTTATAGTAAAGGATTATTTGTATTTTTTTAAGTTTTTATTGGCTTAAAGAAGTAATTTGCAATGTTTGTACACATATATAAATCTTGAGGATCCTAATTTTAGCTCAGAGAATATAAATTGATCAGAATATATACTTAGGTGCTTAATTCATAGCAAATATTAGCTTTACAGATTTTGTGATAATAAAAGAAGGACTTTGGTTTAAAGTAGCAGTTTTAGGTTTTACTGCATATCTGAAAGGTGACGGGAATTTTTAACACATCTGTGAATGGTGTACCCAGTTACGCATTTTAAGAGCAAGTACAGCTACACAAATCTTGACTGTGGATAAGTAATTGAGAGCCTTTAGTTCTAATCCAGTGCTCGTGGCAGTTTAAATGATTATTAAACCTCTGCAGATTTATAAACATAGAAGTGATTGTCATTATGCAGCTCGGTACCAGGTTCAGGTAAGCATTCGTGTGCTTTTCCGTTTGTAGTTGCTTTTGCTTTTGTTTTATCCATGCCTTGCCAGAGAGTCGCATTGGTAGAGCCTTTTTTCTTGATGTAACATGTGTAGCTATTGGTTAAGGTCTAATGTTTGCTTTAGGTGCCTTTTATGTTCAGGACTCTTTCCATTGGATTGTTTGCTCAATAATGACAGAGAAGAAAACTTAAAAGGTATAAGGGCTCCTCTGTCAGCAGTATTATCTTTGTCGCCAGCTGCTTGGGTATTTCATTTCTGGTGTTGCACAGAACTTTTCTCTGCTGTGAAATGATAAATATGCCCCTGCAGAGTTAGGTGGCATAACTGTACCAGATTTTATTTCCTATTGTTTCTAGAACCAAATGTAATAAATATTTTTAAAAACTGCTTTCTGTTGATTTTGTGAATAAACACGTAAGACTAAGTGCAAATGGGATTCTTGTCCCTGACCAACATGGAAGGAACTCAGTGAGCGAAGGGTGCTCATGAGCTGACACAAAGGCGTGGCTAGGTGGGTGTGAAAGTCAGAAACAGTGCAGTGTGTCCAGTGGTGTGGCTGATGGACGGTGCACACTCCCCTCAGAGCTCTTCCTGTGGCATGTCTCCCTCACCTCTGGTGCTTTTCTGCAGCAGGCGCAAGAGGAATGGAGGACAGTTACCTGCTGTGCTGGAACACCAGTCCGTGAAGTGGGAATGACTTTTGTCCTGTATCTGGCAGTGGAAAAGATGGAGAACAAACGGTTCATTCAGCTCTTTTTAATGACCTTCACCACACAGCTGAGGTCCAGAAAGTATTGGAAAGATCATGGCAAGTTGTTCTTTGAACTGGCTAGTTTCTAGACTTGTCCTACAAAAGGCAAATGCGTTGTATGTACGTGGCCATGTCTCCTCCCTGGTAGTGGCCGGTTGTCCTCTGTCAGGCTGATGGGAGGAAGCGTTGCTGATGGGAGGAAGCGTTGCTAATGAAGAGGCCTTCCATCTCTGTATTGCAGGCGTATTCAGCATTCTCCAGTTAGAAATTGTCATTTTAAACATGTGAGGCTAAGCTTACATTTTCTTCATCTGGGGAATACTACTGTAACGTGATGAGTTTATTTTCCTAGCTGCGTTAGCCAATTACCAGTTTGTGTGTCAATCTCCACCACACCCTCTCTCCCTCGGTACTAGAGATTGAAGCCAGGGAACACTGAGCTACATCTCCAGCACTCCCCACCCCCATATTTTGAAGTCTTGATGTCGGGTCTCACTAAAGTTGCCTAGCTTGACCTCAACCTTGTGATCGTCCTGCCTCAGCCTTCCGAGTAGCTGGGCTTGTAGGCATGCACAAACCATGCCTGGCTATATGTTTCTTCTTCCACACCAATGGAAAAATAGTGATTCTTGGTGAATTCTTTAGCTATTTTGGGACTTGCGAACCTACCTTCTACAGTGGAGATAGAATATGGATTATAAAAACCCATCATCTTAGGATAGAAATCAGAACAGGTTTTCATCGTTGTTAATTAACATGGGGAGAAATTTCTCTGTGGCATATATATATATAAAACCTGAAAGCAACCTTATTCTCAGTGTAAAAGAATTGTTTCCTAAATTTTTGCCTAAAAGAAACAGTAAAGGATTATTTTTTTTAGTATAACGTTAAGTTTGATTTTTTCTAACAAAAAAGGCCTATTAAGAATCATTTTATGAAATGTTATTTTATTCATGGTTTTATGTCATGGATAATAACTAGACAGCTATTGGACTAATAAATGATTGATTTCAGAATCTTAATGCTTTTTGTTAAAAGTAATAGCTAGAAATCCATTATGCTAATTAGGAAAAGTCTGTGCCAAGCATAGTGGCATGTACCTGTAGTCTTAGCTATGTAGGAGGCTGAAGCAGGAAGATCATATATGATCCCAGAAATTCAAGGCCAGGCTAGACAACATAGTAAGACCCTGTCTTAAAAAAAAAATTCCTGATTGATTCCCAAATCAACCAAAATATTGGTTGGATAATACATTGGTAATTAAAACTTCATCAGTTGTTCCAGACAGTACACTAGGATTTGCTCTTAAATGCATTTTGTGGCCAATTTGCACTAGAAATGGGGGGCAATACTAAATATAAGTGAGTGTTATGTAGCTGCTAGTCTGTGCTGATGTGTGTGTGTGCTTCTTTTGAACATGAAAATACTAGGAGACTGAAACCTTTTTGTCTCAGACATAAGAAAGGTTTAATGAAAAAATTAAAGTGTGATGAAATTCTGGCCTTCATAATGTTGAAAACTTTGCACAGGTCTGTAAATCCAACACTCTTAAGGCTGAGGCAGGGAGGTTAACAAGTTCAAACCCTGCCTGGGTAATGTAGTGACTTGGGAAAGCTGTCTCAAAATAAATAAGGCTGGGGATGTTGTTCAGTGTGAAGGCTGTAGAGTCAAACACCAGTATTACACATGAACACAGCAAGAGTCTGCTTATGTAGCAAAGGACAGCTGTAAGGCCTTTTGTTAATGCAGTCTGCTTCCTTACTTTGTGGGGCAGCATTCCAGTGGAATAGAACTTCTTGGTTTTGGATTATGAATGCTTTGGAAAATCTGAGTGGAAAGTGCAGGCTCTGTGTCCAGAGGAAGAAAAGGGAAGGACATACATTTGCACACTCAAGTACAAACCTTGCAGTTCTAGGAGCTTCAGTGTATCCCAGTAACCCTCTATACCACATAGATACTTTCCAAACTTTCACATGTGTAGGAGTCAGCTGATCATCTTAAACTGCAGAACCTGTTTCTGGAAGCCCACGTGGTGTCTTCAGCCAGCTGTCCTAAGATGGATGTGTCATAGAGAAGCAAGGCTTTGCCTGCCTTGCCCACGTAGAGGGTTCTGCCTGCCCTGGCCAGCACACTGGCTGTCAGCTGCCTGGGGCTAGGTGAATATAAACTTAGGTCCTCACTGACGGTACCTATATTTCAACTCTTTTTCTTTCTTTTCCTTTCTTTCTTTCTTTCTTTCTTTCTTTCTTTCTTTCTTTTTTTTTTTTTTGGAGACAGGGTCTCACTCTGGCTAGCCTTGGACTCAGGACAATCCTCCTGCCTCAGCCTTCCTAATGCTGGGATTAACAGGCATACACCACCATGCCTAGTTTTTGTGGTACTGGGGTATCAACTCAGGTACTCAGTGCACTTACATAGCTCTTGCTAGAAAGAGCTTTAACCACTGAGCTATTCCTCCAGCCCCTAGGCTTGAATTTGTGATCATTTTACCTCAGACTCTCAAGAGTGCTGGGATTACCAGTCTAACTACCCAACGGCCTTGTACTAGTGTTAATACATTGTGTTAATAATGATTAGATCAAGTCCTTACACTGATTTAGGATTTCATACTTGCAATGGATCCTTTTCTGAGTCTTTACTGTTTGCTTACAGTGCTAGAGCTTCACACGTGCTTAGCAAGTGCTGAACCCGGAGCGATCCCCTCTACCCAGGAGACTTTCTTAAAACTTACTACTGGGCTTTGCCAGCTTCTGGTTTCATCTGTAGTCCCTTCTTTCTCTTGCATCCTGGCTTTCAACTGGATGCCCTTGTCCAAATTCAAGTCAGTCTTTAGGCTCTGGCGTCATCGTTCCTTACAGGAAATCTGCTCCCAAAGAAGTATTCACTGTTGTGACTAAAGGATTACTCTTGCTGCAACTTACTAAAAGGTGCTGGGGATGTAGCTCCCTGGTAGAATGTTTGCCCAGAGTGCATGAGGTCCTCGATTCAATCTATAGTTCAGCCAGAAAACAGTCAGAGTTCATATGTTCTTATGATTCTGTTCAGGAAAGCATAAAAACACATGACAACAGGAAAGTTACCTGAGAGAAGTTTTTCAGAGCCTTTGTCTCTTAATGCTTGCTGCCCCCTCCGGAGCTTTGCATGTTTCTGTAAGCAGCTCTGTCTAATAGAAATAGGATGTGAGCTCCGCTCAATGGTCGCCGGATCTGGGGGGTGCATTCCAGCAGTTTCGGTTGGTATCTGAAATCTTGGGTCAGAGTGACAAGTCACAGATTAGCAATGACAGGTAGTAACAAAATGAAGAAAAGCTGGGTGTGGTTGTGCACTTCTGTAATCCTGTCACTGAGGCTGAAGCAGGAGGATTGTAAATTTAAGCCCAGCCTGGGCAACTTAACAATACAGCAAGATTCTGTCTCAAGATAAAAAGACATAAAATAGGGCTGGGAATGTAGCTTGGTGTGAAGATGGGGGTTCGATCTTCAGTACAAAATTACAGCAATGTTCATACTGTGATGACAGCTGTGTGAGTGCGGTTCCCCCACCCTGTTCCTTCGGTGAACTGTACTGAATGTCTGCACCCTACTTGACTATAGGTAACAAATTATGGAAAACAAAATCAAAGATGAGGGGGAGATAACTATGCTTTGTAATTGAGATTTTTCTGGTGGCTACCTTAAGAAAGTGAATGGAGCAGGGTAAGGAGCATAGACCTGTAATTTCAACCCCCTGGGAGGCTGAGGCAGGAGGATTGTACATTTGGGCCCGCGTGGGTATCTTAGCAACTAAGTGAAACCTTGCCTCAAAATCAAGAATAGGGTTAGAGGAGTGGCACAGCGGTTAGTGTCCTTCCAGGCATCAGGGCCTTGAGTTGATTCCCCGGCAACCATAAAGCTGGGTGTGGTGTTGCATGCCTGTAATTCCACATTCAGGCTGAGGGAGGGGGATTGTTCTGAGTCCAAGGTCAGCCGAGACTACAGAGCAAGACCCTGTCTCAAAAAAAAAAAAAAAAAAAACAAGAATAAAAATGGATTGGGTGGGGCTGGGGAATTGCACAATAGTTAAAGTAGTTTGCCTTGCAAACACAAGGCCCTGGTTTCGATCTGACATCACCACATAAGCTGCACGTGCTGTCATGTGCCTGTAATCCCAGCAGTCGGGAGGCTGAGGCAGGAGGATTGCCATGAATCCAAGGCCAGCCTGGACTATGTAATGAGTTCAGGAACAGCATGGGCTACAGAGCAAGACCCTGTCTCACAAAACAAACAAACAAACAAACAAAAAAACTGGGCTGGGGATTCCTCAGTGTAAAGACCCTGGACGCCATCTCCAGTACCACTGAAAGGGAAAAAAAAGTGAAAAGATACAGGTGTGATCATGTATTTCATCAAAACCTATACATCCAAGGTAGCATTTTAGTTATAATTAGTATAATCTAAACGTTTTGAGCTTGGAGTATAGCTATTGTGGTAGACCACTTACCTAACCTACATGAAGTCGTGGAATCAATCCTCAGTACCACAGAGAGAGAGCGAGAGAGAGAAAATAGACAAAGGATCATTGTAATTTTAGTGTGCAAAAACTGGGCATGGTGACATATATCTATAATACCAGCGCTCTGGGTGGCTGACGCAGGACGATCACGTTTAAATCCAGCCCAGCCCCTTATCAACTTGGCAATATCCTGTCTCAGAAAAACAAAACAAAACAAAAAAGATCTAGAGATGTTGGTGAGTGCAGAGACCCTGGGTTCAATTCCCAGTACTACCAAAAAGGGGGAAAATGTTTCACATTCTGAATTTTTTGTACTCAGCCATCAAAATCTAGTGTTAGGCCCAACTTCATATGCGTTTTTGTTTTTGCTTTTCACAGTGCTGAGGAACAGAGCAGGACCTCGTGTCTCCCTTAGAAGTCGCTGTACTTTCTGTGCTCAGCGGCCATGGCTGCTGTTTTGAACATTACTCTTAAAAAATCATTTATTCTTTGTTGCATGCCGTCATCGAACCAAAAACACAGCGCTCACCTCAAAGAGAATAGGAATTTATTTTAGAGCCACCTTTGTATTATCCTAAATAGCACTTACCAGGAAACCAGCAGTTACATGGAATAGCTATAATTACAGAATCGAAGACATAAAGCACTTTTTTAAAACATTAGTTGGAGCTTAGGTAAGGCAGGTCACCCTGAGGTGGGGAAACCTGCCATGGGCCTTCGATGCTACCTGATGACATTCTTAGCTCTTGGACTGGTGGAAAGTTAGGGAGTCTGCTGTGTAGAATTTATCGCAGGATGTTAAGTCAGATACAGAGGAGGAGGATGATAGATGTGGCCAAGAAAAGAACCAAGATTAATCTGGCTGTGTAAACATCTCAACCTTCTCAAATCCTTGGGAATCTACTTAGCTAATCTTCAGTAGGTTCATTGTGAGTGAGACTGTTTCCTGGGAACTTCAGTGTTTGTGGGGGGAAGGTGGTGGGGTTTTTTTTGTTTGTTTGTTTTATTTTGTTTGTTTTTGAGGTCTTGTGTAGTCCAGGCTGGTCCTGAACTCACTGTAGGCCAGGCTGTTCTTGAATTCATTGCTGTCCCCCTTTTCAGCCTCTCAAGTGCTGAGATTACAGGTGTGTGCCACTGTACCCAGCATGTGTAGTGCTGGGGAATGAACTCAGGGCCTTGGGCCTGCTGGAACCAACTTTAGTTTAATGATAGTTTTATCTCAAGTATTAAGGTTTAATTTGTAAAACTGGGAATATGTAGGTTGGAAGTAAAGCTAATTAAATGTGATTTTGAAATGCTTTAATAGATTATTAACTTTTATGGTGATTGGGAATAAATACCTTTCAGTTGCTTTTTTATTGCTGTGACTCAGTACCCAACATGCACAAATTGGGAAGAAAAAGGGGTTTTGTGTGTATGAAGACCGTATTTTATTGAGAAAATTACAGAAGGAAAAAGAAGGAAGGTAAAATAAAGCTTCTGTTAGTCAGCAGAGGGATCTGGAAATGTGGGTTGCCCCAAGGAAAAGTTTCATTTTATCTCACAGTTTCAGAAGGTCACAGTCCATTCATGGGCAGCTGGCAACAGTGGAAACACATAGTGGAGGGAGAGGTGGAGGCAACTCCTCACAACACTGCAAACAAGAAGCCAGTTCAAGTCTCAGAGGAAGGAAGGAGCACATACCCTTACAGGTCCTTTCCCAAGTGATCCACCCCTTCTGAGTCTAGCCTCAGAGTTCCACCCCTTCTAGGTTTAAGCCTTTAATCCACCACATGCCTGTGATCTGTAATCTGCCACACACCTGTCTTCCACCACACTCTGTTAACAGCACATGGTTCCATAGATAATCCATAACATCCAAATGCATGAGACTTGGGGAACATTCCCGATCCAAACAACAGTAATATCTTCACTGTGGGAGCAAAAAATAAACAACAATTAGGTCTGGAGGAATAGCACAGCAGTTAGAGCACTTGCCTTGGCAGCATGAGGATCTGAGTTTAATCCCCCAGCACGACATACTAGCTGACCTGTAAGCCTAGCACTCAAGAAGGTGAAGCCGGAGGATTGCCGTGAGTTAGTTCAAGGACAGCCTGGGCTCCATACTACAGGATCAGCTTGGACTAACAGAGTAAGACCCTGTCTCAAAAAATGGTAATAATAATAGTAAGAATGATTGTTCATAGATTCTGTTTAAGTTTTTGTACTGAGGATCAACCCCAGAGCCTTCACAGTGTTGAATTGTGTCCTCAGCCCATTTTTGTTTTTGGTAATGAGACAAGATCGTGCTAAATTTGGAGCTTCCTGCCTCAGTTTCCTAGAATGCTGGGAGTAAAAGCCTGTGGCACTGGGCTCAGCCCACGGTCCATTTTTAATTTTTTATATTGAGACAGGGTCTCCCCACATTGCCCAGGCTGGGCTTGAACTTGTAATCCTGCTTCTTCTTTAATCATAAATAGGCTCTGAAATATTTCAAGGTGTTTAAAATTTTTCTTAAGCAGTTTAGATGATACCCTGAAATTTTCTCCTATAAATAATACAAATCTAATCCTTAGTACAGCCTCTATTTATATTTTAAATTCCAAACTCGTGAAATATAAATTGAGGTTTGGGGGGATGAGACTTCAGAGAGAGCCAGAACCAAAAGCTGTGTGAGTGCAGATCACATGAAGCTGAGAGCCCAGGCTGTGCAGGGTGCTGATGTGATCTAGGCAGAGCTGAGGGCTTGGTTTTTTTTTTTTTTTTTTTTTGGCTTGTTTTTGTTAATATCTGCTTTACTGAGATATAATTTACATACCATATAATCTAGTCTTTTCGGAAAATACAGTTCAAAGGTTTTTAGTGTATTTGAAGTTGTGCAACCATTTTCACAGTATTACATTTTTTATCACCCCAAAAAGAAGCACCAATGCTGGGGATGTAGCTCAAGAGTTGAGTGCTTTCCTAGCATGTGCAAGGCCCTGGAATTGACCTCCAGCACCACAAAAACCAAACCAAACCAAAACAAAAAAACCCTAAATTTTAAAAAGAGTTTAAGCATAGTGGTTCATTCCTATAATACCAGCACTTTGGGAAGCTGAGGCAGGAGAATGGCACATTTGAGTCCAGCCTGGGCTACTTAGCAACTTAGTGAGACCCTGTTTCTTTTGTGGTCCTGGGGATCGAACCCAAGGCTTTTGTATTGAACTACATCTCCAGTCCATTTTTCATTTTTGATTTTGAAACTGTAGCGATAACTTGCCCGGATAGGCTTGAATTTATGATTTTCCTGCATCTGCTTCCCAAAGTGCTGGATCATAGGCTTGCCTATCACCAAATACGAAATGGGCGGAGGGTGTACTTCAGTGTGAAGGGCCTGGATTCAGTCTGTGATACCAAACAAAAACCATGCTTACCATACGTGTGAGCAGTCTTTTCACATGCTTGCCCTAGCCCAGCCCCTGGCAACCACTGCTTTCTTGGCAAGGACTACCTTCAGCCTGTAGATTGTCTTGTCATTCCTTTCTTTTTCTTTTTCTTTTGAGCTTTTCTTTTTCTGCCTTCCCTGTTTTTTAGTTAAGGATTGTATGTGATTTCATTTTCTCCTCTTTTACCAAATTTTAGTGAGGGGCTAGAGGAATAGCATAGCGGTTAGAGCACTTGCCTAGAAAGCACGAGGTCCCTGAGTTTGGTTTCCCAGTGCCACATCAGCCAGGTGTGGTGGTATATGCTTGTAATCCTAGCACTCAGGAGGGTGACACAGGAGGACTGCTGTGAGTCCAAGACCAATCTGGGCTACATGGTGAGCTCAGGACCAGCCTGGAATATAGAGCAAGGCAAAAAAAAAAATTTTTGTGAGTATCCTTAGTTTTTTGTAATGCATCTAAGTCCATTTTCAAATAATACTACACAACTTCTCTAGTATCAATAGTAAGGTACCTTGTAACAATATTACAATATTATAAAAATATTCTTGATTTTCAGCACTGCTTTCTGTAGCAGTGAAATTGCTCTCAGTGATTTTACTTTGCCATATGCTGTCATCATCCAGTTCATTACTACTATCATGACTTTGATTAGTAGCCTATTAGACAAATTAGGAATAAGAGAAGTAGCTGAGGTGGTGGCACAAGCCTGTAGTCCCAGGGTTTTGTGAGGCTGAAGCAGGAACATCACAAGTTCAATACTCATTTGAGCAAGTTAGTGACTAAGGTCTCAAAATTAAGACAAAAAAAAATGTAGAAGGCTGATGATATAGCCCCAAAACAAAAGTAAAAGGTTATATTCTGTCACTTCTTCCTTCTCTGATTCTTTTCCCTTCCTGATTGTCAGCCAAGTTTCTTACATAAAACGTTTTCCTTTTCCTCTTCCCTGAGGAATTTAGCATTTAGGTAAGAAGGAAAACTAAGCAGGCTGTATATGGGCAGTTTTCCTTCTCCCAGGTCAACAAGGCTCTGGTGTAGTTGTCAGCCTACTGAATAGGCCTTTGTTGCCAAGAATACTCTGAGAAAATTTCAAAATGCCCTTGCCTCTTCCTCTGCCAGAAACCCAAGTGTTTCTTGGCTCTTTGTAGTGAGAACCCGGTTAGTTTCCTGAAAGTAAAACACTCAGCTCCAAACCAAGAAGCTCTGTATTCTCATGCCAGTCCATGCCCAGCCTATACTAATTTGTCAGATTCACCATGGAAGTGTTTCTGCCAGTTTGTGATGCTAGCTCCTCTGTGCCACGGAAGCTTGTCTCCTCTGATTCTGTCTGTCCAAATGCCTGTGACCTCCCCCTCCGATGGGGTCAAGAAAAATGATTACTCATTAGTTTTCAATTTGTTGAGCTTTTATTCCTATTGTATGGATGTTAATAACAACTAAATAAAAATAAAAAGAGATGGGGAGCTAGCTCAGTAAAAAGGCCCTGGGTAAATAACTGGCCCAGTAGTCGGGCCTGTAATCCCAGCATTCCCAGGCAATTTAATAATTTGGTGAGATTCAGTATCAACAACAACATCAGTGAAATCTTAGTACTGTGTGGGGCTTCCTTAATAACTTGGTGGGACCTTGTCTCTAAATAAACAAAATTGGGGGCTGGAGGAATAGTTCAGTGGTTAAACCACTTGTCTAGCAAGTTCAGGGACCTGGGTTCAATTCCCCAGCACAACTAAACTGGGTGTGGTGGCACATGCCTGTAATCCTAGCACTCAGGAGACTGAAGGAGGAAGATTGTTGTGAGTTTGAGGCCAGCTCACACTACATAGTGAGTTCAGGCTCAGCCTGGGACTGCAGAATGAGACCCTGCCTCAAAATAAACAAATGAAATAGGTTAAGGCTAGGGGTGTGGCTCACTGTGACTGTCCTGGATTCAAACCTTAGCATCACTTAATAAAGAAATAAATTTAAAAATTAAAAAAGGGCTGGTTATGGTGTAGCTTAGTATGTAGGCCCTGGGTTCACACCTTAGTACCACAAAAAAATTAATTACAATAAAAAGGATAAGAACTACTGGGCTCTATGATGAGTTCAGAATTAGCTTGGGCTACGCAGCAAGCCCTTGTCTCAAAAAAAAAAAAAAAAAAAAGAAATTTAGGAAGTTTTTATTTATTGAAATTTTTTACTCTCACAATAGCTTAAAACACTGAATAAATACATTTTCTTTGTGTCCTTGAAATTTTTCCACTTTATTTTAAATCCTTTTTATTTTTTAAGCTATTTTTGTTAAAAACAGATAAGAGACCCTCACGTTCCCTTGGGCTACCCAGGGCGGGATCGTGGGCATCTCTGCCTTCTGCCTCCACCTGTGCGCCCAACCCGGGGTCTGCAGGCAGGACCGTGCCTGGGGCTGTGTCCCCTGTAATGCTGAGGTTTGCCTCCGGCATCCCTGAAGCATCTGTCCTGCACACCTAACACTCTTCAGAAGCATGCCCCTGTTAGTTTGCTTTGTTATGTCTTTTCTCATCAGGGACCTGCTTTAGGCAGATAGCACACATGAACATTCCTCTCTATTGATGGAAAACTTGTAGTGTTGGGATCCATGTTTTCAAACTTTGTAAGGAGCTCTTGCAGTCTGCACAACATTATGTTAAACTTTACTGTGATATATGTGTGTTTGGAGAGAAGGCATGAAGCCCAAGGCCTTCACATTCTCTGTACCTCATTTTTATTTTTGATTCTGAGAAAGGGTCTTGCTGTGGCACCAAGTTGCCCAGACCTAGCTCAAATTTGTGATCCTCCTGTTTTAGCCTCCCAGAATGCTAGGTTACAGGCCTATACTACCACATACATCTTCACTGCAAAATCTCTCTCTCTCTCTCTCTCTCTCTCTCTTTCTTTCGAGATAGAGTCTCACTCTGTAGCCCAGGCTGGCCCTGAATTCATGGCAACCCTCTTGCATCAGCCTCCTGAGTAAAGCGACTACAGGCATGTGCCACCATACCTGTCTAATGTGTTGCTGCGCAGTTAAACGCAGGGCCTTGAGCTTGCTAGGCAAATGCTTTAACCCCTGAGCTGTTCCTCCAGCCCACTCTGAAATTTCTTAAGGATTTTTCTCTTTCTTCTCAAGCTTTCTTTTTGCTTACTTCTTTCTCAGCTCTGCCCTCAGGTTCCAGTTCCATTTGAATCTTACAGGATGTTGTTGAATATGGTACAGTGAAATGTTTAAATGATTAAAAATGTCTTGCAATTAGAGATATTGCATTAATTTTCCCCTCATGATACTCATTCTTTTGTTCTGCCACGTTCTGAAGCAGCTCTGAAAGTCCTTGGTTTTCTTTTTCTTTATCTTTTTTGAGACAGGTTCTTGCTCAGTAACCCAGGCTGGTCCTGAATTCACTGGTGTAGCCCAGGCTTGCCTTGGACTCAGGATATCTGCCTGCCTCAGCTTCTTACAGGCGTGCGCAACCATGCTCAGCTTTATGTGGTACTGGGGAATCGAACCTAGGTCCTTGCACTTGTAAGGCAAGAGCTTTAATCGCTGTGCCATTCTCCAGCCTTGAAAGTCCTTTTTTCTTGGTGTGTCTATGAGATGTGATCAGACTAGAGTGAGTGCTACTGCCCAGGGCCATCCAGATGGACAGGCAGGCTTATAAAATCATGATGGTGTGTCCTTACCCAGTTTATTCATCAGAGCTGGTGCCGTGAGTCTTTTACCTCCTCCTAAAAAGTCAAAATGACAGGAAAGGTCAACATGCAAATCAGTTCAGGCATTGAGACAGCCAAGGGGCACAACTGAAGACACTCAACTAGAGGACTGCCAGAACTGCTTCTTAAATTGGCAAGAATGGTGCGATGAGTGTGTTCACTGTGTATTCTGGGACTGTGTTTTTGAGGAGGATTCATGACAGTCTGTCTTTTCTGAAGTCTGTCAATGACCAGCATACTAAGCAGCATGCAGGCGCATGCACGGAGATATTTTAGTGTGGGTGTGGGTCAGTTTGACAAAGAGTGTAGGAAATGAAGGTAGAAAGGAGACAAGGAAGCTGGCTCCAAGGCGTGCTCCAGGTTCTCCAGGGCCGTTGGGGCTTGCATGCACTCCACTCTTTGCTCCCTAGGCTTGTTTGGGATCCCTAGACTTAGTTATTCCTCCTGCCCCCGGCCCTCATACTCAAATCCCTTAACGATACTATAACTTCTCAAATTAAGATAGTCCATAAAGTAAAAGGCAGGCCAGGCCTCCTGGCACAGTCCTGTAATTCTGGCACTCTGGGAGGCTGAGGCGGGAGCACTGTAGCAACTTACGTAACCATCTCTTACACTCAGAAATAAAAACAGACTGGGGATATAACTCAGTGTCGAGGCCTTGGGCTCAATCCCCAGTACCACAAAAATAAATAAGGCAGCAATCTGAAATCAGATGAAGAAACAGGAGCCATGAGTGGTAGAGTATGCAGTGCTAGGGAGGCTGAAGCAGGAAGACTGCCATGAGCCGAGTTCAGAGTGGACTACACACCGAGTTCAACGTTAGCTCGACACCAGGCCACTGACACCCTGTCTCAAAACAAACAAAAAAATATTCAAGGTGTTTAAAGAGTGTCTTTCAACAAAACCTATGAGATCATATTTATTTATTCATTCACTCATTCATTTTTTTGTACTGGGGACCAAGCCCAGGGTCTTTATAACCACAGTGGAAACCAGTATAGAGATTCCTTAGAAAACTGAAAATTGATACTCTGTTTGACCCAACTATTCCTCTTTGGGTATATTCCCAAAAGAGTAAAAAGTCATCATACGATAGTAATACATGCATACCCATTTTTATAGCAGCACAAGTTATAGTAGCCAAATCTTGAAAGAAGTGAATATGTCCAACTACACATGACTGGATAAAGAAGAACTGGCATACATACATAATGGAGTACTACTCTGCCATAAAGAATGACAAATTTGAATCATTTGTAGAAATATGGATGCACCTTGAAACCATCATGCTCAGTGAAATGAAGCAGACAGACCCAGAAAATTAAGTATCATATGATTCCTCTATCATGACAAAACCAAACCATAAAAAATGTAAGAGATACAGAAGAAAGTAAGAAGATGGACTTTGTGGAGAGGAATGGGGAAGTGGGGGTGTGGGAGGATGGGAAAGGGAAAAGGATTCAATATGTAAATAGAAAGACAAATTAAAATCAATAAGTAAATAAAAAGGACCACAGGTATGGCTTTCCAGTAGGAAAGCAAAGATGGGCTGAAGATATAGCTCAGCCTGAAGGACATAGACTGGATCTCCATTACCACAAAATAAATGAATGAATAAAAACTCCAGTTGAAAAATGGGCAAAAGAAATGAATAGACAGTTCTCAGGCGAAGAAGTTCATATGGCCAATAAATACATGAAAAGATGTTTAACATCCTTAGCCACTAGAGAAATGCAAATCAAAACATCACTAAGATACCATAACTGGGGCTGGAGGAATGGCTCAGCGGTTAAAGCGCTTGCCTTGCGAGCACTAAGTACCCTAGTTCGATTCCCCAGCACCACATCAGCTGGGTGTGGTGGCGCATGCCTGTAATCCCAGCAGTCGGGAAGCTGAGACAGGATTGCCGTGAGTCCAAGGCCAGCCTGGGCTCTGGAGTGAGTTCAGGACCAGCCTGGACCACAGAGTGGGACCCTGTCTCAAAAAAAAAAAAAAAAAAAAGAAAAACCATAACTACAGAGAGATTGGCGTTTATCAAGAACACAAACAACAATCAGTGCTGGTGAAGTGTTGGGGAAAAAGGAACCCTCCTGCACTACTGGTGGGAATGTAACCTGGTACAACCACTGTTGAAAGCAGTATGGAAGTCTCTCAAAAGAATTGAAATAAACATCCCCCTTTGATCCAGCGACACTTCTTCTGGGAAATTTCCCAAGAGTTAAAAACAACATATAACAGAGATACATGTATACCTATGTTCCTAGCAGCCTAACTAACAATAGCTAGAATATGGAAGACACCAAAATACCCATCAACAAACTAATGGATACATAAACTGTGGTATTTGTACACAATGGAATACTACTCATCTATAAAGATACATAAGTTGGAGGCTTATGTAGGTAAATAGAGGCAACTTGAGACCATAATGCTCAATGAAATGAGTCAGAAACAGATGGTGAAATACTGAATGGTTTCTGTGATAAGAGAAGCTCGGATCACAGTTATTTCATAGAACTAATTGAAGGGGATAATGGGAACTGGAGGGGTTGGGGAGACAGAGGGAGGGTCAGAAAGGGAGGGGGGAAAGGTTTGTAGTTTTGCCATGATAGGTATATTCACAAAATAATCAAGATCAAGGTAAACATTATGTATTGCATTTACACATATCAATAAATGGAAAAAAATATATACAAATGGGAGAAGGTTTTTTTTTTTTTTTTTTTTTTGAGACAGGGTCTCATTCTGAAGTCCAGGCAGCTCCTAACTCACTATGAAGCCCAGGCTGGCCTTGGACTCATGGCAGTCCTTCTATCTCAGCCTCCTGAGTGCAGGGATTACAGAGGTGTGCCACACGCCCATCTTATGTGGTGCTGGGGAATTGAACTCAGGTACTTAGCACTTGACTTAGTGCTTGCTATGCAAGTGCTTTAACTGCTGAGCCAGCCACTTCTCCAACCTGGGGTAAGGATTTAAGTAGACCTTTTTCCAGAGAAACTGTACAAATGGCCAATATGCACATGAAAAGATGCTCAACATCATTAGCTATTGAGGAAATGCAAATTAAGACCACAATATGATACACTTTGCACTCACCAGGATGACTATAATTTAAAATAAAAATAATTATAAGTGTTGGCCCAGATGTGGAAAAAATTGATACCGCATACATGGGGGTGGGAACATGTTCTTACTGTGAAAAGCAGATTGGCATTTCCTCAGAGTCAAACACAGATCCACTAGATGACTCAGCAAACTCAATCCTAGGTGTATGTCTGAGAGACTGAAAGCATATATCTGCACAAAGCCTTGGGCCTGAGTGTTAGCAGAAGCATTACTTAAAATGACAGAACAAGCAATCTCAGTGCCCATCAACTGGGGAACACAGAAATAAAGTGTGCTATATTTATAATTTAATATTTTATACTCATAAGAAGGAATGACAGGGTTTGGAGGGATAGCTCAGCAGTTAAAACACTTGCCTAGCAAGCACTAAAACAGGCGCTAAGTACCCAAGTTCAGTTCCCCATCACCACATAAACTGTGCATAGTAGCTCACACCTGTAATCCCAGCACTCGGGAGGCTGAGGCAGGAGGATTGCCCTGAGTCCAAGGCCAGCCTGTGCTCCATAGTGAGTTCAAGACCAGCCTGGGCTGCAGAGTGAGACACTGTCTCAAAAAAAAAATGATATAATGATGCACTAATATATGCTACAACATAAGCCTTGAAATCAATGGTTAGTGAAATCAGCCAATAAAAAAGCCACTTCTGTGCAATTCCATTTATATGGAATGTCCAGAATACTGAAAGTCCTTCAGGACAAAAATGATTAGTTACTAGGGAATGAGAAGTAGGGTAAGTTTCAAAGGATGGAGCTGGGAATGATGAGATGATGATATTGTTCTTAGATTGTGATGGTGATTATATAACATTGTATTAGAAAAATCAGCCACGCCCTGAGGCCCAGGCTTGTTGTAGTCCTAGCACGCTGGGAGGCTGAAGCAGGAGGATCATAAGTTTGAGCCGAGCCTGGGCAACTTAGTAACTTAGATCCTGTCTCTAAATAAAAAATGAAAAGGACTGGGGACGTAGCTCAGTGAGAAGGCCCTGGGTTCAATCCCCATACCAGTACCAAAGAAATGAAAGAAGGAGGAGAAAGAGCTCAAACTGTGCACTACAAGTTGTATCATTTATTGTATGTAAAGTATTATACTTTAATAAAGCTACTAAATAGAAAATAATGTTATAAAAGAAAAATCAAACACAAGCTTTGTTTAGGTCTTGTTTTGAATCATTTATTTAGAAAAAAATAAAAAACAAAACATAGCTGAGCGGGGCCCAATGGCACAGGCCTGTAATCCCAGCACTCTGGGAGGCTGAAGCAGGAAGATCAGAATTTCCTTCTCAGCCTAGGCAGTTTAGCAATTTAGTGTCCCAAAATAAGAAATAAAAAATGGGCTGGGGATGTCTAAAGGCCCTGGTCCCAGTCTCCAGTACCAGAAGAGAGGTGGATGGAAGTGAGAAGGCCGACTTTGTGGACAGAGAAAGGGGACGTGCGTTGAGGGGGTTGTAAGGGGAAAAAGATAAGTAAATAATTACCAGAAAGCAAAACGGCTGTGAGACATGGAATATATTTGAACACTGGATATTAAGTTACGCTAGGTAGTTATTACTACTACTGTTTTTGGTCTAGTTATTGGTATTTAATTATTCATTTGTTTACTTTTGATCTGCATCCATTCCTCATTCCTCGCCCCCTCCCTCCCGCAGTGGTGCTGAAGATCAGATCCACTGTCTCTGTGCTCTATCACCAAGCTGCACCTGGCCCTACTGGCAGAATTTAGCAACTTCTCGGCTTACTACTACCTTTTTTTCCTCCTTGAGACAGGATCGAGTTCCATTCTGTCCTTGCTGGCCCTAACCTGACTATGTAGCCCACCCTGGCCCTGCAGCCTCCTGAGTGCTGGGATTACATGAGTGCACCACCACACTCAGCTTACTATTTCTTCTTTTGAAGATTTTTGTTTTTCCCTTACAACAAGTACTTTTACTGGCTAAGGGAGACCTTGTCTTAAATATAAATAAATAAATAATAAATAAATAAAAACTGGGGATGTAACGGGTGGATTAAATTCTCAAAGAGGGAAAAAAGTACACATCACTAGGAGGGATGGTTTAGTGATCAAAGTCCATATATCCCCGAGGAACAAGAAGAAATTAACCAATGAGAGATTTAAAAGTGAAAATTTGTAAATGTGGCTGTCATTCTGCAGTAACTTCAGGGCAAACAGTTTTGTAGAGTTCTGGTCCCCGCAGGCCGAAAAAACATGCCTAACCAGACAAATGAGTCATTGTCCTCAGCTTGCAGGGCATTTGTAGAATTTGCTTCTCATCAAATCTTTACATTTTACTTCTTGTTGGAATTTTAATTGTTACAGCCATTAAGGAACTTCCTTCCATTCAGTGACACTTACGAATAGTTGCCTGTCACAGACTAGCTCTGTTCTTTATTAAAACACGGAAACCCCGTGAGTAGAACCAAACAAAGGAGAAACCCAGGAGACATGCATTGTCATTCTCCTTTCACAGAAGAGGGGAGAACTATGGGGGCGGCCAGGGGAGCTGCGCAGGCCGCTGCCCACTTATATAGATCAGGTTTCTGACCTGTTGTTGAATTCAGTGTATATATTCAAATGATGCTGTAATGATTCTAATTTTAATTTCTGCTATCATATTATTTACATACGCTATGAATGCTATGACCCTATTAAATGCATAGTTAATGCTATACACACTTAAAGGGAAACTTTTTTTTTTTTTTTTTGCAGTGCTGGGATTGAATTTAGGGCCTCTTAATGCTAAGAAAGTGATTTACCACTGAGCTATGTCCCCAACCACATTAAGAGGGAACTTCTGAAGAAAAGAAAAAAAAACAAAACTTTGATCAAGAGTTTATGTTTAGCTGGGTATGGTGGCACGTGATAACAATCTCAAGTATTCTGGGAAGCTGATGGAGGAGGATGACAAGTTATTTTGTGCTTTTACAGTATAAAATACTATATTTTAACTTGGTTTTTGTTTTATTTAAAATTACTATGAGTTGGGACCCATGGTATAGCCCTATAATCTCAGTATTCTGAGAGGCTGAAGTAGGAGGACTCCAAATACGAGCTCAGTCTGGGCAACTTAGTGACTTACTGAGAACCTGTCTCAAAATCAAAAATAAAAGAAATAGGCTGAGTATGTAGCTCAGTGTAAAGACACTAGGCTCAATCCTAGTACCACAAAAAAAAATAATAATTACTGTGGAATATGCGTTCTTTCTGTGGCTGTTTAAATATGTCATTAACTGGAAATAAGTAATTCTCTTTTGTGTGTGTGGTGCTAGGAATTGAGCCCAGATCCTCGACACTGAGCTGCCTCTTTCTATTTTTTATTCTGAGACAGTGTCTCGCTAAGATGCTATGCTGCCTGATAGGGTTTGAACTTGTGATCCTCTTGCGTTAGCCTCCCAAGGTACTGGTATAACAGACATGTGCCACTGTGCCTGGTGAAATAATGTAATTCTCTGAACAATTAACTACTGATGGAAAAGTGTATTATATAAATGTTCTGTAAGTAGTGTCTTAATGAACATTTTTGCATACAGATAGCAATATTTTAATTTTTTGCGTGCAGTATTCGGAGGGAAAAAAACAGCAGTTCCTCAACATGGTAACATTGAAGGTGGTGCCTTCACAGTTCAGAATACTGGGCCAGATTGGCTCTTCCAGTTTTATATTGTACAAGCAGATTAGACAAGCCTGGATACTATCAATAGATTACTTTATTGCATTATCTAGATGAATGAAATTAACCTTTACAACATTGATCTATGGTTATGGTTATTGATCTGGTGTTATGCAACACCAGAGATGGTGTTGCAGGCGTCTCATCCCACCTGTCTTGAATGATAAGACAGGAGGATCACAAGTTTGAGCCCAGCCTGGGTAACTTAATGACTTGTTGAGACTCTAACCTCAAAATCAAAAATAAAAATTGTCTGGGTTTGTAGCTTAGTGTAAAGGCCCTGCCTTTACAATCAGTAAATAAATAAATTAGACCTATAGCTTTGAAAAGGTTATGTTAGGGTAACAGTCCTCCATTTGTGCTGGGGATCCCCAGGAGAGGTGGGTCCAGAACTCTATGTGTGCATGTAGCCCGCGATGTTCTGTGCCATGTGTGATCCTCATGGTTGTGGTATGGGTGGTTGGGTTTTCGAGAGGCTTTGTGTCGAAGGAGGATGTTGTTTTGCTAAAATGCAACATGCACTTGTGAAATTTTTGTATTTTAAATTTTTCTCAGTGTTTCCTGATTCTTGTTTTGTTTTGATTTTTTTGAGACAATCTTGCTTTGTAGACCAGGATGGTCCTGAACTCATTGTGTAGCCTAGGCTGGCCTCAAACTCATAGCAGTGTTCCTGCCACAGCCTCCCAAGTGCTAGGATTTTAGGCATGTACCACCATGCAGAGCTTACGTGGTGCTGGGGAATCAAACTCAGGTCCTTGTGCTTGCTAGACAAGAGCTATAATCTCAGTCCTATTCTTCCAGTCCCTCTGGTTTTATGTTTGTTTGATACAGGGTCTCACTCTGTAGCCCAGGCTGGTCCTGAGCTCACTATGTATTCCAGGCTAGCCCTGGACTCAAAGCAATCCTCCTGCCTCAAGCTCCTGAGTGCTGGAATTACAGGCATGTACCCATGCCTAGCTGTGTGTTGCTGGGGAATCAAGCTCAAGTACTTAGCCCTTGCAAGGCAAGTGCTTTAACCACTGTGCCATTCTTCCAGCTCTTGTGTTTGTTTTCGTGGTCCTGGGTATTAAGCCCAGGGCCTTCACACTGAATAATTCTTGGCCGGTTTTTGTTTTTGATTTTGAGACAGGGTCTCACTAAGTCACTAAATTACTCAGTCTAGGCTCAAACATGTGATTCCCCTGCCTCAGCTTCCCAGATTGCTGGGATTATAGGTCTGCATCTCTGGGACTAGCTAATTTTTTCTGTTTAATGTCCAACACGATAAATATGAACAGCTATATAAACACAGAGAAAAAAGAAGCCCTCTTTGGGAGCCCATAATTTAATCCCAACACCAGAGAATTAGAGAAATGAGATTGAAGAGTACACCAATGTACTGGACACAAATTAACAAGGAAATGCTATAAAGGTTTAATACTTGTCCTTTTCTTACGGAGTGTTAGATAGCTAGCATATAAGATAAAAACATGGATCTTTCCAGATCTGAAAGGAATATACCCCAAAATAGAAAACTCTTAGGAGTATTTTTATTTTTATTTATTTATTTAGAGACAGGGTCATGCTCTGCAGCCCAGGGTTGGTCCTGAACTCAGGATGGAACCCAGGCTGGCCTTGGACTCACAGCAATCCTCCTGTCTCAACCTCTTGAGTACTGGGATTACAGACGTGCGCCACAATGGCTGGCTTAGGCGGTGCTGGGGAATCAAATTCAGGTACTCAGAGCTTGGCTTAGCACTTGCTAGGCAAATGCTTTTGACTACTGAGCCACTCCTTCAGCCCCTCAGGAATATTTTAAATAAGGGTTTATATCCATTATCATTATAATAAACTTTGTACTGTTTATTATATATTGTAACTTTATAGAATACCTTCTTGGCTTTGATAGACATTTAAATCAGGTATTAAATTATGCAAAAAAAGAAATACCAGGGTAAACTGAACTTAGAGTTACTGTCTCACAAACTGTTAAAACTAAATTTAAAAAATCCAAAAGGGTTATAATTGGTCACTTTGCTCACTAGAAAGTTGCAATTGGTGATAACATTTATACTAAAACAAGAAGTCTTTTCATATTGTTAATAACAGGATTATTTTCAAAGATATTTTATCTTTATTTTGTTCTTTTAAAATATTATCTCATACTTTGTTTTTAATACTGGAGATTGAACCCAGGGCCTTACCACTTAGCGATCACCTCAACTTTTATTTTTATTTTTATTTTTTTGAGATAGGATCTTGCTCTGTAGTCAGGTTGGTCCTAAACTCACTATGTAGTGTGCCACTGCTCCTGGCTAATTTTTTATCTGGTGCTGGGGAATCAAACCCAGAGCCTTATGCATGGTAGACAAACACTTTAACCACTGAGCTATGCCTCCAGCACACCCCCCCCCCAATAATTTTATTTTGAAATAATGTCTTACTAAATTGCCCAGGCTGGGTTCAAACTTGTGATTCTCATGCTTCAGCCTCCTAAATAACTGAGATAATATCTCATCTTATATATATTTTTTGGAGGGGGAGGTGTACTGAGTATTGAGCCCATAGCCTTCACACTGAGCTACGTTCCCAGTTTTTATTTTCAGACATGATTTTGCTAAGTCGCTAAACTGCCTAGGCAGAGTTCAAAATTGCAGTCCTCCTACCTCAGCCTCTTACAGTGCTGGGGTCATAGGCATTCACTGCATGTCTAGCACTTCGTACCATTTTTAGTGCAGATAACATATTGACTTCATACCTCATATAATTATTATACAAAAAATTTTGTATTGGGAAGTACTTTGTTTAAACATCATTTATTTATGGGACAATATATAAAAGAGTGTAACCACCAAGTTACTTTGTACAATTGTTTTATCTGCTGCCATCAGACCAAGCCTGCTAAATGAATTTGGAATAAGGCCTGGCAAGCTACACTTGATGCCTAACATGATGAATTTCTAATGTACATTAAGATTGGAGAGCCCAAGCCCCAGGTGACAGTGCTTCTGGAGGATGACTGATGAGGATAACACTGATGGCACTTACATAGCCCTTACTGTGTGCTAAGCTTCCTCCTAAGCACTCACCACATTTTGACTTTTTTCCAGCTAAAGTGGATTGTCAACTTCTTGGCTTGGGGGCTGCCAGGGAATTATTAAAACCAACTTCTGGGTGTGACGTCAGGTTCCCTAGCTGGTTCCTTGCTCCTCCTTCTCCAGCAGTGTCCTCTGCTCTGCTTCCCTTCTTCCTTGAACTAAGCCGCTTTGCTGCACTAGGCCTCCTTTAAGTTGTGGTGTTGGGTACTGTGTCCCAGCAGTGGGGAAGCTGATGAGGGCAAACCGTGGTCTTCTCGGCATCCACTGGCATAGGTTATGATCATCTTTATACCTGGGGACATGGAGGCACAGAGAGGATAAATTACGTGCCCAAGATGATAAAGTAATGGAACAGGCTGCAGAGCCAGGGTGACCTGGCTCTTAGTTGTCCTGGACCAGTCACTGCATGGAGCCAGCGTGGCAGGAATTCTTGTAAAGCACACTGATGAGGACCCAGTGCTTATGGATCCTATGCTTTTGAAAGAAGGTGAAAGGGGCTGGAGGAATAGCACAGTGGTTAAAGCACTTGCTAGCACAAGGCCCTGAGTTAGATTGCCGGCACCACGTAAAGCTGGGCCTGGTGGTACACACACTTGGGAGACTGAGACAGGAAGATTGCTATGAGTCTGAGGCCATCCTGGGCTACATAGTGAGTTCAGGACAAGCCTGGGCTACAGAGTGAAAATCCCTGTCTCCCCCCTAACCCCCCTCCCCCCAAATAAAGGTAAAGGCTGGATTCCTTTATATAAAACCTTTCAAAATTTGAGTGTGGTTAACATAATTTTACTGTGCCTCATATGTGGCTCACAAAATGTGGCCACGTGACTTGTGGCTGAAGGTGTTCATCAGGCCACCAAGTCCTCGGCCCTGCTTTCTTCTTTCAACAAAGCTCACATCCCACAATCTATAGTTCAGTTGCTCTAGTGGAGAATAATTTGAGCATCTGGTCTCTTCTCCAGTATTTCTGATTCTTTCTTTATTGATACTTTCTCTTTTTTTGAGATAGGGTTTTGCTCCCTACACCAGGCTGGACCTGAATTCACTATGTAGTCTAGGTCAGCCTTGGCCGCGTGGCAGTCCTCCTGCCTCAGCCTCCCAAGTGTTGGGATTACAAGTGTGCACCACCATGTCTGGCTGTGTGGCTCTGGGGAATCAAACTCAGGTACTTAGCACTTGCCTGGTAGGAGTTTTAATGCTAAGCTATTCTCCAGTCCCTTAATTTATTGATCTTCTCTGGCCTCCCTCTCCCAACCTCCTCCTCCCCAGTCCGGCTGTGTTGCCCTAGTTGGTTTTGAACTCCTAGAGTTAAGTGCTCTCAGTGTCTCAGTCTTCTGTATATTGGGGACTTCAGGTCTGTGCCACCATGCCCAGATGAAGACGTTTTAAAATTTATTTATTTATTTATTTTTAATGTTTGACAGACTGTTGATGCATGACTTTTATGTGCAATATTTGTAATTTCTAAGATGATTTCTTTTAACAGGTTAATATGAGAAATTTCAAATACAGTTTTCTTTAAAAAGTAAACTCCTGCTGGTTGCAGTGGCCCTTGTCGTCCCAGCATTGGGAAGGCTGAGGCAAGAGGATTGCCAATTTGAGGCCAATCTGGGCTACATAGTGAAGACCTTGTCTTGAGAGACAAAACAAAACAACATTGACTCCTGTGTACTGATTACTAAACTTCCACAATCTGACACACCAATGGCCAATCTTGTTTCATCTTTTTCCCTACCTTTTCCTTACTGCTGTCGTTGGATAACATCTAAGCAAATCCCAAGAAAATACATATTTTTGTCTGGAAATTAAAAACTAGCTGAAGACAGGTTATATAACAGCAAGCCTAGAGCCAGGCAGTGGCAGGGTGGCTCGGCCTTGGTCAGCGCGTGGTCACATGGCCCGTTAGCCCTCCCCACCTCCCCTCCTCTCTCTTCTCATTAGCTTCTTCCCACCTCCCCTTCCCACTGACACACATCATGACACACAGCAGAAAGAAAAGGCATGTTTCTTCCATTATTTGCTCTTGTGAGTCCGTAGAAAAATCTGTCAAAATCCATCTTGCTTGCTATCTGTTTGGGAAGGCTGGAAAGCTTAAGACCTTATTTTCCAGGTGGCAGTGAGTCGGAAACCCTAGTGGTAAGTGGCCCTGTGGTACACCCATCACAGCAGAGTCACAGGGCCAACTGTCACACCCCCATGGGTGAGAGGTGACAGAGCTTCCTCATCTCTGGACTGCTGTTACAGTGGCGTGATGTTGGGCCAGTCCTGGGCAGCTCCTCGCCTCTCTCCTTCTGGCTTGATTTTGATAACGTTGTAGGAATTCTATTTCTGTTAGCTCTCATTTTGTTTGATGTGTTAGAATGGCTTCTAATTTTTTTTTTTTTTTTTGAGACAGGGTCTCATTCTGAGCCATTCCACCAGCCCCATGGCTTCTATTCTTAAAACAATAACTGAAAAAAAAAATAAATAAAAACAATCACTGACCAGAATCAGCAGTCTGTGATTTTTTTCCCTTCTTTTCTTTTCCTTTCTTTTCTCTCTTTCTTTCTGTCTTTCTTTCTTCCTTCCTTCCTTCCTTCCTTCCTTCCTTCCTTCCTTCCTTCCTCCCTTCCTTCCTTCCTTTCTTTCTTTGATTAAAGAAGGCTTTCCCAAAACCCTGTAGAAGAGCACTGTCTCCTTGAGAACTAGGTCCTCTGATCCCCCCTCAGGGGCCCCTGGGATTGATTTAAACTAGGGACTTGCAATATCTCCCCTGGGAAGCCCCATAGGACCTCGGGATTCTCTCAGGTAGCTAAACCTTTCATAGTGAGCTGGGTGTGGTAGTGTGTGCCCATAGTACAAGCTCTACTGAGCGTCAGGAAGGAGGCCCTTTGAGCTCAGGAGTTCCAGACCAGCCTGAGCAACATAGACCCTATCTTTAGAAAAAGATTTTTTAAATAATGATTGCACAAAATTTATTTTTGTGTGGTGTGGAATGGAGGAATAACACAACAATTAGAAATTAAGGAGCCTGCCTAGCTAGGATAAAGCCTGGGTTTGAGTCTCCAGCACACATAAGCCAGGGATGGTGGTGCATGCCTGTAATCCAGTTCTTGGCAGGATGAGGCAGAGGATGCTCTGAGTTTAAAGCCAGTTTTGGACTACATAGGGATTACAGGACCTGCTTGGAATACAGAATGAGCCCTGTCTCAAGACAAAGAAAAAAAAAAACATGTTTTGTGTGGTACTAGGGATTGAGCCCAGAGGTTTTACACTGTGCTACATCTCCAACCCATTTTATTTTTTATTTTGAGAAAGGGTCTTGCCAGGTAGCTAAATTGCTCAGGCTGGGCTCCAACCTGCCATCTTCCTGCCTCAGCATCCCAGAGTACTAGGATTACTGTACTACCATACCACTTGTTTATTTTGTCCTCTCTCAGGAGAGTGCAGTGAAGATGTCCTGGGCTGCCTGTGCTAGGGTGGCAGTGGAGCGAATGTGGAAGTAGTGATGACAGTTTGTCTTCTCCTGAACCAAAACTAAGCCACAGACCTGGTGGCACAGTCCTGCAGTCCCAGTACTATAGAGACTGAGGCAGGAGAGTCGGAACTTCATGTCCAGCTTGGGCAACTTAATGACTTAATGAAACCCTGTTTCAAAATTAAAAACAAAAATGGGCTGGAGATATAGCTTGTTGTGAAGGCCCTGGGCTTGATGCCTAGGACAAAAATAAAATTAGAAAGTTTACAATGATGTAAGTTCTGTCTATTTTGTTTTTGGGAAGTATAGGGCTCTTCCCTGCAACACACACCCTCCTTTAAATGGTGAAGTCAGACCAGACCAGTCTGGGGATGTAGCTCAGTGCAAAGGCCTTGAGAAAATATAAAATTAAAGCCTGTCATGGCAATGCACACCTGTAGTCCTAGCTACTCAGGAGGAAAAGGTTAGAAATAATTCATTTAAGGGGTTGGGAAGGTAGCTCAAGAGTAGTGCACTTGCCTAGTGCATGTGAAGTACTAGGTTTCATTCTCAGCACTGAAAAAAAAGGAAAAATTATTTGTTAACACATAGTGGTGTGGCTAGAGGAATGGCACAGCGTTTAAAGCACTTGCTTAGCAAGAGCAAATACCTGAGTTTGATTCCCCAGCACCACATAAACCAAGTGTGATGGCCTGTGCCTGTAATCCCAGTACTTAGGAGGCTGAGGCAGGAGGACTGCCCTGAGTACAAGGTTAGCCTGGGCCACATAGTGTGTTCAGGAGCAGCTTGGGCTAGAGAGTGAGACTTCAAATGTAAACAAAACAAAACAAAAACCCACAGAGTAGTCAAACACTTGCCTATTGTGTGTGATGTCCCCGGCTAAAAAAAATATTCTTTGCAAATCCCTCAATCCTTATTTTATGCTGGAAATTGAACCCACAGCTTTTGCACTGAGCTGCCTTTACCCACCCCTTTTAATTTTTTTCTTTTTCAATTTTGTCTTATTATTATTATTATTGTTATTATTATTATTATTATTTTGAGACAGGGTCTCTCTCTGTAGCCCAGTCTGGTCCTGAACTCTGTAGCTTAGGCTGGGCTTGGACTCAGGACAATCCGCCTGCCTCAGCCTCCCAAGTGCTGGGATTACAGGCATGCGCCACCACACCCAGCTTTATATGGTGCTGGGGAATCGAACTCCAGTACTTAGCATTTGTTAGGCAAGCACTCTACCCACTGAGCTATTCCTCCAGCCCCCCTTTTCAAATTTCAAAGTAGAATCTTGCTAAATTGCCCAGTATGGGGTGAAACTTGTGGTCCTCCTGTCTCTCTCTCCCAGAGCGCCAGGATTACAGGCAGCACCACTACACATAGGTTAGGTTTTTAGTGCCAAGGGATCCTGAGACCAAAATGTCGGAGGAGCACTGGCCCAGAGCAGTCAGCGTGTTCCCATGTCATGGAATGTCGGAAATAGACCCTGAAACAAACAAACAAAAAAAATGGGGCTCATAAGGAAAAGATCATTGGGGACTGAAGGAATAGCAAGGCAGTTAAAGGCCCAGAGTTCAATTCTCATGTAAAGCAGGGCATGGTGGTGCACACCTATAATCCCAGCACTCAGGAGGCTGAGGCAGGAGGACTGCTGTGAGTCCAAGGCCAGCCTGGCCTCCATAGTGAGTTCAGAACCTGCCTGGGCTTCAGAGCAGGACCCTACCTAAAAAAAAAAAAAAAAAAAAAAAAAAAAAAAAAAAAAAAAAAAAAAAAAAAGGACAAATGAGCTTTTCCCTACTCGTGTTATGGAAAGTGAATTTCTAGACAGCTGCTGCAGCAGTGAGAGACTGTGGCGGGTGATGAGGACAGCAGCTGCAGTATTACTAGCAGAGGGTATTTATGGTGAGAATAGGCTGGGGAGGAGGAGACTAGTTAACACAATGAGAGAGGTCACAGTATGTACTTCATTTTAGCCTCATTTCCCCCTTGAGTAAATAGTTACATTTTTAGAAACCACAGTTTTCACCACGTGTGCTATTATGTCAGCACTTTGAGAGGCTGAGGCAGGAGGATTGCAAGTTCAAGCCCAGTGTGGATGACTTAGTGAGACTCTGACTCAAATCCACAAATAAAAATGGCTGGGGATGCAGGACAATGTGAAGGCCCGAGGCTTGGTCCCCAGTACAAAAACTGAAACAAAAATTAAACAAGAGCCCCCAACGGCTGCTGAGGTGAGTAAAAACAGAAGAGCTAGTCATGGTGGCCCACGCCTGTGATCCTAGCACTCTGGGAGACTGAAGCAGGAAGATGGCAGGTTCTAGAACAGCCTGGATGACTTGGCAACTTGGTGAAATGTGGTATCAAAGTACAAAGTGAAAAGGGCTGGGATGTAGCTGGTTGTGAAGGCCGTGTACTCGATCCTCAGTACCTTCTTCCCCACAGAAAGCTCCTAAACAACTCTGCCCTTCCCCGTTGGGTCCATCCAAGGTGACACACTCGAGGGGACTTCCTAAGTGTCCAACAGGTAAAGCACAGGTGTTACTCTTTGCTTGTCACTGTCCGCCGTAAGGCTACTTGCATTTTTAGAAGACACGGGCCCATCTTTTCAGAACTTAACCCCCTGCTGATGCACATGGTGAACTTTTTGTTTTATATTTCTCAGCATAACTCATCTTCTGGACAATTCCAACCTTACTATATACTCTAAACTGATTTTAGTGCTTCCTAGGAACTATTAGCAGATAAATTTGCTGTCGTGGTGTTCAGTTTATTCTTTTTCATACAGCTTAAATGCCTATTTTCTAGTGGTGCTATATGAGCATGTGTGAAAATATGACTGTCAGCTTGATTTTCCCCTTGGAATTGTGGGTCGGGGTGTTAGAGCTCTGCTTCCCTCCAGCAGTTGTTGCTGGTGCTGAAGAGGGCACCTACTGATGTGGTCATCATGAGAATTTTCACTTTTCGTTTTTGTTTTCTACTTTTTTTTTGTAGTGATAATAGAGGTTGAACCCTGGGCCTTGGCACAAAACTACTTTCCCATCCCCTTTTTCAGTTTTTTTTTTGTTTGATTTTCAGACAGTGTCTCGCTAAATCACTAAATTGCCCAGGGTGGGCTTGAACTAAATATTGTCTGCCTCAGCCGCCTATGTTGTTGGTATGACAGCCATGTGCCCCTACATGTGGTGCAGTTTTGTTTTCTTTTGCTCACAAGCTTAATGGTATCTAGTTCTTTGTAGGGATACAAAGGAAGTATTAGAATGTCTTTTGATTTAGGAAGTCTTTTTTTTTCCAGAGGAGGAAACTATGTGGGGGAAAGTATATATTAAATCAAAGTATTGTGTGCTAGTTCTCCTACCTACAGCAGAATGGGGACAAGCACCCTTCCCTATTCATACGGTAGTTTTAAAGCTATACCAGGAAAAAAAAAAGAACTTGGAAATATTCTCTTAACTAGAAGTTGCAAGAGAAGTGTAATATATATTCATACCACCTTAGTTCTGCACCATTTCTGCAGAAAAATGTCTGTTGGCCATTTGATTTCACAGAAGCATAGCTGTGGGGCATGCCTGCCTTGCATGAGGTCCAGCAAGATAACTGTATATGTACACCTACACATAAAATCATATCCATGTGTTGTAAAATGACTGTTATGCATCATGCCTAAATTCTCTCTTGTATGTGCGTCTTTTTTTTTTTTTTTTTTTTTTTTTTGAGACAGGATCTCACTGTATAATCCAGGCTGGTCCTGGCAATCCTCAAACTCATGGCAATCCTCCTGCCTCAGCCTCCCAAGTACTGGGATTAAAGGCATGTACCATAACACTCATTTTATATGGTGCTGGGTAATTGAACTGAGACCTTGTGCTTGCTAGACAAGCAATCTAACCCTGCTTTTTTCTTTCTTTTTGCAAAAACACCTGGCCTTAAGATTTGCTTAAGGTACTCATCCCGTGGTGGCCAGGAAGCAGAGAAAGAGAGAGAAAAAAAGTTGGGGACAAGACATCCTTGTAGGTCACACCCTGAGTGTTTCCAGCCAGTCCCTGCCTGCTAACAGAATATTCAGCCACTGAACTCATCATAGACCAAAGTGGAAATGTGGTATGGTTTAGATCTAAAACATCCTCCCACGATCTCATGTGTTTGGAAGCGGAATGAATCTTGGGGGCTCTGAGGGTGTGACCTGGAAGGATGTCTTGTCCCCAGCTTTTTTTTTTCCCTCTTTCTCTGCTTCCTGGCCACCATGGGGTGTGTGCCTTAATCCCACCATGCCCGTTTGCCATGCTGTTAATGCCTTGGAGCTAATTAACCATGGACTAAATTCTCTGAAAACCATGAAGCAGAGTAAGCCTTTCTTTTAATTACAGTGTTGAGTATTTCGTTCCAGGGCAATGTGACTGTAATAGAAAATTGGTAGCAGAGTGTGGTGGTGTTGTGGACTGTACCTGACCATGTGGTTCAGAAGACTTTGGTAATGGTTTGCAGAAGTGTATGGAAAACTTTGGAGATATGAGCTAGAGAAATTAAATTTAGAATGTTGTGAGAAGTATTTGATGGGCAACACTGATCTGAGCTTGGAAAACCAGGATGCTGATAGGAATGTGGATAGTAAAAGCCAGGCTCAGAAAGTTACAGTTGGGAATGAGGACTCTATTAGAAACAGGAGTAGAGGTCATATATATTTCTTTCTGGCGAAGAGTTTGGTTATGTTTTGTCCATGATCTAAGACTGTATGTGAGGTTGAATCTAAATATGGTGGACTAATTGATCTGGTGGAGAAAATGTAAAAACAGCTCAATTTGCAGGCTGAAGCATGGGTGCTGCTGACTGCTTTTAGCCAGATCTACCATAAGAATTGGGAGAAAAAAGCAGAGGTGAATGATTTGAAATGTTTGTAGTTTTACCATGAAGGAAGCACTTGCAATGTCAGGGTCTAGGAGAACATGGTTAGAATTAAAGTTAAGGGGGCTGGAGGAATAGCACAGTGGTTAGAGTGCCTGCCCTGGGTTTGATTCCCTAGCACCACAAAAGCTGGGTGTGGTGGCACACGCTTGTAATTTTAGCACTTAGGAGGCTGAGGCAGGAGAATTGTCCTGAGTTCAAGGCCAGCCTGGGCTTCATAGCATGTTCAGGACCAGCCTAGACTGCATAATGAGAGCCTGTCTCAAAAAACAAAAATAAGGATTAAAGTAAAGATGTAGATATGAAGGTGCAGAATCTAATATTTACTCACCTAGGCTTTGATTTTGCCTTGGTTTGATTTCTTCCCATCCCTGTTTTCCTTACTTTTGTAATGGGAATGTTGACCCTGTGCCATTGTATATTGGAAACATTTAACTTTACTTTTTATTTTAATAGGGGCTCACAGATAAAGAGTTTTCCTTGAGTCTCACAGGAGACTTTGGACTTGGACTCTTTAGCAGTGCTTGAGATGGTAAGGATTTGGTGCCCCTTTGAGATGGGCCACATGCTATTTGTGTAATGAAAGAGACATGATTCTTTGGGAAGAAGGGACAGAACGTTGGTTTAAATATGAATTATCCACACAATACAGTGTTCAGAGGTGCAGCTTTTGGAAGGCGACTGGATTGTGGGGGAGCTACACTCCTCAGTTTATCAGTCTGCTGATGAATTCAGAGCTTGTTGTGCTGTTCTGACGTGGGACCAGTCACTTGTCTATGGAGCCCAGAATGATGTGTACTTGTCTCTGATTCCTCCTCTGATACAATCTCTCTGCTCCCTGGCCGCCATAACATGAGCAGCTGTTCTCCATCCATACCCTTTCTGCCTTTGAGCTAGCTGACTGTGAATCAGATCCTTCAAAAATCATGAGCCATATGAGTGTGGTGGCACATATCTGTAATCCCAGCACTCAGAAGGCCAAGTCAGGAGGATTGGTGTGAGTTTGAGGCCAGCCTGTACTAGCAAGTGAGTTTAGGACCAGCCTGGACTGCAGAGCAAGACACTGTCTCAAGAAAAAAAAAAAATCTGTGAGTCAAAATAAATATCTCTCTTTTAGGGAGTATGTATTAGTTTGGGTTATTTCAAAGGCAGAATTTACAGGTTTTATAACAAAAAGAATCTATTAGGAAGGCTTACAAATCCGAGGCTAGAAATAGTCCAAGATGGCTGCTCAGCCATGAAGTAGATCTCCCGTCCATGACTGCAGGACAGCTGTTGAGGTAAGAGTCTGCTGTAGATCTTGGGTTAAGACTGAAGCCTGAAGATAGGCAACTGAAGAGCAGCGATGGGCAGATAGGCACAAAATGAGACTGGGGCAAATCTATGCTGAAGATCTGCGGTGTGTAGCAAGTTGGTGTCCATAGACAGTTGCAAAGGCAAGAACTTTCCCAGAGGAAAAAGCTGTAACAATCTTCCTTCTTCCTTCCTTTTATATTGTTGGTGTTGTGGTTAGGATCTGGAGTGTCCCCCAAAAGTCTCATGTATTTCAATGTTGTGGATTGTCTATGGAACCATGTGATATTGGTGGGTTGGGGTCTGGTCTGGAGGGGTGGATTACAGTTAAGTTAGGATTAACGGTGTGTAGTGGCCACACCTGGATGCAGGAGAGACTCATCACTGGGCGGAGACCTGAAAGGATACATAAGCTGCACCTGCCTTCCTGGAGGACTGGGACTAGTCTCAACTAGCCTCAGCTTGTCTTCCTGTTTGTCCGGGAAGCTGCCTCCACCTGTCCCTCTGCCATGTACTTTGATTGTTGCTGGCCACCCCCAAATGGACTGTGACCTTCGAGACTGTGAGCTAAAATAAACCTTTTCTTTCCTAAGTTTGTGGGTGCCGGGTATTGAGTCATAGCAACGAGAAAGTAACTAGGACAGTTGGAGTTCCAGTTGGGCCTACCACATCTGGGTGCTCTTCCCTCATTGGCTGGCTCATAAGTCACTCACACTCTAATCCGGGCTGGTTCTCAATTCCCAATCCAGGCGTGGTTCCCAAACCCTAACCCAGGTGTGGTTCCTGATTCCCTAAAGTTGACATAATCTCTTTAACCGTCACAAGGGTAGATGTTGGGTATTTTGTCCTAGTGGCTGGAAAGTAGTGAATGCAAAATGACATTGAGTTTGGAAGCCCTCACGGTTTATGCATCTACTGTTGTGGACCTGCCATCCAGGAAGCTCAGATAGGTTACCTAGTGAGGCAAGACCACATGGGAGAGAGCGTTGTCCTTCTGGTCAGTCCCCCACCTCCCTGGAAGTGGCTGTGTAGCCCTAGGATGAACCACATGGGAGCACGAGTGAACCCATACAAGATCAGAAGAATTTCCTGCAGAAGAGAGAAATAATAAACCACTGCTGTCTTATGCTACAAATTTGAGGTGGTCTTATTGTATAATAGTCTGCTGAGGTAGTAGTTTACTTGTGAACTTTACAAGTTCTCTAGGTGTGAGGTGACTACTAATTAGTAAAGAAAGTGGAACGGAGAGGGAACAAATATGGTTTGAGGAAATGCCTGGCAAGTCTGAAGTAGGAAGAACCTAATCACACTGCATGACGCTTTCAGAACATGTCTGCTTCTACTCTGATAGAAACAGTACATGAGAAAAGATATCCATCTACACATTCATAAGTGATGAATCACAAAACACACCATAAACACCCAGAGATTCAAAAGTAAATGTAATTCAAGTTCTAATTAGGTGTATCACAGTGGTTAAAGTACTTGTCACAAGTGCAAGGGTTTGATTACCCCGCATGACATGAGCTGGGTGTGGTGGCACAGGTCTGTGATTCCCAGCACTTGGGAGGCTGAGGCAGGAGGATGGCAGTGACATTGAGGCCAGTGTGGGCTCCATAGTGAGTTCAGGACCAGTCCAGACTACAAAGTGAAGGCATATCTCAAAAAAAGAAAAGAAAAAGAATAAATAAATAAATTGTTAAGTTAATCAGTTTTCTCACCATTTTTTCAATGAAAACATCTTCATTTAATAGATTATTTCAACTAATTTACTAATAGAAGCTCAATACAGTTGTATTACTTGTGAACTTGCAATCCTCCTGCCTCAGCCTCCCACAGTGCTGGGATTACAGGTGTGTTCTGCCATATTCAGTCTCATGCTTTATGAATTAATGAATGTTGCCTTGCTCCATCTCCTCTTGCCCTGGATTTTTCTTGGTTGGACATGAGTGCTACATGGTGCTTAGTCTCCTTTGTTAACATTTTGTAGCAAGGTCCGTTTTTCTTTTTCTTTCTTGTGATACTGGGTATGAGACCCATTAAGCTACGTTTCTACCCCTTTTATTTTTTATTTTGAGACAGGGTTTGGCTAAATTGCCCAGATGGAGCTCTTCTTTGGGATCATCCTGCCTCAGCCTTCTGAGCTGGGGTGTACTTATGCCTCTGTGCCTAGTAAGGCTGCCTCTTTTTTTCCAGGGTCAGCCCAGGCCAGGAACCTTAAGGTCCCCCTGGATGCTAGAAGCTTATTGGGGCTTTAGGATTTGCCTTGTGAAGGCTTCAGGTCGGGTGCACAGATGTGGATTGTTTGCCTTAGAGTTTGTATTAACTCATTCTTTTATTACTATTTTTGTTTTTGTGGGGGGGGATTTGGTAGTTACTGGGGGTCCAACTCAGGGCCTTTGCACTGAGCTATATACCTTTTGCCCTTTTTCATTTTTTATTTTATGACAGGGTGTCCCTGAGCTGCTAAGTTGCCCAGGCTAGGATCAAACCTGCAATCCTCCTGCCTCAGCCTCCCAGAGTGCTGAGATAATAGGTGTATGCCACCACACCTGGCTGCATGGGATTCTTAAGGCATCACAGATATTTGGGCAGAGGCACCTTAAAGACTGAGTCATTCTAAAAATAAATCTCAAGGAGATTCAGTTCCACTTGAGATACCCTTTAAAATTCTTCAGAGAGGTTTCAAACTATGAAGTTGATGTGCTACACATGAGCCTGCCCCAGCTGATGATCAGCCCTGCTGTCACTGCTGCTTTGGGTCACCTGTGTCAGTTCATTTCAGCAGGCTGTGAGGACAAAATGGATCTTGCAGGATAAGAAGAGCAACCTGTGGAACCTGACACTGTCCTACCCTGCCCAGAGTGTGGGTTGAAGTTACTGAGGATGACTGACCTCACTTTACACCATTGTTTATGTTAGTTCAACTCTATAAATGAACAGGTTTAAACTTGGCGTTTTTTCTTTTTTGTATGTGCTTGTTTCAGAAACCAGGAGGCACTGAATGACGTTTCCAGCCCTCTTTATTTATTCTGAGATAGGGTCTTGCGAAGTTGCCCAGGCTGCCCTCATCCTTATGATCCTCCCGTCACAGCACCCAACTAGCTGGGATTAAAGGCATGTGCCCCTGCACCTGCCTCTTCCTTCCTTATTAATTCAACAGTATTGATTTTCCAACAGTGATAAAGAAGTTAAGAGTGCAAAATGTAGCTGGGCTTGATAGTGCAACCTTGTAATCTCAGCACTCTGGAAAGTTGAGGTGAGAGGATCACAACTTGAAGATCAGCTGGGCAATTTAGCAGTTTAGTGAGATCCTACGTCAACATCAAAAATTTAAAAAAAAATGGACAGGGGATATAGCTCAGTGTGTGAAGGAACTTAGGCTCAACACTCAGTACCCCCCCGACTAGGTATTGGTGGCACACATCTTTAATCCTAGCACTCTAGCAGACTGAGGTAGGATTGCAAATTCAAGACTAGTTTGGGATAATTTAGTGATTTAGTGAGACTCTGTCTCAAAATAAAAACTAAAGCAGAGCTGGGATATAGCTTAGTGTGAAGGTCCTGGGTTCGATTCCCAGTAACATATACATACACACATATACGTACAGAGAGAGGGGAATGCAAAATCTGAGCCAGATGTGGTTCATATTCCCAAATAGTCAGGAGGCTAGAGCTCAAGTTAGAGGCTAGCCGAAACAATTTAGCAAGAGCCTGCCTCAAAGTAAAAAAGTAGAAGCTGGCCTGGTGGCATAGGTTTTTAGTTCCAGCACTCTGAGAAGCTGAGATAGGGGGACCACAAGTTTGAGCCTAGCCTGAGCAACTTAGTGAGAACCTTTTTCAAAACTGAAAATAAAACATAAACTGAGGATGTAGCTAAGCACAAAGCCTCTGGACTCAATCCAGTACCATAAAAAAAAAAATTGTCCTCAGTCAGTGCAGTTCAGTTTTTGTTAGCATGCAGCATAAAAAAATCATAACTAGAGGCTAAATTATATTAGTATGGAATTTATTGCCCTTTTTTCTATATTTAAAAAGTTCTTGAATCTGTGAAATAGTAGGAATGTCTTAAAGTCAGTGGAATTTTATTGCTATAGCTACCTTGGAAATTTTTTTTTCCTTATCTGCTAAAAACGAAGACATAACCTCTGACTCAGCAATTCCTTCCGCAGATGCATGCACACACCATGGGACATGTGGATGAGGATGCACACCACAGCTGTGTGTCGCAGCCCACGCTGGAGATGGCCCAGTCATCCAGTACTGGCAGAATCAGGTATTCCTCAGCGCCTATAGAGGACAAGACATTAAAAGGGTGGTTAAAATATATTGTTAATGTTTAAATTTTAACAGTTTATTAGAGTAAAAGACATTGCAGTCAGTTTCCCTCAAAATGCACTCCATTGCTCCAAATGCTCTGACCCTATCATTCTTGCAACTTTTGGAAGCAGAACCGGAAGTCTCTTGTGTGATGGAACAAGGCGTGATCGCACATGCACCAAGGGCTGCTGCCGTCCAACAGAGAGGCAGAGGTGAAGAGGTGGCTGCATGTCCTCATCTGCCGTACTCATCCGATCTGGACCCGTGTGACTTCGGACTCCTCCCCGAAGTCAAAACGACCATGAAAGGCCACTGTTCTGAGCTGATTCAGGACACAGAGGCAGCCACAACAGCACAACTGAAGAAGCTCCCAAGTGTTCTAGAAAGCGGCAGGAACAATGGGATCAATCTGTTGGAAAGCAAGGGGAATGTTTGGAGGGGGATTGGCATCTAGCAGTGTGTCTTTTCGTATAAATTTTTTTTCAAGAAGCAAACATTCAGCGTATTGCTTGAAATCACCTTGTACTTACTTCTTATTGAATTTAGACCAGTTACTTTGACAAAAAACAAAAATTAAGACTCTTTAGTTGAACAGGTGTGAGGAACTGAAGAGGACACAAAGGTGACCCAATGATAATGCAGGGGTTAGCACCCCCCGCTAGGCCTGGGAACAAGGTGAGGAGCTGCAGTCACTGGACTTCAGCAACTTGGGTGAGTGAGGGGAGCCCACGGTGGAAGGGGCAGGGTGCTTATAGTGCTGGCACAGGGCGGGATATGGGGACGCTTGGTTTTTTCCTTCTACTTTTTAAATTTACATATTGCATCCCTTTCCCCTTCTCACTCTCTCATTCTCCGCCCCCCCCCATGTTCCCTCTGCATCTGCACAAAGTCCATCTTCTTACTTTCTTCTATATCTCTTACATTTTTTATGATTTGGTTTTCTCATATTAGAGAAACCATACAATATTTAACTTTCTGGATCTCATTCATTTCCCTGAGCATAACGGTATCAAGGTATCAAGGTGCATCCATTTTCCTACAAATGACTCAGATTTGTCATTCTTTATGGCGGAGTGGTATTCCATTGTGTCTATGTACCTTGTCTTCTTTATCCAGTCATCTGTACTCTGGCATACTGGCTTCTTCCAAGATTTGGCTATTATCAATTATACTGCTATAAACATGCACATGCATGTATCACTATAGTATGATGACTTTAACTCTTGGGAAGATACCTAGAAAAGGTATGGGTGGGTCAAATGGAATGTTGGTTTTCAGTTTTTTGAGGAATCTGAGGAGGCCGGTTTGAAGAGCCCCATAACACAGCAGGGAAACCAGCTGCTGCTCCAGGTATGGGCCCACGTTGGGGTGATAGGGAGGACACAGGGTTGGAGCATGTCCCTCCATTTTTCTCTAGGCTTCCAGTCTCCCTCTAGGCCCTTTGACTGGCAGATAAACGAGGAGCCCATTGGCAAAGTAGGAAAGTGGTCACATTTCCCCCATCAAAAAGGTAAGACCACAAAGCTGGGTGTGACGGTGCACACCTGTAATCCCAGCACTTCAAAGCCAAGGCTCCTAGGAGGATTGTGGTGAGCCTGAAGCCAGCCTGGGCTATGTAGTGAGACCCTGTTTCCAAACAAAAGTGAAAAAAAAAAAAAAGCCAAGACATAAGGGTGGGCTCAGGGCTAAGAGAGTAATGAGAGTGTGTAGATTTGGGTGCTAGTGAGCTACATCCCCAGACTTTTTTATTTTTTTTTAATTTGAGACAGGATCTCACTAAGTTACTAAATTGCCCAAGCTGGGTTTGAACTTGTGATATTACTGCCCTAGTCTTGCAGACTACTGGGATTACATGGCTGTGCTATGTGCTGTCAGGCCTGGTTATGATGGTGGTTTAATAAATGTGTTTACTGGGCTGGGTTTTAGGGATGGAGCTCAGTGGTAGTGACTGGTTAACATGTGCTAGTCCCTCAGTTAGATTTCCAGCACTAATAAATTAAAAAAGACATCAATAGTTTTTTTTTTAAAGTGACAATAGTCCTACAATGAGATGCCATAAAATAGTGGATATATTGCTATACATTACATAAATGTAATGTTGAATAAAAGAAGCTAGATATAAAAGTAACTAGTTTTTAATTATTTAGTTTCTACAAAATTAAAAAACCAGCATGACTATATGGTGCTAGAAATTACAGTAAATTGAATGTAGTGGTGCACATCTGTAATCCGAATACTCTGGAAGGCTGAGGCAAGTTTGAGCCTGGCCAGGGCAATATGGCAGTTTAAGTGAGACCCTGTACCCTACCAAAGGAAGCAAAAAACAAAAGAAAACAAAGCAAAAAAAAAAAAAAAGAAAAGAAAAGGCTGGAGGCGTTGCTCTGTGTGAAGGCTCTGGGTTCAATTCCTAGTACTGTCACAAATACAATACAATACAATGCAATACAATACAATACAATACAATACAATACAATACAATACAATGCAATGCAATACAATAAAATAAATCTAATACCACTCTAAAACAGCCCAGGGAAAATTATTTGTGATTCTGTATTATATGAGTCTTACATAGCATTTTACTTATAATAAATTTGTTAATTATTGATTCTTTTCTAGGTTATCTACACTTCCTTTTCTTTCATCTGAATGTTTTTTAACTTCCCCCCCCCCCCCCCCCCCCGGGTGAATCCGGCACTGGGACTTTGCGTTAAGTTATATGCCCAGCCCGTTCTCATTTTTGATTGTGAGAAAAGCTCTTGTTATGTCACTAAGTTGCCCAGCCTGGGTTCAGACTTGCAGTCCTTCTGCTTACTGTTCTGAGATTATAGGCCTGCACCACCAGGCCCAGCTTCATCTGAACATCTGAATGTTGAACAGAAATTCTCTTCCTTTCTTTGTTTTTTGTTTTTGTTTGTTTGTTTTTTGAGACAAGGTCTTTCTCTGTAGCCCAGGCTGGTCCTGACCTCACTTTGTAACTTAGGCTGGCTGGCCTTCGACTCATGACAATCCTCCTGCCTTAGCCTTCCGAGAACTGGGATTACAGGCATGTGCCACGGTGCTTGGCTTTATATAGTTCTGGGGCACTGAACTCAGAGCCTTGCACTTACAAGGCAAGTGCTTTAATTCCTGTGCCATTCCTCCAGCTCCTCTCTTCCTTTCTTCTGTTTAAACAGAATGGGACACTCTCAGGATGCCTACTTGGAATCAGGTATCTGAAGAAAAAAAGGACTGACCCCTGTGGTGATGACAGAACACGTCTGCCACTCTGTGATCTCTTCCTGAGGAGGAGGTGAGTTGCCTGCCCCTGAGCACTGCTGCCCTTGTCACTGACATACAGAATGTGGGAGGCATGATTGTGACTCCCGAGGGTAGGTCATAAAGGCTTGCAGCTCCTGGCTCACTGGCTGTCTCTTGGGGAAGCCAGTGGCCCCAGCAGCCCTATGGAGAGGGCTGGGCTGTGAGGAAGGGAGGCCTCTGCAGCAGCCCGAGGACCCAGGCCTCCTTGAGGAGCCATGTGAATGCGCCATCCTGAAAACAGATCCTCCAGCCTCAGCCAAGCTTCTGTCCACTGCCACTCCGAGTGACAGCTGGTTTCTCCTGCTCACCTGCTCCCACATTTCCAGACGACAGATATTGTGAGATAATCAATGTTTAGCAATTTTCATTTTTAACTTTTTTTTTTGTTTGTGTGTTGTGCTGGGGACCGAATCCAGGGCCTTGTACATGCTCTACCATAGAGCTCTACCTCCAGCCCTAAATGTTTATTGTTTTCAGCTGCTACATCTGGAAAAGATTTGTTACGCAGTTATAGATAACTAGTACATTTTTAATATGCATGTATATGACTTATTTATTTATTTTTATGGTCCTGGGATCAAACCCAGGGTATTCTGCCACTCAGCTACATCCACATCTCTTCTCTTCCCACTCAGCCTTTCTCAATGTTTTATTGTGATGGGCTGGGTGCATTCCTCAGTGATTAAAGCACCTGTCTATGAAGTGTGAGGCCCAAGATTCAATCTCCCAGCACCACACAACAGCAGACATGGTGGCATGTATCTTAATCCCAGTACTACCTGCCTGAGGCAGGTAGATTGCCATGAGTTCCAGGGTAGCCTGAGCTATATAGTGAATTGAGGATCAGCCTGAACTTCAGAGTGAGACCCTGTCTCAGAAAAAATATATATTTTTTTGTTTATTGTGAGAAAGAGTCTAAATTCTCCAGGTGGGACTTGAACTTATGATCATCTTGCCTCAGTCTCTCAAATGCTAGGATTACCAGTGTTCATGCTTGATACTTGTCTAAATTTTTCATGTGTACTGAATGATATAATTTTCACAACAAACATGATTATGTACTTCTCCAAGTATTTTGTTTGTTTGTTTTGATTTTGTGACAGGTTCTCTCTCTGTAATCCAGTCTGCTCCTGAACTCATTGTGTAGCCCAGGCTAGTCTCAAATTCACAGCAGTCTTCCTGCCTCAGCCTTTTAAATACTAGGATTATAGGCATGCATAAATATGCCCTGCTAGTTTTTATATGTTCCTGGGGAATTGAACCTAGGGCCTTCTACATGCTAGATAGGAACTCTAACCTCTGTGCTACGCCCCAGACCCTATAAGTGTTTTTTTTAAGTGACAAAAATCTTTTTTTTAACCCACCATTTTTATTAATATACATACATAATAATAATGCTTACAGTGAACTTGAGTATTTTATATGCATATGTATCATATCAACTTTACAATCCCTTCCATTTTTGGTCCTCCCAAACCCACCCCACTCTTCCCTAATTCACACTATCACTCTAGGTGGTTCTATAGAATGCTTGTATTCTGAGTATCCCAAACCAGAGGAACCATATGATACTTAGCATATCTGATCTTTTACAGCTGACTCATTTCACTCAAATCACCACTCTTTAGCTCAGCTTCCTACCCCTAGAATGGATTGCAGTGCTCAAATCTTGATGCCTCCTCTCTGAGTCCAGCAGATCCTTTTATTGGGATATTTTCCAAAAGTTCTTTTTTTCTATATTTTGCTATATCTTTTTTTGAGGTTCTTTAACCTGGCCTCACTCACAAGTCCTCATAAGAAAAGAACTATGTCAATGTAATTCATAAGGCTAGTAAATGTGAGAAAGAAGAAGAGAAAAGGTAAATGTCAAATGCCTTAGCTGAGTACTGAAAGGTACATGCTTGTGCATTCAAAAGGTTATCATTACATCAATCAATTTTCTTAGGATAAACTTACATCAAAGACCGAATAAGTGAATTGCTACAATAAACAAACCTAAGTCTGTATCGAATTGCTACATTAAATGAATTTACATCTGTATTACATAAGTATACTGCAGTTAAAGCAATAGGGTGGCATGCTTAATTATTTCAAATTTTTTTTTTAACTTTCATAAATTGTTTACTCACATTTCACTAATTATTGACATTTTGCCAGATTTGGTTTATCTTTTAACCTACTTATCTATTCCTAACTTCATACATATGTATTTTTAAAGATTTTATACCCATTTCCCATGTTGAATATAATTATTATGTTTTGTAAACGTATATAATATTGAAAATAGTAACTATGGGGGAAGATTTACAGATTTTATGAAACAGTACTGTTTTAGAAGAATACCAATCGAATGATTCAAATACCAATCTGTTTTTTTTGTTGTTGTTTGTTTCTTTCTTTCACTTTCTCCTTAGGTGTTTCCTTTCCTCCATGTTTTTCTGATGTTGCTTGTCTCTGCTTTTCTCAAAGATTCCTTCAAGTATTTTCGGCAATGCTGGGCTAGTGATCACAAATTTCCTTCCTTCCTTCCTTCCTTCCTTCCTTCCTTCCTTCCTTCCTTCCTTCCTTCCTTCCTTCCTTCCTTCCTTCCTTTCTGAGACAGGGTTTCGCTCTGCAGCCCAGGCTCATCCTGAACTCACTATGGAGCCCAGGCTGGCCTTGGACTCACTGCAATCTTCCTGTCTCAGGCTCCTGAGTGCTGTGATTATAGGCCTGCACCATCACACCCAGCTTCGGTGGTGCTGGGGAATAGAATATAGGTACTTAGTGCTTGACTTAGCATTTTAATGGCTGATCCATTTCCTCTACCCCAGGTCACAAATTTCTTAAGGAATTCTTTGTTGTGAAAAATTTTTACTTCTTCAATTTTCAGGGATAATTTTTCTGTATGTAACAACCTGGGTTGACACTTGCTGTTTCTTAAAGTTTGAAAGATCTTGCTCCAGGCTCTCCTAGCCTTTAAAATTTGCCTTGGGAAATCTGCAAATCTGTAGAATAATGTCTGTTTTTCTCTTGCTGCTTTTAATACTCTCTTTTTATGTTGTATTTCTGAGATTTTGATTATGATATGTTGTGTGCTGTCTTGTTGCTGGTTCAGGTAATTTGGTGTTCTATAAGCTTCTTGTACCTGAAAGTTAATTTCTTTTTCTAGATTAGGGAAATTTTTTTGCACTATTGCAGTGAATATATCCTTTATACCTTTAGTGCTGTCTTCTGCTCTTTCTCCCACATCCATAATTCTGAGATTGGTTCTCTTTGCAGCTAGACTGGGGTGGCTTTATAGGCTGATGGTTTTTTCCCCCCACTTTTGATGTTCCTTCAGGATTTATGACCTTCCCTTGGCCTCCTTTCAGATGTTGGGGTGCCACTCCCTGTCTTAGCTACACTGAACAGGTGTTTTATAACCAAATTTTCAACTTTTTAAGTGGGTCGACGAGAAGACATTGTGCAGCTGTGTCACTTGGCTGCCATCTTGACTCCCCCCGACTCCCCCAAAGTGTTTTATATGAACTAACTCCTTGCAACAAATTTGTAGGACAGGTAACATTACTATTTATTTACATTTAGGCCAGGAGGCACAAAGATACTATGTAAATTGCCCAAGCTTACTCAGGTAGCTAATCACATACCTAGAACTTGAACTCTGGCAGCTTTGGTCCTAGAGCCATTACAAGAATTTTGTTACATTCTTGTTATGGTGGTGGTAGTATCATTGAGAAATTTTTATTTTATTTATTTATTTTTTGAGACAGGGTCTCACTCTGTAGTCCTGGCTGCTTTGGAACTCACTATGTAGCTTAGGCTAGCCTTGGACTCAGGGCAATGCACCTGTCTCAGCCTCCCAAGTGCTGGGATTACAGGAGTGCATCACCATGCCTGGCTTTATGTGGTGCTGGGGAATTGGACTCAGGACCTTGCACTTGCTTAACCACTGTGCCATTCCTCCAGCTCCAAGAAATCCTTTCTAACGAAATAATGAAAGACAGGTTTAAGCCTTATATTAGTTAGCTATCTTTCTTGCCAGTGGGACTAAATACACTATACCTGCTAATTAAAGGCTCACAGTTTCAGTGGGTTCAACCCATGGTCAGCAGGCCCCAAGGCAGACAGGCAGGGTGGAAGAGCATAGTGGTCAGGTAGCTGAAAAGAAGAGCTGGGGAGAAAAATACATCTTTTCATGTCAATCCTTGAGTGTCTTACCCCTTCAACCATGTCTGTTATGGTTGAGATCTAAGATTTCCCAAGTTCTTATGTGTTAGGGAGGCAGCTGGGTTGAAGGGATGCTATAGGCACCAGTTGACTCACCCATTGATAAGCTCAGTACCCAAGTGTGCTGAGGTTGGATCCTAGTTGGAGGGACAGGTCACAGGGTGTCACTTGGAAGGGTGTGTTCTCCTTCTGGCTCCTCCTCCTTCTTTCCCTGCTTCCTGGTGGTCTTGGAATGAGCATCTACCCTCTGCCATTCCCTTCCCCATGCTGTGTCTGCCTGGGAGTTGGCTGACTACAGACTGAGGCCCCTGAATTTGTGAGCCAAAAGAAACTTCTCCTGTAGATTGTAGGTGTTAGGTATTTTCCCTGGTGAAGGAAAGTGACTGGCACAAGATCCTCCCTCTAAACATGAGTCTTTTGGATCTGAACCCTCGCGAACTTCACAGTAATATGGAGGAAATATAAAGAGACTTCCCTTCAAATTCAGAAGGCTTGTAAGACTTTCAGAGAAGGCTCATTCACTAAAGGCCCAAGATGGGATAGAGGATATGATCTCTCAAGTCTTTTTGCAATTCTATGACATAGTAAATATACCTTCTAAGATACAACATGAATTAGCAACTACATGTGGGAATAGCAGAGTGCAATTGGTTTTACAATATTATTTTCATTTTTATTCCATTTGGAAAAACCTAATATGTGGCTATATTGAGTTCCATTGTACAAGTCTGGGGGGAAATTGCACATGTTCTGCCCTTTTTCCTTCTTTTGGATTGCTTTGGAGGCAAAGTATACAGTTCTCAGGCTAATGCTTCCATTTGTTAAGTATCCTCATCTACCTAATTTGAGGTGTATAGTGATAAATGACAGTAAAATAAAAAAGAAAATAATACTTCATTATTTTGTTTCTTTTAAGAAGCAGTTCCTTTAAAATAGCATTCTGAATTGGGATGCACATTAAAGAAATATTCCAAATACAGCAGAGATTTGGTCTATAATTTGCCATATTTTTGAGGCATATAATATTTGTATGTGAATTGGTCCTTGGTACTAAATTTGGTTTATGTGAATTCAATAAATTTGAAGCAATTTATGAATATTCTTGGTGGTGAATATAATCCAATCCTCACTTACAGAAGTAGAAAGAACAAGACAGCATTGACATCTTTAGTTAAATATTTCCTTCTCAGCTAGGCCTCCCTTAAGGGGTGCTGACTTTTTTTCCATTAAAAACTCTGAGGCTGCAGGTACGGCTTAGTGTTAGAATACTTGCGTGGCATGAGTGAGTTCGGGGCTTGATCCTCAAAAATACCTCCCCTCTCCAAACTATCACCATCGAGTAAACATGTTATCTGCTTCACTTATTTTGTGCCTTGCCTTCTGGCAGTGGAATGCAGCCTCCACGACAGCAGGGGGATTTCTGTGCTTCATTTACTGCTCTAGACTGAGTATTTAAAATAAAGCCTACATACAAGGTGTTGGGTATATAGTTGTTGAAAAAGTGAATGAAAACATACAGCAAACTGATTGGCTGTTTTAAAACTAATTTTAAAGCATTACTATTTATTGAAGATTTACTAATTTGGAGACTATACTGACCTGTAACGGTTGTACTATATTGGTTCCATTTTCAGGATGTTGTTACTACAAACCCAGTTGATGGTTATGCAGAACTCAAGCAGTAGATAGCTGGGCGTGGTGGCACATGCCTGTGATCCCAGCACTCAGGAGGCTGAGGCAGGAGGATTACAGTGAGTTGAAGGCCAGCCTGGGCTACATAGTGAGTTTAGGACCAGCCTAGACCACAGCATGAGGCCCTCTTCCCCACCAAAAAAATACCAGAAATGGGTTTTAACACTAGACTAAATGAAAGGCCTGTCATAAAAGGTCACATATTGTATCTTTATATTTATAGGACCTGTTCAGACAGGTAAGTCTAGAGAGATGAGAAGTACATCAGTATTTGCTGAGAACTGGGGCAGGTGTCATAGAGGAGTGACTGCTCCTGGGTTTCGACTTCTGGGGGAAAATGTTTTAAAATTGGATTGTAGTGGTGTTTTTCCAATCCTGCGAATATACTAAAAACAATTGTGCTTCACATGAGTGAATTGTGTGGTATGTAAGTTCTATCTCAATAAAATTTGTTAAAAGATAGCAAAAGAAATGGGTTTCAAACTCAGATCTCTTTGGCCTTGAAGCCTCTGACCAATTTCTAGAAAAAGCCAGCATTGGTTCTGAGCCTGAACCAGGTAAAGCACAAGATTTCCTGAACTAGGGATCATGTTGTGGTGCCTAAAAAGAAAGAGGTGCTATATAACGAAGCCAGGTACTGGCACATGCCAATAAACCCAGTTACTCAGGAGGCTGAGGCAGGAGAATTGTTAAGTTCACGCCTAGCCTGGACAATGTAATGACTTACCAAGACCCTGTTTCAAAGTGAAAAGAGGATGAGGATGTAGTTCAGTTCAAAGCCCTAGGTTCAGTCTTTAATACAGCAAAACAAAGCCAAAATCCTAGTGGTTCCTGCCCAAAGAACATGCAGACAGAAAGGGTCACTTGGACAAGTTGTGGACAATTCAAGAATGAAAACATGATTGAAATTATTGCCAATATTGATACCAAAAATAAATAATAAGCTAAAAACAAAGAAAAAGCTATGTAAGTGGAGAAATAAAAACTCTTCCTTGCATGAGACTGTCACTTTGGTTGGGCCTGGTTGAATACATACACAATCCTGTTACTCTGGAGGCTGAAGCAGGAGGCTGCAAGTTGGAGCCCAGCCGCGACAATGTATCAGTTTAATGAGACGCTGTCTCAAGACAATAATTTAAAAAGGGGGGCTGGGGACATGAGTGCAGAATGAAGGCCCTGGAGTCAGTCCCCCACTAACACACAACAAAGATTCAAGAACTAAGTGCAGTGAATGATCTTTTGTTGCATCCTGGATTGCTTTAAAAAAAATAAACTAAGGGTCTGGAGGGATGGCACAGGGTTAAAGTGCTTGCCTAGCAAGTATCAGGCCCTCAGTTCCATTCCACAGCACCGTATAAGATGGGCGTGGTGGCACACGCCTGAGACAGGAGGATTGCTGTGAGTCCAAGGCCAGTCTGGGCTACAGAGTGAGATCCTGCTTCAAAACAAAACAAAAAACCCCAGCTAATTCTAGTCCTGGGGAGGCAGACAAGGAGGTAGAGCTGGGAGAGTCTTGAGCTGAAGGCCAGCCCTGGCTAAACAGTGAGTGTAAGGACAGCCTGGACTCCATAGTGAGACCTTATCTCAAAACCAACCAAAACCAAACCTAGCTAAAAGGAATATTGGGATATTCTGAAAAACTGAGCTTCAGCAGGCATGTAATTCTAGCATTCTTGGAGACTCACCTTGGAAGATGGCAACTTTGAGCCCACACTGGGCAGCTTAGCAACTCAGTGAGACCCTATTTTGAAATCAAAAATAAAAAATTGGCTGGGGATGTAGTTCAGTGCGAAAGGTTCCCTTTCGCCCTGTAATTCCCAGTACTGGAAATTAATTTTTCTTGGAGAGCTAATGAGATTCTGATTACAACATAGTTGTAATAGTTATTAGTAGATGTATTTGTATATTCAGGGTTATATTTTTATACATAAAAACCTCAAAATATTTTGTAAGGAATCCTCACAGAAAGCAAATGCATAGAGATGTTAAAAACTGGTGAATATGTGTTAGTATGGCTATTCATTACATTTTCTCATAACCCTTCTCTAGGGTTGCTTTTTAATATAAACAGTTGAGAAAGCTGAATGTCATCAAAATCCAGGTAGCTTTTCCTGCTTTGTTGGGCTCGACATCACTAGAATAAAACTGGGAATTCTGATTAGTTGATAAGAGTTGTAGAAATCAGTAGGTAATGGTCTGATGTGTATCTTTTGAAATTATTGTAATTTAAACATACACACACACACACACACACACACACGCGCGCTCTCTCTCTCTCTCTCTCTCTCTCTCTCTCTCTCTCTCTCTCTCTGAACAGGAGAACACTGTGCTTATCAATCTGTGCCACTGTCAACTTTGTTACAACATTGTTAGCCTGGGCAAGTGCAGTGTGTGGAGGCAGCCAGGCCTGAATTCGGATACTGGATGAACTGTTTAACCTCCTTAGGACTTGAATGTAAAACGGAGAAAATAACTAGGTGAGACTGTTGTACTCAGCTGTCACTACCTGGTATTTATAAAACTGGGCTTCACTTCCTGTGCAAAAGCTTCATACTACTCTCCATGCACTCTGCACCTTTTCTTTAATTCAACTGGTAAGGTTTTGTGGGGTAAAGGGGAGAGAGAAAATGACTTCTCCAAGGTCACACAGAGCTGGCTTATCAAGGACCTAGGTTTCCCAGCTTTTGGTCCAGGGCCCTTTCCACGCCCGCCAGAGGAGGAAGAGGTGCTTAAGAGGGTACAAGGATGTAGAGGAGCAAACGTGGAGAGGAGGCCGCGGGACGCGGTGGTGTGAGACCCGGGGAAGCGCCGGCCACGGAACGGCGCGCGGAGAGGCGGGCGGCGCGGCCGGCCAGGGTGCGGAGGGAGGGTCGTGCGGACCGGTCCTGGCCCAGCCGCAGAGCGCAGGGGCGGAGGCCACGCGGCGCGCACGGGCAGGGGCGGCGGCGGCGGCCCCTCCCGCCCAGGTGCGTGCGTGCGGAGGAGACGCGGCGTGCCGCGAGGCAGCGTCTGCCGGGCTCAGACCCCCGGACGGCGTGGGGGCGGGGCCACCGGGGGCGGGGCCGTCCGTCCGGGGGCGGGCCTTCCTGGGCCCCCGCAGGACCGGCGGCGGCGGTGGCGGCCGCGCAGGCGCGGTGCCCGCCTCCTCTCGGCCGCCGGAGCGAGTGAAGCCTGCAGTCCGGCTCGGCAGGGCTCCCGTGTCGTCGCTGCCGGTGCCGGTGCGGGTGCCGGCTGCCCCCGCCCCTCCTGGCTTCCGCCGCCTTGCGATGAGCTCCCGGAAAGGTGAGTGGCCCGCGCCGCCCTCTTCCGCGCCTCGGGGCCTCGCGGCGGGCCCGACCGTTAATGTGTGTCTTCTCTTCCCTCAGTGCTGGCCATTCAGGCCCGAAAGCGGAGGCCGAAAAGAGAGAAACATCCGAAAAAGTGAGTCCACGCTGCCGTCGTCCTCGGGCCCCGGCCCCGCCCTGGCGGGGTAGCTGGCGGCCGGGCCGGAGAAAGTTGCCGGGTCCCTGGGGACGGCGGGTCCCCCGGGCCACCGGCTGCGGCTGCTGCGTGCCCCGCGGGCCGCCGGGGGGAGGGGCGCGCGGCGGGCGGCGGCGGCGCGGCGGGGGCTCGGGTGCCCGCGTCCGTCGGGGGCGGCGGGGCGGCGGGGCGGCGGGGCCGGCGCGGGGCGTGCGCCTCTCCCTGCGCGCCGGGCTGGCCGCTGCGCGGGCTTCCCGGGCTCGGCGTGCGCGGGGCCGGGCGCGGGCGGCCGCGGCTGCTACCTGGGCCGGAGCTGCCGAGGAAGAGCAGCCCGGCGTGCTCTGGTGTGGCCCGCCTCCTGTCCCTCTGGGTCCCCGCCTCTCGGCCTTTTTCCCCCCTTTGCTGAAAACCTGAAAACCCGAGCTGGTTGTCAAGTGGTGGTGCCTCGGGCGTGTTCCTGGCGCGAGTTCAGCCCCCATACCTGCGTTTCTGCGCTCGCGGTTTTTATTGGAAACTTTGGAGCGTGGTCTGGGTGCTGGGCGGCGGCTCCGGGGTCGCGGCTGCTGGGGGTGGTGGGCGTGTGCGCGGGCGGCTCAGCCCTCATTGTGCCAGGGGCGGCTGGTGGTGATGTCTCAGATGTGCCAGCGCCGGCCGCATCCAGCCTGGCCGCGGGTTCGAATTGGGCAGCCCTGTCTGAGAAGCGTTTCCTGGACATCTGCCTCAGGACCGCAGAGCGCCGCCAGGGTCTCCTCCTTTTCCTTCTCTGTTCTCATCTACCAGCTTTCAGCATTGCGCTGTTTCGCTTCGTTCGTCGTTTTGAGCAAGACATCTGTGTGTTGTTTTGCCTACTATGGAGGTTGACTGCCCAAGATCATCTTTAATAAAATCATGAAGCTTTTCTGTTTGTGTGTTTCCTTTGTGGTGGGGTACCTTCCATCACTTGGGAGCTTTTTTACCCCTTTATGTTGGTCTAGGTCATTGCCTAAAGAATTTTTTTCCTGATGATGGCATGTAGGAAAATGCAAAAATCATTACTATACTAATGTGGTGATATTTCACGACAGGGTTTTGTTCATTTAAAACTAAATATAACTTAAAAGTATTTTTAGGGTTTCATGAAATGTGGATATTGACTTAAAAATACTTTGCTTAAAAAATGACATTAGAGTGACAGTAAAGGACTTGGGACTTAAAAAGACCGGACTGTAAAAATTGGATATTGAATTCTTACGACAACGTTAAAATAGTGGGGTTTTGATAGCTTAACATGTTTTTTAAAAATTAGTGCTAGCTTTCAAGTCAATCAGAACCTTAAATTTGGGATTTCCTATGGTGAACCACTGAAGTTTAGGCCATAAGTAAGGAGAATTGCAGTGTTTTAGATTCTGAGTGCTAGGGTTTAATCATAGCTTTCAATTCAAAGCATTGGTTTAATTCCACATAACCCATTATGTTAAAAGCCAAAGGAGCCAAAGGATTGAATCCAGGGCCTTGTGCAGGCACTGTACCACTGAGCCACATCTTTGGTCTTCTTTTTCTTTGAAACAGGGTCCTGCTCTGTAGCCTAGGCTGGCCCTGAACTCACTATGGAGCCCAGGCTGGCTTTGGATTCATAGCAATCTTGTGTCAGCCTCCAGAGAGCTGAGATTACAAGCTTGAGCCGCCACACCCAGTTTATGTGGTGCTGGGGGATTAAACTCAGGTACTTAGCATTTGCCTAAGCACTGTTTCGGCAAGCGTTTTAACCGCTGAGCCATTCCTCCAGCCTCCCTAGCCTTTCTTGAGACAGAGTCTGGCTCTGTAGCTCAGGCTGGTCTGAACTCGCTTATGTATCCCAGGCTGGTCTTGGACTTACTGCTGTTCTCCCAAGTGCTGCATTGGGAGGCAAGTGCTTTAACTGCTGGACCATTCCTCCAGCCCTATCCCTCTTATTTATTTATTTTTAATTTTGAGATGAGATCTTGCTAAATTGTTGCTAGCCTGTTTCTGCTTCCAGCCACCATTGCTGCCATCTTTTCAGATATTAGCCAGTGCTGTAGGAACCAAGGCCTGACCCTCCCAGACCTGAGCCTCGATAGTCTCTAATTAATAGGATGTGGAGGTGAATGTGGAGAACTTGCAGTCCTGCCTCAGCCTTCAAAGTAGCTGGGATTACAAACTAAGATTACAGGTTTTTCCATTGTGCTTGGCTAGATGAGGATGGCACTGTATGTGTGTGAATAAATGAATGTATCTGTGGGTATTATATATGCATGCATATGAAAAAAGTTTAAGATTGAATTTAATATTTATGTATTTCAGGATATGACTTTTCTTTTGAGACCTGGTCTCACTTTAGTTGAGGCTGGTCCTGAAGTCATTATAGAAGCCCAGGCTAGCCTGTAACTCACAGCAGACCTTCCTCTGCCTCCTAAGTGCTGGGATTACACCCAGCTTCTCAGGTTCTTGTGCTTGCTGTGTAAGCACTTTAACCAAGGTGCTGTTCCTCCAGCTCAGGATAGGACTTTCCTAATAGCCAGGAGCCTTTTTTTGGTGTGCTGTAGTTTGGATTTACATGATTTACACAGAATTAGCATGTATTGCCAGTATCCTACATTTGCTCTTAATATGTTATTTTGCCAGTTTCTTCTTTTTATGTGTATGTAAGATTTGAGGTGTCTGGAGGAATAGTTCAGTGGTTACAGTGCTATCTTAGCAAGCACTAAGTACCTGAGTTCAATTCCCCAGCACCACATAAGCTGGGTGTGGTGGCACACGGCTGTAATCCTACCACTCAGGAGGCTGAGGCAGGAGGATTGCTGTGAGTTTGAGGCCAGCCTGGCTACATAGTAGGCTCAGAACTGACCTGGACTACAGAGTGAGATCCTGCCTTTAAAAAAAAATTTGAAGGAAGAAAAATGACTGGTGATGTACTGCCTGGGTTGCAAGGTTATTAGCAAGTAGAGACGAAACCAAATACATAAAATCTCATGTGGCAGTGCTGTTTTTTGATTGATTCTTTGATGAAAGCATTTGAAATAATTACCTGATATGATTTATTGATGTATTCGACAACCATTTGCATGCCTCCTTAGGAGATGTTGAGAGGGCTGCAAACCAGATGGGTGAAGGTCATCACAAAGCTTGCGTTTGGTGCAGGTTGTGGAGAATTACAAGCTAATGACAGTGAAGATTGTTTTACGTACTGCTAAGGGATGGGAAGGAAATGAATGAGGGGCATTCTGGGCAGTCCTGTTGGTAGGTGGTGGTTGAAAGCTGTACACACTGCTGATGATGTGTGCATTACTCTGTGAGCTAGGTGCTGTTATCACCATTTTACAGGCTCAGAAATGAAACATAGTATGAGTAACCTGCCCAGTTGTTACATTGAGTCCAGCCAGCCTGGGACCTGATTCCGCAATCAGCTCTTCAGAGGAGGTGACATTTGAGCAGAATCTAGAGTGAGGAGGAGACCAAAGCTGCAAAGGCCTTAGGGAGGAGTAGGCTGGTTCTGTCTGAGGAGCCCAGATGTTGGGATGTTTGATTTGAAGGTTGGAGAGTTATAGGCAGTGGTAAGTGGGAGGCTCGTGCCCGGGAGGTATGGACCCTGGTTCCTACAGACTCCTACAGCCCTGGTTAATATCCTTTTTTTTTTTTTAATCTTTTTTTTTTTTTTGAGGCAGAGTCTCACTGGTAGTTCAGGCTTGTCCTGAACTCACTATGTAGCCCAGGCTGGCCTCAAACTCATGGCAATCCTCCTGCTTTAGCCTCCCGAGTACTGGAATTACAAGTGTGCACCACTATGCCCAGGTTATGTAGTGCTGGGGAATCCAGAGCCTTGTGCTTGCTGGGCCAGCGCTTTAACTGCTGTGCTATTCCTTCAGCCTCCTGGGTTAATATCCGAATAGATTGTGGTGATGGTGATAGGGATGCAAATGGGGAGCTATAATTAATTAATAGGGCGTGGGCCGCAGATGTGGTAGCACTCCTGTAATCCCAGCACTTTGAGAAGCTGAGATAGGAGGATTGCAAGTTTGCGCAATTTAGGGAGACTTTATATCACATATAAAATAAAAAAGCGCTGGGATGTAGCTCAGTATGAAGGCCCTGGGTTCAGTCACCAATATTGTGCCAAAGTAAAAAAGAAAGACAGACAGACATGGAAAGTAAGTCAACTTGGTTCCAGGTATAAGAGGGGCACTGGAGTGAAAGGACTTGAGGCAATTGGCAGCCTTGAGATATTCCTCATTCTGTAGGCAGCACTGACAGATGCTAAGGTAGCATGTTTAGTTTGAATCAGAATTTCGGCTTGCTGGAGCCCAGTGTTTTTGCTTTTTTTTCTTTTTGGTGAATTCGTGGTACTGAGGATTTGAACCCAGTGTTGTGCATGCTAGGCAATCACATCCCTGGCCTCTTTTTTTTTTTTTTTTTTTTGCGTGCAGTACTGGATTGAACCTAGGATCATCACACTGAGCTATATCCCCCACCCCTTAACTGAATTTATTTATTTTTGAGACAGGGTCTCACTCTGCCGCCTCGGCTGTTCCTGAACTCACTATGGAGCCCAGCCTGTCCTTGGACTCTCGACAGCCCTCCTGTCTCAGCCTCCTGAGTGCTGGGATTACAAGCATATACCACCATGACCAGTTTTTGTGATGCTGGGGAATCAAACTCGGGTACTTAGTGCTTGCTAGGCAAGTGCTTTAACCATTGAGCCATTTCTTCAGCCCTATTATTATTTTTAAGGCAGGGCCTTGGTCTGTAGCCTAGGCTGCTCCTGAACTCACTATATGGCCCAGGCTAGCCTTAGGCTCAAAGCAGTCCTGCCTCTGCCTCCTCAGTGCTGGTATTACAGGTGTGTGCCACCAGCCCCATTTACATAGTGTTGGGGAATTAAACTCAGGGCCTTGTGCTTGTTAGGCAAGCACTTTAACCTCTGTGCCATTCTTCCAGCCCCTGTTTTTATTTATTTTGGGACAGGCTCTTACAAAATTGCCCAGGCTGAGTTCAAACTTGCAATCTTCCTTCTGCCTCCCAGAGTGCTGTGACTAAAATCATGTGCCCCGTTGTGGCTCCTTTGTGGTTTTTTGTTTGTTTGAGGCAGGATCTCCTTGTAATCTGGACTGGTCCTGAACTCACTATGCAGCCCAGGCTGGCCCGGAACTCATGGCAATCCTGCTGCCTCAGCTTCCTGAGTCCTGGGATTACAGGTGTGTGCACCATCACACCTGGCTATGTGGTGCTAGAGAATTGAACCCAGGGCCTTGTGCTTGCTAGGTAAGCACTTTAACTGCAGAGTTAGGACCCCATAACTCTTCTGTATTTTTGATACCTGGTTTTGTTGGCTTCCAATTTGCTGGTTGTCCTGCCTCAGCCTCCCGTGTAGCTTTTGCTATTTGATTATCTCCAGCGTAGGGAGAATTATTCACTTGAAATTGCAATATATTAATATAACTAGCAAACTTGAATTATATGACTTTATGAAATTGGCTGGATGGCATCTACTTTTGTCATTATGTACTTGTTTATACAAGTTGGCTCATCATTAATTTCAGTTCCCTCAAGTCTGTGAGCTTTCAGTAGTGGCTCCCAGAGGCTACTTTTTTTATACACTAGAATTGTCTACTTAGTTGAGTCAGAATTTAATTTTGCAGTTCTGCGGATTGAACCCAGGGACTTGCACATGATTAGCAGACACTCTTATCATTGAATTACACTAGCCCAAGTCAAAATTTTGATTGTGCATGTGTGCATGCGTGTGTGTGTTTTTCCTGGAGGCAGGCTCTCCTGTTGTTCTGGTTGGTCCTGAACTCAAGGCTTGCCTTGGGCTCACAGCAGTCCTTCTTCAGCCTCTGAAGTGCAGAGATTACAGGCTTGTATCACCAAGCCTAGCATTGTGGTGTTTATGTCAGTTCTTGGCACTTCTGTGTGGTGATGAAGATTCGTGCTGTAACTTTGGGGCTCTTGTGTTTTCTATTTGTGGATGGGTCCTGTATACTATTGCGTATCTATTTCCTGTAACTGTTGTAGAAAATGGTAGGTAGATGGATTGGTCACATTGGGCTAATAAGTCACAGGTAATGTTTTTGGAATGCAGTGGTACAAGTTTTTATCCTTATTTGGTAGGCTTCAGTATTTCTTGTGGAAGGTGATCACCTATTTTTGACTACTTGATTTGTAACATTATTTAGTAAACATGTTTGCTTACCAGCTATGTGTACTACAATAAAAACATACAGCAGAAACCTAGTGTTACAGATACCTAGTACTAGGCAGTGTAGGGAGATTAAGATAAGTAAAGCCCACTACTCTCTGGGAAGTAGGAGAGATTGTCTAAAACAGGCTATTTTAGGGTGGCATGATGAGGACTTTTAAGGTTTAAGTACAGCTGAGCCTGATGGCACAGGCCTGTAGTCAATCCTAACACTGGGAGGAGGCTGAGTCAGTCAGATTGCAAGGATGAGGCCAGCCTGGGCAACTTAGTGTGACCCTGTTTTGAAAGCAAAAGTAAAAATGGACTGGGGGTGTAGCATAGCATGGAAACCCTGTGCTCCATCCTCATTCCGTGGGGATAATGCTGCTTAGATTGGTGCTATCCCTTCAGGAAAGGAAAAGTTTTAATTTTTAACTTACGGTCTATTCTTTTAATAGCTCTTTGTTTTAAGTGGTAAAAATAATATCCTGGTAGAAATTTCAGGTGTGTAAGACAGTTTAAAGTGGTAAGCATTAGAGCTGAGGATGTCACTCTGTGACAGAGTGCCTCTCTAGCATGTGCGAGGCCCTCCATCCAGTCCCCAGTACTGTTAGGAAAGAGTCAGCATCAATTGTAGGCTGGTCAGTCACTGGCGCGCTATCTTCTCATTAGGTTGTTAACATATATCTGCTGTATATTCATGTGTTTATGGTAAAATGTATTAATTGTAAGTATACTGGTTGATGATTTTACATTTATTTATTCCTCTGTAACCATCTGTCCAGCTTAAGGTAGAGGATTCTTCCAGTATCCTGTAACATTTTTTTTCAAAAATTTCCAACATCTTTCTTACTATATATATATATATATATATATATATATATATATGTAACATGTAATGTTTACCATGAACTTGAGTATTTATGCACATATATATCACATCAACATTACAATCCCTTTCCTGCCTCATTTTGGCTGTAACATTTTTTTATGCCTCTCCCCAGTCTGTACCCCACCACTAAGCAATAACTGCTTTTGTCATACCATTTTGATTAGTTTTATCTCTTTTTGAACTTCATATGAATGAAGTAATTAAAAATGTATTGTTATGTCTGGCTTTCTCTCAATGTACCTGTGAGATTTTTCCGTATTGTTGCATGTCCTAATATGATCATTTGTTTATTCTTTGTTATATCTCTGTAGTATTTCATTGAATAAATATGCCACAATTTACTTATCTGTTAATGTACATCCTCTTCCATTAAAAATAGTGTTTCTATTGATTTATAGGACTTCTTCATATAGTCTTGAATGAGTTCTTTGTCAGATAAGTGATGTGGTAGGAACATACCGTGAATGTTTAAATTAAAAAAAATTACAGTAAAAGACACGTTGCCACTAATCCCCCTTAAAATACTTTTTTTCTTTGAATGCACTCATTCTTACCACTTCTGAAGCAGTTTAGGAAGTCTTCGTTATTGTCCTTAGGCTGTTGGTGGCTGTCTCTGTGTCCTAAATTGATTCAAAATGTTTACCATTAATAATCCTTTTGACTTTGGGGAGGAGCCAGAAGTTTTCTGTTGCCAGATTTGTCAGGTGGAGAAAGACATGATATAGTGTTGTTGCAAGCCTGCCTTTACATTGGATGGCACTTGGCACACATGAAGGAAGACTTTTAAGAATTGCTCCAGAAAGTGGCAAGACAGGGAAGGACGGGATATAGCTTAGTGGATAGAGTGTTTGCCTAGCATGAGCAAGGCTCCAAGTTTGATTTCTCAGCACTACATAAAAATTCGCCTGTGGTGGTGTGTGCCTGTAATCCCCTCACTGGAGAGGCTGAGAGGCAGGAGGATTGCTGTGAGTTCAAGGCCAGCCTTGTCTGTATAGTGAATTCAGGACCAGCCTGGACTAGAGTAAGTCCTTGGCTTCCTTTCTTTAGGGTCTTTCTTTAGGTTGTATCTGGGAGAAAAATAAAACAAAACAAGCAAACAAAAAATTTTGCCAAGAAGGATGAAATGAATGTCTTCATAGTGGAGGGAAGTTGATGGTTATTTGTCTTTTACTATCATACGTTTTTAGAAATTTAAGCATTTACCATGTTTTTATCATAATCATAACTAACTTGAATGTATTGTATACTCCTAAAAATACTTTAATGTCATTTTTGTTAACTAAAAATAAGCTGGATGGGGAAGGGCCAGTAATACTTTGCCAGTTAACATAAGAGAGAGTGGGGCTGGGCCTCTGGATGGAAGCATCCTTGAGTCAGTGTTAGCCCTCAGAGGCATACAGTGGCGTGTTTGTAGTCCTGGGCCATCAGGTAGGTCTCTCAGCCAGGCTGGGTACAGGGTGTGGTCAGCATGGTGGGGCTCATGAGATCAGACAGAGGGCTGAGGTGCTGCTACTAATCCCAGATTGAGATTCTCACAAAGAGCCCTGTATCTGCTTTGTGGAAGTAGGCTAGAGAGGCCAGGAGCCCCACACAGAGGCATTACTTGAGGCTTCAGGAATGTAGGCAGCACTATAAGGGAGTAGAATTCATTGAATTTTGTGCCCAGTGTGATGATGGAAGATGGCAGAGGGGTCTGGGACCAATCCCTGGTTTCTGGATTAACCTAACTGATGGGTGGCTGCTACCGTTCTTTATTGTAGGGATTGTACATGTTAGGAAAAGTTAATGATGGCTTTGTTTAGCTTTTTTGGAAGTCTGTTACATTCACCTAGAGATTCTTCACTCACCATATATTTTGATAATACCATTTTATATATTGTTGTATGGATCTTTAAATATGTGGTTTTGTAATCTAAAAAATAAACTGGATATCGGGAGGGGATGCTAAAATAGATCATGATGAGCCTGTGATAATTTACCAATTAAAATAAGCCCTGGCAGGGCCCCAGCTGAAGCACTGAAGGGATGCTTGGAGGACAGGTGATGGGAGTCTGCAGGTTGCATATGGGGCAGGTGACTTGAGGTGTGCTGAGAAGGTCAGCAGATGGGAGGAGCCAGAGAGTTAGCAGAGCAGGGGTAAGAGGTCCTTTTCAGAATCACACCTTATTACTCTTGTTTTCATTTTTTTGGTCTATTGTTGCAAACTTATTTAGTAAGATAATATTTACAGATCAGATACTTAGGTTGTCTTTTTTTGTTTCGGGGTAATATTGAATTTGCCTGTTAAGCTCATCTGATTTCTTCAAAGCATGTCTAGAGAAATAACTTTTTCCTGGTTTTAAAAATAATATGTACCATAAGAAATTAGATACAAAGAAAAAACAAAAATTATTCCTTACCAGCCATTAAATTATTCACAGATAGGACATTACTAATGTTTTGGAGACTGGGCCAGTGGCATATTCCTGTAGATTTCTGTAATCTTAATACTCTGAGAGGCTAAAGCAGGAAGATTGCAAGTTGAGCCCAGCCCTTGATTTAATGAGACTCTGTCTCAAAATTAAAAAATAAAAATAGACTGGGGATATAGCTCAGTGTGAAGGCCCTTGCTTGAACCCCAGTACCATTAAACAAATCAGTGAATAAATAATTGTTTTAAAAAGTTAAAAATTTCTTGAGCATTTTTTCTTCTGGTCTTCTCTAGCCCAATCCCCTATCCTTGTTCTTTAGGTGGTACTTCATTCTCATGTATGATTTTGTATTCTGTTTTCTTTCTTTATGTTTTGTTATAAATGTTTCCAGTGTACTTAAAAGACTTTCCATAACAAAATTTTGTTTGTTTATTGTTTTTTGAGACACGTTCCATTATGTAGCCCAGGGTGTCCTTGAGCTCGTGATCTTCCTGCCTCATATTCTTGAGTGCTGGGATTATGGGTCTGAGCCACCATGCCTGGACATAACCAATTAGTAATGGCTGCAACATTTTACTTTACCTAGTCCTTGCTAGACAAGTGTTGCCAGTGTGGTACATCAGTAAGTCTTATTATCAGCATTCGGTTTTGCACAGGTCATATGGAGCACTGAAGATGGAGATAATGGGTTACAAACAACCACTGAGCTTGTAATAATGTATCCAAAAGGAAATATATTATAGGGAGCTGGCCTGGGTGCTCCTGCCCAGTTGGGACTTAAAATACACATAAAAGAATAATGGTGGAGCTGGGTTGTAGATCAGTGGTAGAGCACTGGCTGGAATCTGCAGTCTGTGGGTTTCATCCCCAATACAGGAAGTATCTGTTGAAGCCAAATAAAGCCAAAGGTTTTTGTTTTTTCTCTCTGGAACCCAGGCTGCCTTTGAAGAGAGGGCAGTCCTTCTGCCTCAGCCTCCCAGGTGCTGGGCGTTCACCACCTTGCCTCCTTTATTTGATACTGGGAATTAAACTTAGGTCCTTTTACTTGTTAGGCAAGCACTCTAACCACTGAACTCTGCTCCCAGCCCCAAAGCAAAAGGTTTTAAGAGGATAAACTAATAGGTCAAGGGAAAGTTAGAGATACTGGTATTTGAGAAAAAGTTCATTAAGGTAAATTTGTTAATTTATTCTTTTCTTCTTCTTCTTCTTTTTTTTTTTTTTTTTTTTTTTTTGAGACAGGCTCCTACTCTGTAGCCCAGGCTGGTCCTGAACTCACTTATGTAGCCCAGGCTGGCCTTGGACCTAGGACAATCCTCCTGTCTCAGCCTCCCAAATGCTTGGATTACTGACATCTACCACCGCCCCCAGCTTATGTGGTGCTCAGGAATCAAGCTCACATACTTAAGTGTTTGCAAGTGCTAAAGCTTTGACTCTTTAACTGCTGAGCCATTCCTCCAGCCCCTGTTAATTTATCTTATCATGGATGGCCTTCAGATTTCATTACTCTAGGCCTTAAAAAAACTTGATAATTTATAAAGAATATTTCTCTGAGTTGTCTGAAGGTGATACATGCCTGTAATCACAGCAGGCTAAGCCAGGAGGACCACAAGTTAGAGCCCAGCCTTGGCAAATAGCAGTTTAGACCCAGTCTAAAAACAAAACAAAGCAATACTGGGTGTAGCTCAGTTTGTAGGTCCTGGATTCAGTCCCTAGTATCATGATTTTTTTTCCCTATCAGTTCGGTATCTGATACAGGCAAGTATTACTGTCTGTGTTGAAGAATGCATTAGTTGGGATTGTCTAGAGGAACAAAATCAGTAGAAAACATGTATAATTATAGAGGAAGGTTTATTATGTATCCTTAGGGATCAGAGGTAGGAGAGCCTACAGTGGCTGACTCTGTATTGGAGAGCCTGATAGACCAGTGCTACTCAGACTGAAAAGGTGGCGGTAGCACAGGAGGGATCAGGAATGTGTTGCCATCGTTGTTTCTTAGTACCCAATACGCATGAATTAGGGGAGGAAAAGTTTATCTTAGCTCACGGTTTCAGAAGGTCACAGTCGCTTCTTGGGTGGTTGACAGCAGTGGAATCACGTGGCAGAGACAGAGGTGGAGGCAGCTCCTCACTGTATTGTGCCAGGAAGCCAAGTCCCAGAGAGAAGGAAGGAAGTTGCGTTTATCTTTCCAGGTCCTTCCCAGTGATCTGCTCCTTTTGTGTCTAGCCTCAGTGTTTTACCCCTTTCAGGTTTAATCCCCTAATCTACCACATGCCAGTAATCTAAAATCTACACATTTATAATGTAATCCACAAACCTCTAATCTGTCGTATGCCTGTCTTCTACCGCATACTCCTGTAACCCACCACATGCCCGTAATCCCCCCCTCCAGACCAGGCCCCCATCACCTAGTAGCACATGGTTCCATAGATAATCTGTAACATCCAAATACATGAGGCTTTTGAGGGACATTCCAGATCCAAACCACAATAAGGAATGTAGTATCAGTTCAAAGTCAAAGGCCTGAAAACTTGCTGCAGAGTCTAGAGTTTTAAGAGATTCTGCATTGAAAGGCTGAGGAAACTGGAGGCTAGTGACTGCACCAAAGAGGCACCTGCTCAAGAATACTGGAGTTCTTCAAAATGGGTCTTTCTGTCTCTCCCTTTCTCCATCCCTCTCTCCCTTCTTTCCTTCCATCCTGGCACTGGGGATTGATCCCAGGACCTTTGCACTGAGCTACATTCCAGCCCATTTTTTATTTTTGATTTTGAGGCAGGATCTTGCCAAGTTGCTAAATTGCCTATGCTGGGCTCAAACTCAACAATCTGGCTCCCTCAGCCTCCCAGAGTACTAGGATTACAGGCCTGAACACCGGGCCCATCTGACCTGGATTTTTTTTTTTTCTTTTTTTTTTTTTTTTTGTATTTCACATTTTTGCAAGCTGTGTGCTCATAAAATAATGGGATGGTTACTTTCACTCACTCTATGAAGTTAAATTTGTTACTTTTATCATCCACTGACTAACTTGCTGTTTAAAGTGATTTAAAAAAAAAAGGCTAGTGGTGCCCAGCATTGATGAGGTCACACTCTTGGGGAATAATTATTTCAAAAATGTGTTAAACTTACTTGCTACCTTTTAAATTGATTTTGTTGGGTTGATGTCGCTAAGCCTTCCAAATTAGTATTTATTAAGGTAATTTTAGACTTTCAGTTCTTTGAACTTTCCGGCAGTTTTCAACCATTTGGTGAGGATTCCCCTAAGCTGTCTCCCTGGGAATGAGCTCTCTCTGTGTTGGTCAGGCTAATTCTTCACCATCTGCCACCAAGCCCAGCACTGTTGTATTTTGATTATGTCTCCCTGCCTTTTTTGTCTATGGTGTTAAAAAAATAAGATTATTGAAAATAGTATGTCATAAGAAAGACTTTGTAGAGACTAGAATGTGAAGAAGCAACACATTTTTGAGGCATTTTTGGCTTGTGTTTGGGTGTATGTGATGTTACTGACTTCTTAGCGTTAATAGATGAATATTATAAAATGTGTGTAGGTGTTTTGCCACTTACATTTGAATTAAGTGCTTTATTGTATAATATTGTTAATAGTCAAATACCTTTGCTGATGTGTTTAACTAGGCATGGTGCCACAGGCCTCTAGTCCCAGTACTCTGGGAGGCTCAGGCCAGAGAATGGCATGTTTGAGTCCTGCGAGGACAACTTACCAAGACCCTGTCTCAAAATAAAAATATTTAAAGGGCTGGGGGTGTAGGTCATTGCAAAGGCCTTGGGTTCAGTCCCATGTCCTGGCCAAAAAAAAAAAAAAAAAAAGAATTGGTTTGTCAATTTGAGTGCATTTATTTCTTATATCTATCTTTTTTGAGATCTACTCTGTAGTCCAGGCTTGTCCTGAACTCACTGTGTATTGTAGACTGGCCTCAAACTCACTGCAGTCCTCCTGCGTCAGCCTCCCAAGTGCTGGTGTTACAGTCATGCACCCCCATACCCAGCTCCTTTTTATTTGGTGCTTGAGTATCAAACCCCGGGCTTTGTGCTTGCTAGGTCCCTCTAAATATTAATGTAAGTATTTGTAGACATTTAATTTTCAGGTCAAGGTATAAGTGTGCAGTCGAACATATAGGGTCAAGAGGGAACATCTGGATGATATTGTTGAATGTTTTAAACATGAATTGTATGTTTTAAACATGTATTATGCCACAAAAGTATCATTCACCTTAGCCGAACATGCAGTTTGGGTTCCCTCCTTTGTGCTTCTGCAATTTAGATGTGCCTCTGGATGGACTCTGCTAGGCTGGTCTGGAGGTAGAGTGGGAGAAAGGGTGAGTGACAGACTGTATGTCAGGAGCTCATTCCCAGGAAGCACAGGTTTCAGTGAGATGGAATGAAAATGGAAAATCCACTTAGAAGAGGTTCCTGATTCTTAGCCGTCCTTGTATGCTTGTGCTGCTTCCTTGGGTCACCAGGTGTTACGGCTTCTGGCATCCAGGGTACAAAGGTTGGGCTGCTGTTTCTAGTGCCAGCTGGCTCTTAAATTTGTGGAGGGAATCTCCCTGTATTGATGAGTTTTATTTCTAGAATATTCCATGGGTAATTTGGGGAGGGGTATGGTTTTATTTTTTAAAATTCTTTTATAATTAGCTTGAGATATCAGTACATTTACATATCACATCTTTATTATTTTTACATATCACATCTTGATTATTTTTAGTTGCCTTTCCCATTCCTACTCCCTGACCCTCCCCACACCACCTTTTCCTGTCCACACACTATCTTCTTACTTTCTACCATCTCTTTTTTTTGCTTCCCCCCACTATTTTTATTAATATACATATGCAACACATAATGTTTACAGTGAACTTGAGTATTTTGTGCATTTTTATATCACATCAACTTCACAATCCCTTCCCATTTTGGCCCTCCCACACACTCCTCATTTCTACTGTCCAGCTCCTGCTATCACACCATGTGATTCTGGGTTTCTTTTTCTTTTTGGTTTGTTTCTTTTTTTGAGACAGAGTCTCTCTCTCTCTCTCTCTCTCTCTCTCTCTCTCTCTCTCTCTCTCTCTCTCTCTCTCTCTCTGTAGCCCAAGCTGTTCCTAAACTCAGGATGGGAGCTCAGGTTGGCCTTGGACTTGGGCACTTCTCCTGTCTCAGCCTACCAAGTGCTGGGATTACAGGTGTGGGCCACCGTGCCCAGCTTATGTGGTGCTGGGGAATCGAACTCAGGTACTTAGTGCTTGACTTGCGCTTTAACCACTGAGCCATTCCTCCAGCCTCTGATATGTTATTAATTTTTTTTTTATCTTAAGAAACAGTGTTACTGAATGCTGAGTGCAAAACGAATACAAAGTTGAGCATGACTTTTACTGGTGACATGTACTGCATAAAGCTGTGGTTTTAGGCTATGTGGGGTAGTTGGGCTCTACTTAGGGAGTACTTTGGTCAGTGCTCTTCAGCTTTGACTCATGATAGCTTTTGAACTAAACTCTTATCTGTTATGTGTGAAGTGGAGAAAGTGGCTCTGAGAGAATTGGCAGGTGAGAGCTTGTTCCCAGTTGTCTGGCCTGCTCCTCACCTACTTCAGGGCTCTGGAGGCAGTGTCTGAGAACATGCTTTAATTGGTTGCCCTGAAGCATTCCATATTTCCTCCAAAGGAGAAGTGAAGACCTGAAGAGCCAGTTATTTGATGAAGGTCACAGATTTATAAGGCTACAAAATGTGAGAAAGAAAACGAGAGAAGTTAAATTTCAGATTTCTTAGCTGAGCACTGAAAGATAAATGTTTGTATATTCAAAAGACATTCAGGTTATCATCACATCAGTCAGTTTTCTTAGATAAACTTACATCAAAGACTGAAAAAGTGAATTGTTACATTAAATGAACTTACATCTGTATCACAAAAATAACATGTAAATAACAGATCTAATGCCATATTTAGTTATTTCAGAATTTTTAAACTTTCATAAATTATTTACTCACATTTCACTAATTGCTAACATTTTACCTGATTTGGCTTATTGTTTTATCCACCTATCCTTCCATAAATTCATGCATGCCTGTTTTTAAAGAGTTTATACCATTTTCTCATGTTGAATATAATTATTATATTTCGGAAAGTAATACACTGTTAAAATAGTAATTATGGGGGAAGTTTCACAGATTTTATGAGAAAGCTGGTACTGTTTCAGTAGAATACCAATCAAATGATTCAAGCAACAATATTTTTGTTGTTACAGTTTCTCTTTCGGTCTTTCCTCCATGTTCTTTGGTGCTACCTGTCTTTGCCTCTCTAGGTTCCTTCAAGTATTTTCTGCAGTGCTGGGCTAGTGGTCACAGATTTCTTTAGGGATTCTTGGTCATGAAAAATTTTTCTCCTTCAATTTTCAGGAATAATTGTGCTAGGTACAACAACCTGGGTTGACACCTGCTGTCATTTAAAGCTTGAAAGATCTTGCTCCAGGCGCTCCTGGCCCTTAAAGTTTGCATTGAGAAATATGCGCTAATTTGTATGGGTTTGCCTTGGTAGAATAATGCCTGCTTTTCTCTTGCTGTGTTTAATATTCTCTTTATGTTGTGTTTCTGAGGTTTTGACTATGATGTGTTTTTGTGAGTCTTGTTGCTGGTTGAGGTTATTTGGTGTTCTGTAAGCTTCTTGTACCTGAAAACTAATTTCTTTTTCTAGATTTGAGTAATTTTCTTGCATGATTTCAGTGAATAAGTTCTTTATATCATTGGTGCTGTCTTCTCTTTATCCCACACCCATAATTTTGAGATTGATTCTGTTTAAGTAATCCCACAGCTGTTGTATCCATCTACTTTGCTCATTTCTCATTTTGGAGTTGTGCCTAATTATATTATTTGTTTCCTCCACTTTGTCTTCAAGGTCTGAAATTCTGTCCTCAGTGTTTGAGTCAACTTCTCATGCTTTCAGATGTATTTTTCATATTCTGAATTTCAGCTAGATTTCTTTTGAAAATTTCCATTTCTCTATCAAAATGTTTCTTCACATCTTGCATTTACTTATTTACCTCAGCCAACTTTTTATTCGTGGCTTCTATATGCTCAGTAAGCCTTGAATTCATGAAGACCTCTGTTTGCTTAGCAAGTTCCTGTTTAAGCCTGCTGATCATTGTTGCATTTCTTTTAGATTATCTTGTTTTAAGAGGTTAGTCAACTTTATTTACTTTTTGACTTCCTTCTTTATGAGTTCCACTATTTCAGTGCTCATGACATTAGTTTCTGGGGTCTCAGGCATCTCTGTGGGTGTCCTGTTGCTTTGTCTTCTTCCCATTTTCTGTTGTTGAGGGACTTTACTTTAAAGGCCTAGCTGAGAGGTTTCTTTGAATGGGTATGAGGATGTGTGTAGGGGAGCGGAAAGTCCTCTTGAGTTCTGTGCTGGGAGTAGGCAGTGAGGACCTAACAGTTTGATGACCTCTGAGGTGTCTTGTTTACCCTCACCCCCCTCACCAAAACTCTCCCACCTGTCTTGGCTTCCCTCTTCATAGGGCAGGGCTCTCCAACCTCTGAGATGCTCCCACTACCAAGCCAGCTGTTCTGGGGGTGGGGGGGGGGGTTGGCAGCTTTTTCCTCTTCCTCACAACTCACTCTTGTGACAGTTTCTTCCTACACACTGTTTAAGAGTGACTCCAAAAATCCTGATGTGCTCTTCTGAGCTTTCTTTTACTCTAAAGAGTTCATTCTTGGGATCTTAAAAAAAAAAAAAAAGGCTCCTGCTTGTGTCTCTTTCTGTTATGGCTGCCAAGCACTACTTCTGATCTAGGCTATGGGAGGCCTTTTCTAGGGGGAGCTCTCATTGCCTTTGTGGTATGCATCACCCACAAGCTCATTTTGGGAGGCTGGGACTTCCAGCTGCTGTCAATTCCCACTTCTTCGAGATCTGTGGATCTGTGCTTATCTTGGTTTGAGGTTCTGGACTCTGGGTGAGATTTCCTTCATCTGTGGATGCTGGGTGCTAATGGCTCCCAGCCTTTCATAGTTAGCCTGGATGGTTTCCTGGGCTGCTGTTTACTTTTACTTCTGATATATTTTCTGGATTTCTGACCTTTGCATGGCCTGCTTTCAATTATTGGGGTTCTCCTCCCTGTCCTAGCTACAATGAAGAGACTTTTCTTCCTTTTTCCTCTCTCTCTCCCCCTCTCCTCCTCCTTCCCTCTCCCTCTCTCTTCCTCTCCTCTCTCACCCCCTCTCTCCCTCCTCTCTCTCTCTCTCTCTCTCTCTCTCTCTCTCTCTCTCTCTCTCTCTCTCCCTCTCTCCCCCCCTTTCTCTTTTGCAGGGTCTTTCTCTGTAGCCCAGGCTGCCCTTGAGCTCGGACAGTCCCCCTGCCTTGGCTTTCTGAGTGCTGGGTTTACAGGTATGTGCCACCATACTCAGCTTTATGTGGTTCTGGGGAATCGAACTCAAGGCCTTGTGCTTGGAAAGCAAGGACTTTAACCCCTGTGCTGTTCTTCCAGCTCTGAATAGACATTTTTGATTATTTCTCAACTCTTTATTTAAGTGATTTCATGAGGAAACATAGTGCAGCTCTGTTCCTCTGCCACCATGTAGGCCAGAAGTCATCGTCTTTTGTTTCTTGTTCTTTGCTTCTGTCATATTTTCTACAGGGCCAGAGAAATACCTTGCAAAGGAGATACCTGTGACTTTTTAACCTAAGGTATAACATTTTTGAAAATAAGCCTTCCTTCTTCTTTTGGTTCTTTGATTGATGTAACTTACATTTCAGTATGAAAAATCTAAAATAGATTGTATGTGCTTTAATTCTGTGTGTAGTATTGTGGTATTGAACTGTATGAAATTATTCTCTTGAAGTGTTCATATCAAATTTCTTTCTTTTTTTTGAGACAGGGTCTCACTCTGTGGTCCAGGCTGGTCCTGAATTCACTTCAGAGCCCAGGCTGGCCTTGGACTCACGGCAATCTGCCTGTCTCAGCCTCCTGAATGCTGGTGCCACCACGCCCAGCTTATGTGGTGCTGAGGAATTGAACTCGGGTACTTAGCGCTTGGCTTAGCGCTTGCTCAAGCGCTTTAACCGCTGAGCCATTCCTCCAGCCCCCATATCAAATTTCTTTTTAAAACTAGGATTATATGTAGCTTATCCTCACACAAATCATAGCTGATAGAACAACTAAAAGTTAGTATTTGCTGTGTGATGGGCATTCTGTTAAATGCCTGATATGCATTTGTGATGTTTAATTCTCACAACACCCTGACGTTGATCTTTTAAACAATGTTCAGCTTTCCAGAATCCACTTATCCTAGTAATGAGTCTCAGTTTTTATATAAGAATTGCCTCTTACTTGTGACTCACATCATCTGTGTCTCCTTTGTCTCTCCCCCTGTGCTTTGGGTAGAATATGCCCTAGGCAGTAATGCTTAGGAAGCCCACCAGAACTAATCCTGTGGCTTTTGTGCGGTGATCTCCTGTTGGCTCAAACATCAGGCATGTGAAATGTGGCTAGGGGAGCCATTTTGTCACCAGGCAGATCTTGGACATGAGCAGACAAAGAATCTAGCCAAGAGGTGGCAGAATAACTCAACCATAATGATTATCCCTGACCCTGGCCAGGGATACATAAAGGGTTTTCTGGTCTTGGGGTAGAGTATGTGTTTAGCATATTCAGAGACCTGTATTCAATCACAGGAACAAGAAAAAAAGGAAAGAAAGGGCTACTTGAATGACTGTGTCAGCCAGGTTGAGCTGGATTTTCTGTCTGTGAGAACTGGAAGAGCAGCGTTACTGTAACAGCCAGGTGATGAACAAGCGATATATAGTCCATGCACATTGCTTAGTAATAAGATGAGGTACTGTTACGTACTACACCATGGGTGGACTTGGAAAATACTGTGCTAAATAAAGAAATGTCATGCGACACCACATATTCTATGATTCAATTTTGTGGTATATCCAGAACAGGGAAAGAAGAGGTTAGTGATTGCCGAGGGAAAACAGGGCTTAGGCATGTGAAGACTGACTGCTGAGGACTCTGTGTTTCTTTTTGGAGTGATGAAAATACTCTAAAATTGGCATGGTGCTCGGTGGTTGAACAACTCTGTTAATGTATCAAAGGTTATTTGTATTCTTTAAATGAGTGAATTGCATGCTGTGCAAATTGTTGAAAGCTGTTATTAAAAACAAAAAACTGAAACACTTCTCACAGGTAGCAATAATATTATTCCCATTGACAAATGAAAAACTGAGACAGAGAAATGTTGAGTGGCAGGCCCCTTGTGGAAATCTGGGATTCAAAACCAAGTCTAAGCTTACAGTTGTGCTGTACTCCCTTTTTTAAAAGGTAACTGAGAGTCATCTTTGTGGAACTTTGGAGGTGGGAGTTCCTTAGTGATTAGTTAATACAACCCATTCATTTTACTGATGAGAAAATTGGACCTCTGATAATGCAGTGTCTTAGAATTGCCTAGCTAATTAGTGGCAGTGTGGGATTTATGACCTAGTCGCAAAGACATGCGAATAAACAACAGTGATTTAAAGTAGGAAGGAACGTTAGCAAATAAGAGTATGGGAGAACAGGCATCATGCTGTGAACAATTAAGAGCAGAATCAGTCAATTTTGCTAACTAATCAAGGGCATTTCTGTGGCAGATGTGACATTCTGAGGTAATAGCGGGTAGGAAGTGTGTTAGGGAGAAAGACTTTCTGATTGTCTCCTTGTGCATGTGGGGTATACAGCAGGTTGCAGAAGGTGATTTGAGTGGAAAAGTCAGAGTGCTCTGCGATGATCATGTCAGCAGGGAATTTTGACCTTGTGAGAATCATTGCAGATATTTGAGGGGCTGAGTAGTGTGAATATCTTTTTTTTTTTCTTTTGAGAAAGGGTCTTGTTCTGTAGTCCAAGCTGATCCTGAACTTGTGCGGAGTCCAGACTGACCCCGAACTCAAAGCAATGCTCCTGCCTTAGCCTCCCAAGTGCTGGGATTACAGGCATGCACCACCATGCCCAGCTTATGTGATGCTAGGGAATTGAACCCAGGGCCTTGTGCTTGCTAGGCAAGCGCTTTAATCATGGCGCCATCCTTCCAGCCCATGGCCACCTGTTTGAGAAAAATAATTGGAACTTTGAGGAGGGTGCCTGGAAGTGGGAAAGGGATTGAAGATTTTGAGAGCAGTTTTAGGATGCTGTTGATGATACCTTGGAGCAAGAGGAGGGTGGTTGTGGTAGGAATGGAAAGGAGGGGTGGCTATGTGTGTCTGCGTAGGTGGAACCGTTAGGACTTGGAAGCTGATTGGAAGCATGCTAGACTGAGGTGTTGGGAGGAGGAGTCCTGTCCTGTCTGCCATGTATCTCTATTACCCAGCGTGGTGCCTAATATACTTGTTGAAAGCAAAGGGGGAGGACTTTAATGTGATTTTGAAGAATGTGATCTGTTAATAAACACAGGAGGAGAAGCAGAGTTAAGTGTGGAGAGGCAGAAGGGAGAAGGAAGTAAGGGCAAGAGGCAAAAGGCTCATATTTTGTGGAGTTGGAGGTACTCGTGGGATGTTCACATGGGGTTACCGTGCTGGGGAGACTGGAAACTGAATCAGATGGGAGGTAGAGAGGTGGAGATTGTGCTGTGCACGTGGGAGTCATGGTGTCACCCACAAAAAAGTCATTACTGAGGGTGAGAAGTAAGAGGGGAGGACCAAGGGTATACCTTCTAGACTAAGCTGCTTTGAAGGGGCACAAGGAAGAGCAGCAGTAGTAAAGGTTACGGGCTATTGAGGGCATTGACGGAGGAGTTGTCTGCTAAGGGTTGAAGATGCTGAAAGCATAGTTGTAAGTGTAGGAGAGGCTGCCAGTGTGTGTGGGGGGACAGGTTAAAGAAATAAGATTAGTAGGGGCTGAAGGAATAGCACAGTGGTTAGAGTGCTTGCCCACCAGGCGCAAGGCCCCAGTTTAATTCCCCAGAACCACATAAGCTGGTCGTGGTAGTATATATCTATAATCGCAGCTCTTGGGAGGCTGAGGTAGGAGGATTACCAAGTGTTTGGGGCCAGTCTGGGCTACATAGTGAGTTCAGGACCAGCCTCAACTATATACAAAGCAGAAATCCTGATTCCCCCCCACCCGCCACCATTAGCAGTGAACCTTTGGTGAACCTTTATTCCTTTACTACATGTTAAGTCCTATGCTTAATGCTGGCCATATTCCATTTACTTCACATTGTGACCCTTAAGTGGTCAGGTTAGTGGAGAGATTATTGTGACTTGTGAGAGATCGAAAATGAGGAAGTTGTCTGTCACATTGCAGATGGCCAAACTGAGTTTGGAAGATTATCCTTTATTGCAGATCACATAGCTTCCATGAAGAGGTGACTTGTGGCATCTGCACTCTTTTTCACTGTTAATTTAGATGGCAAGGTGTAGAACACATACAATAATTTTGTGTGAATTTTTTTTTCTGATTGTTTTAGTTTTTTACTACAATGTAATGAATTACCATAAGGGTAGTGGTTTAGTACAAAAAAAACTTAACGTCTCTTACTCCTGTGGGCTAGGAATGAGGAGGCAGTTTAGCAGGGTGGTTCGGGCTTGGGATTGCAGTTACTTGAAGATTTGGTGGGAGCTGGGGGATCAGCTTTCCCTGGTGTTGGTGGGAGGCCTTGCTTCCTCCCTTGGGAAGCACCTGTGCTTGAATGGCCTTATGCCCATGTCAGCTGGCCTGTGTGTGTAGAGGGGTAATTGGAGAGCGAGTGAGGCAGGAAGAAGTCACAGTAGTTTTTATGATCTGCCCTTGGAAGTCTTATTCCTGTCACTTGAACCTCATTTTGTTAGAGGAGTGTTGCTGATTTGAGTCCACACTCAAGGGAGAATTTAGGTTCTGCCCTTTGAAAAGAGGCATTAAGTAATTTTTTGAGAAAAGATTTTGTTATGTAGTCCAGGCCAGCCTTGAACTTACTGTGTAGTTCATAAAGGCCTTGAACTTGGAATTTTCCTGCCTCAGCTTTCCCTAGTACTGGGATGATAGGTCTACACCACTATACCTGACAGTTTTTTTCAAGCCACCATATTGTTGAAGTATATCGAGGAGGAAAAGCAATGTGTGAGAAGACTTGAGTTCTAGAACCAACTTTATTGCCTGGCTCTCCAGGAGACTTCGAGGGTGTGATTAATCTTCCCTGAATCTGTTGCCTCCAGAAAAACAAAACAAATAAACAGACAAAAAAAAATAGCCTCATAAAACTACACAGTCTTCTCCTCAGGGAATTCTAAAGGATGTAGCAGTTACTAGATAAGGCATGAAAATTGGTCTTCCTCATCTTGATAGTGTGGCTTCTTGTCCTGTCCTGCCATTTAATAGCTGAGTAATTAACCCCTGTGTGATTCAGTTTCCTCATTTGTAAAATGGGATTAGTACCTTCTTTGGATTTGTTTTGTTTTTAAGACATGATCTTGCTATGTTGTCCAGGCCAGCCTTAAACTTGCTCTGTAGCCCAGGCTGGGGATATTGTGAGGAGTAAATGACGGTTTATGTGATTATATTTAATGTAATACCTGCGCACGTAAGACTAGATATTATTTAACAAATAATAAATTTAAGACTTTCTTCTCTCAGCTCATTTTGTTATCTGGATTCTGGGCTGTAGCCCATGCTTGACCCTTGGACTCTTACCTGAGTCTTTGTGAGGGACCCTTGATTATATATAGGATGTTAAGGTGTGGTTGTGACTTACTGCTAGTATTATTAGTCTTCAGTTGCTTTTACTGGCAAACTCTCTTTAAAACCTTTTCTTTTAAAAGTAACACTGATTGTTAGAACTAGTTTGCTTAGAAAGTAATTCAGAAACACTCTATCAAAGCATCTCATCAAGTTTGCTAAGCAGTACCTTTTCATTAATAGTACTTTTTTCTTTCTTTTTTTGTATTGGGAATTAAACCCAAGGCCTTTATTTATTTTTTAAATTTATATTTTGAGACAGGACCTTGCTAAATTGCTGGTTGTCCAGGTTGGGCTCGAATTTGCAATTCTCTTGCCTCAGCCTCCCAATGTGCTGGGATTACAGACATGTGTCCTCACAGTGATTTTATATATGTGTGTTTGTGGTTTTTTTTTTTTTTTTTTTTTTTTAGAATAACAGTTCTTTCTTTAAAAACAAAAGATAGAAGGGTGGAAGCTTCCATTTTCTGGGAGAGGGTCCCAGTGGGCTGCCCCTACACTGCTGTAAGTATCATTTGTGCGGCATGATTGGAATGGTTCCCCCCCCCCCCCCCCCCCCACATTTATTTTCTGTTTTCAAGGAAATTTTTCAATTTGATTTAATTCTTTCATGAATAATTGAGACCCTTGAGATGTGAGATGTGTCTGTTAGTGGTAGCTTAGAGTTGTGTAAATTACCAGACATGGCATTTATTAATAATAGTTTGTAAACTCCTTCAAATGACCTGTAAGCCACTGAGACTTGCTTTTTTTCCTTTCTTTTTTCTTTTGTGGTGCTAAGTATCAAACTCTGGCCTAGAACCTGCTAAGCAAGGCCTATGTCAATGAGTTATATCCTCAGTTTGAAGCTTCATCTTAATTTATACATGCGTTTAAAGCCAGAATTTTTTCAGCTTTTCTTATTTTGGTAAAATACACATAACAAGAAATTCATCTGTTTAAAAATCATTTTGAGCACATGGTTTGGTGGCATGAAGGACGTTCACATTATTTGCTGTGCAGCCGTCACCATTAGCCAGCCATCACCAGAATGTTTTCATGATCCCAAACCAACACTGTTCTTAGAAACCAGAGCTTTGTTCTAAATATTTTTTCAGTAAGTATTATGAAAGCTATTTGCTTAAAAAAACTTGAACTATGGAGAGTTTGTTGCACTATGATTTTTTCTCTCTCTTTCCTTCTTTCTTTTCCCTTCCTTCTTTCCTTTGATCCTTCTCTGCTTCCTTCCCTCCTTCCTCCTTCCCTCCCTCCCTCCCTCCCTCCCTCCTTCCCTCCCTTCCTTCCTTCCTCCTTTCCTCCCTTCCTTCCTTGAGAAAGGGCTTTCACTCTGTAGCCCAGGCTGTTTTTGGGCTCATGGCAATCCTCTTGCCTCAGAAGCTCCTGAGTCCTGGGATTACAGGCGTCCATCACTACATCTGGCTTTATGTGGTACTAGGGAATTGAACTCGGGGACTTGTTCTTGCAAGGTGAGCACTTTAAAGCCAGTGCAGCCCCTGCACTACTATTTTCTATAGTAGAAAATTACAAGTTGATAGTGCCTATATGGAGTATTATTAAAATGTTTGTAATAAAATATCTTTGCAAAGATTTTCAGGGGGCTTATTTCATACAGTATTGAGAAGAAAGCTTCAACAGCAGCAAAATATTACAGGTACCTCTTTAGAGATAATTGGAAATAACTTAATACAATGTCTTTTTATTTTTAAAGAAAATTGTTACTAGATTTGTCATAGAGTCAGTTTTCTGCAACATATTAAATAAGTTACACACATTCTTATTGTGATAAAAATAACATTAAGTATACATCTCAACAGTCTTGTGACATTTCCAGGATTCTCTCATCTGACAGGCTGAAACTGCTCCTTGTATAGGAACCTTGATTTCCCTTCTCCCCTGCCTTGGGAGCCGCTGCTCTCCTGAGCTTTACTGCTCTGCTCCATGTAAGTTGGAGTAATAATGCAATATGTATCTGTTCTTGTGGCTAGCTTATTTTACTTAATGTCTTCGAGGTTTATGTTGTGACACATGACAGACTTTCTCCCATTTTAAACTAAGTATCCCATTGCAATTACGTGTTTATTTAAAAGTCAGCTTAACCTCATTGCTAAGTAGCAGATCTTTTTGCCTTAACAGGTGTGGGGCAGTGTGTAGTACTTTCCTTCCCAGCGTAGATTCTCTCCTTGACATTCAATGACTTAGAAAAACTTGTTTCTGTTAGTTCCTGAGTTGTGAAAAGGAATCTGACTTTTGTGGTGCTTTTGGGATCTCTAGAGATTGTTGTAGTTCATTGAACTTCATGCAATGATTAGGTAAATACCTTGTATGTACCAGGTACTGGGCAAAGGTGACAAGGGAGGAGATGTGTTTTGGCTTGAGAAGAGTTTTGTGATCATCAGGTTAAGTGCAGAAGTCTTCACTTTGAAGGAAGAATTCTGGGAATGTTGGGAGGATTGAAAATACAGTTGAGAGTGCTTATTATAAGGAGGTAGGAGATTACTGATGGTGAAAGACTCATTTTCTGATTGTCATAAACATTAACACCTTGATAAAAACATTTGATGATTATTTTGTTATATGTCATCCTAGGATGAAGTGTTTTTTTACTTACAATAATTCTGTAAAAGAGATTGCCACATGGTACTTGACCTACTAAGTGTGGGAAATATTTTACTTCTTGAATAAAAGAAAGAAATTAAGTTTCATTTACAGTTACTCAGTAGAGAGAAAGCACATCGACATATTTCAAACCAGTGCTACCCAATAGGACTTTCTGGGATAATGAAAATACTGTGTATTTATGCTGTCCAGTGTGGTAGCTTCAGGTGGGTTCTTGAGCATTTGAGTGACTCATGTGACTAGGGAATTGAAGCTTTACATAATTATTGTCATGCTAAACATTGAGCTCAGAGCCTCCTGCATGCTGAGTAAGTGCTTTACCACTGATCTGCATCCCCAAGCCTAATTTCACTTAAATTGAAATAGCGATTTTATGAGGCTGGAGGAATGGCACAGCAGGTAAAGCACTTACCTTGCAAGCGCAAGGCCCTGAGTTTGATTCCCTAGCACCACATAAAGCTGGGTGTGGTGGTGCACACCTGTAATCTCAGCACTCTGGAGGCTGAAGCAGGGGGTTTGTCCTGAGTCCAAGGCCAGCCTGGGCTCCATAGTGAGTTCGGGACCAGCCTGGGCTATAGAGTGAGACCCTGTCTGAGAGAGAGAGGGGGGAGGGGGAGGGAGAGAGACAATAGCCGTTATGTGGTTAGTGGCTACTAGGCAGAGCAGAACACAGGTGTAAGAGAATGTGAATCTTGCCTGCTTTGGACATTTATTTCTTGCCCAGTTTTGCATCCACATAAAGTTGCTTTCTTCATCCTTAAAATAAATATTTATGAGTTAGTAAATGAATGAGGTGTTTTTCCTGCCTTTCATTTTATTGCTATTTTCTGTCACACTTAAAATTGTGTGTTACAAGGTGTTTTCTCGTTTCTTGTAATATACTTGGTAGTACTAACTTTAGCCTGGTCTTGTCCATTTCTTTAAACAGGAAGAATTGAGGGTATCTTGTTATCAAACTCAAAAGTTAATGTTTAGTTTTCCATTAAATTTCAGGATCTGTGGGAGGGAAATTGGACTTGGGAATTGAGATGCATCGTAATGGACTCTTGACATTTGACATCAGTGTAGCAGTTGTCATTGTTCTTTGCTCCATGTGTTACTTCTTAAAGTACATTTTTCTTTCAGTGTTTTAAGTCAGAAACTAGATAAACAGGTCTCTCTCTCTCTCTCTCTCTCTCTCTCTCTCTCTCTCTGTGCTATTGTCAATGAAACTGAGTGGATTTAAGTCAAAAGAATTGCCGAATTGTTCCTTTCCCAGAGGCCATTATATAGTTGAGGCTAAGCAGACACACTTGGAAATACAGTTCATTGCGGTGCTTTCAGAAATACTAATGGAAGAGTCGTGTCGCTGAATCTTTTAAGTTAGGATGTCTAAAAATTTTGACCAGTTGGGCATAGATAGCCAGTCTCCTTGTGTTTGTGTCGTCTGCAAAATAAAATCATTATTCTACATTTTCAATGTTGGGAAAATTAAAGACTAATTCATGACATGAAAATTGTATGAAATTCAGATTTCAGTGTCCATACATAATTTTTTCTGTATCACAGTTAAATTCATTTTGTTTATATATTGTCTGTGAACTTTTGTGCCTAGAGTGTGGCAGTTGAGTAGTTTTGATAGAGGCCATGTTACTCACAAAGCCTGAACTAGTTTTTTTCTCGCTCTTGGTGGAAAAAAACTTGCCAACCTCTGGTAGCAATGTCACTGAAGAATAGAGTGATAGACATTGTAAAGTAAGGATGCTGGATTCAGTCAGCATTTGATAGTCTTGCTTAACTGGTTAGGGTATTGAAAGACAGAGTACCCAGATGGAAACACACTTCCACTGAGTCAGATGTTTGCAGGAAATTAGAGAACTGGATGTCTGTTACCATGTTGATGTAAATGTATACAGATTTTCTAACCTTCACCATCTCTCATTTTTCCCCTCACTATTTTTATTAATATACAAAAGTAATACATAGTATTTACAATGAATTTGGGTGTTTTGTACATCTGTGTATCACATTGACTTCACAATCTCTTCCCATTTTCTACCCTCCCACCACCTACCTGTCCCTTTCCCTGCCTCCGGCCATCACTTCATATGGTTCCAAAGAATGTCTGTGTTCTGGGTTTTCCAAGTCTGAGAAACCATACAGTGTTTAACATATTAATCTTCCGCGCCTGAGTCATTTCACTCAAGTCATCACTCTACCCCAGCTTCCCATTTCTCTAATGGGTTCACAGTAGTCAAATCTTGATATCTCCTTTCTGAATCCAGCCAATCCCTTCATTGGAATATTCACCAAAAGTTTTTTTTTCCATATTTTCCTACATCTTTGTTGTTATTGTTAAACCTGGCCTTACCCACCAGTTCACACTAGAAAAATAATTATAAGCATATAGTTCAAAAGGATAGTTAATTTGGGAAAGAAGAAAAAATAATAAATAATATTCAGTTGCCTTAGCTGAATACTGGAAGTTGCATATTTGTACATTCACAAGGTTATCTTTACATCAATCAGTTTCCGTAGGATAAACTTTCATTAGTGACCTAATAAGTGAATTGCTACAGTAAAACAAAGTTAAAACTATATCACATTGCTACATTAAATGAACTTAAATCTGGTGCATATTTGTACATTCACAAGGTTATCTTTACATCAATCAGTTTCCTTAGGATAAACTTTCATTAGTGACCTAATAAGTGAATTGCTACAACAAAACAAAGTTAAAACTATATTACATTGCTACATTAAATGAACTTAAATCTATACCACATAAATATACTTAAAGCAACAGACATGAAGGCAAATCTAGTGATTTCAGAATTTCCCAGCTTTCATATCTTATTTACTCCTATTTCACTGATTGCTAACCTACTTTCTTCTCAGCTCATTCTCCTCTAGCTGTTGTCACTTTTTCTCTGGGGTCATTGGTGTCGCTGGTCTCCCTTTCACTGTCCAAGTTTCCTTTAAGTATTTTCTGCAATACTGGCTCAATGGCTGCAAATTCCTTTAAGCTGTCTCTGTCGTGGAAAGTTTTAAGTTCTCTCTTTAAATTAAAAGATAATTTTGCTGGATAAAGCAGTCTTGGTTGGCATTTATGTTTTTTTAGTGCTTGGATGACATTGCTCTGTGATCTCCTGGCTTTTAGAGTTTGGATTGAAAAATCTGCCGTTATCCTGATGGGTTTATCTTTGTAGGTCACCTTCTGTTTTTCTCTTACCACTTTTAATATTTTCTCTTTGTGTTGGGTTTCTAGAATTTTAATTATGATGTGTCGTGATGAGGGTCTCTTCTGATCAAAGTTGTTTGGTGTTCTATATACCTGCAAAAGTTCCATTTTCATTTCTTTTCTTAGATTTGGGAAATTTTCTTCCATTATTTCATCAAACATGTCCTTTAAGCCTCTTGTTTTGTCCTCAGTCTTCTCCTCGATTCCCATAATTCTGAGGTTATTTCTCCTTGAATCGTCTATCAGTCGTTGTAATGACTCGCTTTCTTTATTTACTTTGTATTCTTCATGGCCTGTATGTTGCAGCTCAGTCACTTTATTTTCTAGGTCTGACATACTATTCTGAAGTTGTTTAAAGTGGTTGCTTATTATTACCTGTGTGCTTTTCATTTCCTAAATATCTGCATTCAATTTTTCTGTATCTCTGTTGTGTTCTTCTCTTAATTTCTTCTTTTGTCTTCATTATCTTCTGGTATATTTCTTCTTTGGTCTCCTAGTTGCTTTTCAAGGCTTGCTTTTTGCTTATCCATGTATTGGTGTAGCTCTTCTGCTGTCTGTTTAATTTCCTGCTTTAATTCCTGTTTTAATTCACTGAATTTCTGGGCCCAGAAGTTGCCATCATTTTTGCCATATTCATCTTTATTTACCCTGCCTTCATCTCCTGGGTTTTCAGGTCCTTTTGTAGGAGATTTGTAACTGTGCTTCCCCAATTCTTCTTTGGTCTCCTCTGATTTCTTTTCAAGGCTTGCTTTTTGCTTAGCTAAGTGTTCTTGTAGCTCTTTCGCTGTCTGTTTTATTTCCTGCTTTGCTTCCTGGTTTAATTCCTGCTTTAATCTGGGCCCAGAAGTTACTGTCATTTTTGTCCTTTTCTTTGGGTTCTGCAATTTCAGCACCCCTTGCATCCTCCCCTGGGGAGTCAGATCTTTTAGTATAAGATTTGTTACCACGTTTCCCCATGGTTGTGCTACCTCTAACTGTCTCTGGTGCGCAGGAAAGAAAATGGCTCCTGCTGATGTCACTGCCTGCTATGGCTGTTGAGCCCTGTTTCTGATCTGGGATCCCTGGGCCTTTTCTAGGGGGAGCGCACGCTGTGTTTTTAGTACCCACACCCGCGGGTTGGTGCTTCTGAGGCTCGGGCTGCCCACAGCCAATGATTCCCACTTATCTGGATCTGCGCTTACCTCAGGCTGAGGCTCTGGCCTCCGAACCTTGTTTGTGATCTGTGGGTGCCCGTACCTTTGACCCCGCTGAGTGGGCTGCTTCTGACCCGTCCACAGCCTCCTCTCCCGTTGCTGTGTGCTCCGTCCTCTCCCAGCTCTGTCCAGTTAGATGTTCAGGTCCCCGCGAGCTTTCCTCTGGGAGCCGTTTGCAGCCGGTTGCGGTGGCTTTCTGAACTGCAGGGATTTTTTTTACCCCCTATGGTTTCGATGATCCTTCGGAGTTTCTGGCCTCCCACTGGTGGCCTTTCAGTTTCTGGGGATGCTTCTCTCTTTCCTAGCTACACCAAACATGCTTTTTCTAAGTATCATCTTGATTTTTTAAGTGAGTTGATGAGGAGACATTGTGTAGTGCTGTTACTCAGCCGCCATCTTGATTTGAACCCCCCCACCCCCACCCCATCTCTCATTTTTGAGAACCTAGTACCACATCCTACTTGCAGGGTCCCTTGGGAGCAGGTTTGGGCTTACAGAAATTTGTGTACGCCATCAGTGTGTTTGGATCTCGTGCCAGCATTTTCCTTGTGTCTATTTGTGTTTTTGTTTTCATTTTTTTCCCATTCTGTGTTTTACATTCTTCACTGTTCCTTCTTTTTATTTCTTGCTTGCTTAAAGCTGATCTGCTTTTCCACACCGAGGCAGGTCAGTCATAGTTGGAGCATGTGGGGCCGTGTGAGAGAAAATGTCAAAATTAGGACAAATTCAGAGAGTATCTGACCTTCCAGTAAGAGAAGAGCAACATTTGTAAAGAAGTGTGGAGTCCAGCAGACAGATTCTGGAAGTAATATGGTGTGTCGTAGAATAGAATAAGTCTTTGTGTGTATGTTGGGAGGTGAAACTGAGGATCCAGGCAAAGATCATACCACAGAAGGGTTATTGTACAAGTAGATTTTCTACTGAAAATCTTAGTGTGTATAAGGTTTGCTTTGGCTAAAAAAATTCACTTTCGCCTCCCACTCCCAGACAGTCTGAGTCCAAACTGCAAGAAATTCCCAGGGTTTAACCCTTCTTGCCCTGATGATTCTGAAGGCGAGGAAGGAGGCTCCTGCCCTGCCCAAAGCTGAAGCCAAATCAAACACTCTGAAGGCCAAGAAGGCATTGCTAAAAGATGGCCACCGGCACAGAAAGAAGAAGATTCGCATGTCCCCCACCTTCATGTGGCCCAAGACCTTGCAGCTCTGAAGGCAGCCCAGATACTCTCAGAAGAGGGCCCTGGGAGAAACAGGCTTGACCACTCTGCCATTGTCACGTTTCCCTGACTGTAAAGTTAGCAGGAGGAAGATGAGGACAGCAATCCACTTTGTTCATTTTGGATGCCAAGGCCAATAAACACAAGATTAAACAAGCTGTGAAGAAGCTCGGTGACACTGATGTGCTAAGGTCAGTACCCTGATGATGCCTGGTGGAGGAAAGATGCCTGTGTTCCCCTGGCTCCTGATTAGGATGCCCTGGTTGTTGTTGCTAACAAAATTGGGATCATCTAAACTGAATCCAGGTGACTAATTCTAAATACATGTTCCCACCCCCCTCCCCACACCCCTTCAAATAAAAGGAATTCCTGGGGTTTTTATTGTAATACATGAAGTGATGATCCAAGAGAGGACAAGGGGGAACAGAGTATGGAAGGTTTTGATTCTTGTTGGAGATGCAGTGTTTGTAAGGCAGTTAAGATTCATTTCAAGAGTGATAGTGGGAAACCCGCTTATTTGTTTTTATTTATTTAAAAAATACTTTGGCCTTAAAGAAACAGAAGGTAAAATTTGTTAAAAGTATATCCAGAGTTACTCTTCCAGTGAGAAGGTGGATAGCACCCCAAAAGCATCTGTGCAGAGTCTGCTTCTTTGATAGATTTTTACTCATGCGAGAGTTACTTCTTGTGTCCAGGGAGCTAGTGTTATTAGGATACTTCTTGACATTTTACTTAGAGGTTACTTGGAAATTTTAAAGTTGTCTTCCTCTCCTTTTCCGTTTATCAGTGTTCTGTCTGGGAACTTAATCTCCTGAGAAACTTACATAATAATTTAGGAAAGATAAGCTCTCAGTTTCAACCAGATCCCAGCACAGGGTCGAACAGGCTTTAAAGAAAATGTTGTATCTGGTATCACTGGACCCTAGGCTCTGGCAACCTGAAATGGTTTTATGTTTGTTTTAGAAGTACATAGCCAGCTAACAAAAGTAGTGTGCACAGCATATAGTAGCCTTAACCTGTCGTTGTCCTCTGTGAGCTCAGTTTGGATCTAAGTCCTAACAAATAATTATAAATGTTGAAGTCTTTCTTTTCCTAGCTATTATAATGGCAAATCATGCTATTTTGACCCTTCCCTTGCCTCTCATGCCTGCTGAAATCCAACTACTTGTCTAAGTTTGAACTATAAAATACATAGAGTTCTTGACACCGTGTCCTTCTGGTTACTTCGTGCTGAGGGAGTCTTGAGGGGAGGGAGTTTGCATCCCCACACTTGCTGTCTCTCAGGCCAGGAGGGTGCCTTGGAGTGTCTGATAGAGATGCTTGAGTTACAGGAGTGCAGGACCATATCAGGATGGGTTAAGCACATTGGAGAAGCCTTTGGAGGGGCATTTCTTTTCCAAGGTTTAGCAGTTTTTGTAACCTCAGTGGCTGCCACTTTGGGTGCTCTTGCCAACTCCTGTTGCAGTGCTTGGAACCTGGAAGTCTGCCTCAGAAACACAGGATGGGGCTTGGGCCAACTTAGTGTGCTGGAGTTCTCATTGAGACTTCCACCTGCACCATCAAGGAAGCCACTGTGAAAAATAATCGTTCAGAATGCATTAGAATGAAGGAAAATCTGAGGTAGTGAAGTAAGCCAACAGCTTGTGGTAGCAGTTAATTTTCATTCATTCTTGAAATGATTTGTTTTGGTAAGATTTCAGCTTAGAATGATAATAATGGGAACAGGAAGAATCTAAGAGGAATCGGAAAACAGTAAAATTGCTGACAAGTGGGATAAAGATGATGAAAAGTGAAGGAATATAAAATAAATTATGTTATATTTTAGATAACGGTAGTGAAAGTAGCTGATAGTTTGATTAACAAAACTTTACCTTGCTGAAGGAAATAAGTTTTTCAAGATATTTTTTCTTTTTATAATCTTTTGACTTTTTTTTTTTTTTTTTTTTTTTTTTTTTTTTTTTTTTTTTTTTTTTTTTTTTTTGTGGAGACAGGGTCTCACTCTGTGGTCCAGGCTGGTCCTGAACTCACTTCAGAGCCCGGGCTGGCCTTAGACTCACGGCACTCCTCCTGTCACAGCCTCCGAGTGCTGAGTTTACAGGTGTGTGCCACCATGCCCAGCTTATGTGGTGCTGGAGAATCGAACTAGGGTACTTAGCACTTGCTAGGCAGGCGCTTTAACTGCTGAGCCATTGCTCCAGCCCTATAATTATCTTTTGAAAAATCACTGTTCGTAGCCTGAGTACAGCAGTACATGTTTCATTCCAGCCACCGGAGATACTGGACTGACTCAAAATAAAAATAGTTTCATTTTTGGGTATAATTCCTTTTAGCTTAGTTATATACCCTTTCTGTTTTGGATTTTTACCAACTTTGTTAATATATCATTAACATAGTAATGTAATAAATGGCATATACTTTACACATTTATAAAATATGAATATACCTCTGGCACCATCATTACAGTCATTTTCTTTCTCTTTCTATTATGTTATAATCCTTGTTTCTTTCTGCTCCTCCCAACTTTAGATAATAGCTGATCCTTTGTCACTTTATATTGTGTTCTCTTATTGTATAGTGAGAACCTTACAGTATGTATCCTTCTGTGTCTGGCTTCTGTCATACAGTATAATTTTTTTGAGTATACCTATCTTATTGGCATTTTGCCTACAGGACTTGATGTTGGTTTAGGCACTCATTTTGGGGGATAGATAGGAGAGAGGGTCATATAGAAATAGTGAGCAATAATACCCAACTGTTTTCTCTCTTTCTCTCTTTTTTTTTTGTGACAATTTCACTCTGTAGCCTCGGCTGGTCCTGAACTCACTGTGTTATCCAGGCCAGCCTTGGACTCATGGAATCATCCTGGATGCTGGGATTATCAACTCTTTCCTAAAGTGACAAATACTTTTTCTTCCTACCACCTATGATGAGAGGAATAATTTACTTCACATTTACTCCAGCTCTTGACATGGCCAGTCTTCTTTAAAATATTTGGTAGTCTAATAGGTGTTTGTTGGGATTCCATTGTGCAGTGTTTAAAGTTTTTATTTCCAAATGACTGATGATATTGAGTACATTTTCATTTGCTTAATTTGTTCAAATTTTTCAACTAGTTTTGAAAAAATTGGGTTGTATACTTTGTAATTTTAAAGACTATTTGCATAAAATTTCATAGTTTCAAAGTGTTTTTACAGCTGTTACCTAATTTTATTTTTTTTCAATATTTGGAGGGCAGAGTAGGGGCAAAAAAATACAGTTTAGGTCAGAGGTAGCTGAGGACTAGAAAAATGTTCAGGTCTTATCTTACATACGACTGATTTTGGCAGCCTTTTTTTTTTTTTTGAGACAGTGTCTTGCTCTGTGTCCAAATGATTCTGGACTGAGTTGGTATTAGTGTTACTGTTGTAATAAATAGTAAAGTTCTCTGTTTATTGTTCATCCAGTTTCCAGATAGACACAGTTGTTTTACCACTTGATTATTTACTGGTGATTCATAGAAAGTCACAGTGTGGGCCTGAGTACCATGTAGTAGATACCCAGCTTGCTGAGTGACTGGATGAACGTGGTTTTAGTTTTTTTTTTTTTTTTAATTGTAGAAATCATGTGTTCTCAAGTTTCTTCCATGTGACTGTAAAAGCCTCCACACTGTTGGACTTTATAGATGCATAGTATTCCATTGTGTATAAATACCACAGTTTGTGTATCCATTGGTCTGTTGATGGGTATTTTGGTGTCTTCCATATTTTAGCTATTGTTGATTGTGCTGCTATGAACAGAGGTATACATGTATCTCTCTTATGTGTTGTTTTTAACTCTTTTGGGAATATTCCTAGGAGAAGTATCACTGAATTGAAGGGGGTATTTATTTCCAATCTTTTGAGAAACTTCCATACTGCTTTCCATAGTGGCTGTGCCAATTTACATTCCCAGCAGCAGTGCAGGAGAGTTCCTTTTTCCCCACAAACTCGCCAGCACTGATTGTTATTTGAATTGTTGATATAGACCAATTTCTCTGGAGTTAGATGGTATCTTAGCAATGTTTTGATTTACATCTCTCTTATGGCTAGAGATGTTAAACATCTTTTCATGTATTTATTGGCCATTTGAACTTCCTCATGAGTGAACTGCCTCTTCATTTCATTTGCCCATTTTTCAATAGGATCTTTGATTGTGGGGGGGAGGGCTACTTTTCTTCAGATCCCTGTATATTCTGGTTATAAGCCTCCTATCTGAGGTGTTGGTGGTGAATATTTTTTCCCAGTCTGTTGGTTCTCTTTTTACAATGTTGATAGATTCCTTTGTTGTGCAGAAACTTTTTAATTTGACATGATCCCATTTGTTAATAATGGGGATAATTTCTTTTGCTTTTGGTGTCTTATTAAGTAAGTCTTTGCCAATGCCTATGTCTTTTAGATATTTGCTTAATTTGTCTTCTAGGAGGTTCAGTGTTTCCCTTTTAATGTCTAGGTCTTTGATCCACTTTCACTTGATTTTGGTGCAGGTTGACAGGTGTGTGACTAGATTCATTGTTCTGCATGTGGATGTCCAGTTTTCCCAGCACCATTTGTTGAACAGGCTGTCCTTTTTCCAGTATATGCTTTTGGCTCCTTTATCGTAGATTAAGTATTTGAGGGTATTTGGGTTTGTCTCTGCATCCTCAATTCTGTTCCACAGGTCTGTCTGTTTTTGTGCCAGTGCCAAATTGTTTTTACGACTTCCTTTATAACACTGCCTGATGTCTGGTATTGTAACGCCTCCTGCCTTGGTCTTGTCACTAAGGATTGCTTTAGCTATTCTTGGTCTCTTTTGATTGCATATAAATTTAAGGATTATTTTTTCAAGTTCTTTGAAAAATTTTTTTTTGGTATTTTGATAGGAATTGCATTGAATCTATATATCACTATCAGCAGTGTAGTCTTTTTCACTATATTTATTCTGCCTATCCAAGAACAGGAGATGCTGTTCCATTTTCTGATGTCACCTATAACTTCTTTCTTCATTGTAATGTAGTTTTCTTTATATAGCTCCTTCACTTCCTTGGTTAGGTATACTCCTAGGTATTTAATTTTTTGCTGTGCTATTGAGAATGGAATTGTTTTTCTGAGTTCTTTCTCAGTAAGCTCATTGTTAGTGTAAAGAAAAGCTATTGATTTTTTTAGTGTTGATTTTGTAGCCTGTAATTTGGCTAAATTTTTAAATTATTTCCAAGAGTTTTGTAGTGGAATTTTTGGGTCTTCCACGTAGATAATCATATCATCTGCAAATAAGGATAGTTTGACTTCCTCCTTTTTGGTGCAGATTGCCTTTATTTCACTCTTGTCTGATTGCTATGGCAAGCATTTCAAGGACTGTGTTGAATAAGAGTGGTGAAAGTGGGCAGCCTTCTCATGTTCTGATTTGAGAGGGAACGATTCCAATTTTTCTCTATTTACTATGATATTTGCAGTAGGTTTAGCTTATATAGCTTTTATGAGTTTTAGGTAGGGCCCTTCTTCCCAGAGTTTTTATCATGTAAGAGTGCTGGATTTTATCAGAGACCCTTTCTGCATTATTTGACATGACCATGTGGCTTTTTTTCCACTTTTGTTGATACGGTGTATTACATTGATTGAGTTACGTATGTTGAACCAGCCTTGCATCTCAAGGATGAAGCCCACTTGATCAAGGTTTATGATCTTTCTGATGACTTGTTGGATTCTATTTGCCAGAGTGTTATAAAAGGATTTTTGGGTCTATATTTGTTAAGGATATTTGTCTGTAATTTTCCTCCCTAGTTAAGTTTTTGTCTGATTTTGGGACTAGCGTGATGTTAGCCTCAAAAAATGAGTTTGGAAGTATTTCTTTCTATTGTATGAAACTGTTTGAGAAGGATTAGAGTTGGTTCTTCCCTTAAGTACTGAAAAAATTCTGCTGTGAATCCATCTGGTGCTGGACTTTTATTTGTAGGTAGAGCTTTTATTATTGCTTCAATTTCTGTGTGTGTAATGGAGTTGTTCAAGGTTTTTATGTCTTCTTCGTTTAATTTTGATATTTTATGTGTATCTGGGAAATCACCCATTTCTTCCCAATTCTCTAACTTATTGGCATATAGGTGTTCAAAATAATTTCTCATAATATTCTGAATTTCTGCAGTCTGTTATAATTTCACCTTTTTTGTTTCTAAGTGTGCTAATCTGTGCTTTTTCTTTCCTTCTCTTGGTGAGAGGTTTGTCTATCTTAATTATTCTTTCAAAGAACCAGCTCTTTGACTCATTAATCTTTTATTTTTTTAAATTTCAATTTCATTAATTTCAGATCTGATCTTTATAATTTCTTCTCTTCTGCCTTTTGGGATAAGTTCTTGTTTCTCTAGGTCCTTAAGGTGCATCATTAAGGTGTTTATTTGTGACTGTTCTGTTCTTTTGATGTGTGCATTTATGGTTGTGAACTTCTAACTACTGCTTTCATTGTGTCCCAAAGATTTTTGTATGATGTACTTCCATCATCATTTAACTCTATGAAGTTCGTGATTTCTTCTCTGATTTCTTCTGTGATCCACTGTTCGATCAGTAATAAGTTAAGTCTCTCTATATATTTGTGAATTTTCTTCTGTTTCTGCTGTGTTAAGTTCCAGTTTTATTCCACTATGGTCTGAGAGTATACAAGGAATTATTTCTATCCCTTTGTACTTATATAAGCATGACTTGGCGTAGAATGTGATCTATTTTAGAAAATGTTCTATGTTCTGCTGAGAAGAACGTGTAATCAGTCAATGTTTGGTAGAAAACTCTGTAAACGTCTGTTATGTCCAAGTTTTCTATAGTGTCATTCAGCAATTGTATATCTTTGTGGACTTTTTGTCTGTTTGATATATCTGTCTGTGATAGTGGAGTATTAAATTCCCCTACTATAATTGTATTTGGACCTATATGTCCTTTCAGATCTAATCATTTTTGGTTTACATAATTGGGTGCTCTAGTGTTGGGGGCATATATATTGATAATTACGATTTCTTCCTGTTCCTTTAACCAGTATGTAATGGCCATCTTTGCCTTACTTCACCTGTTTTGTTTTGAAATTTGATGCATCTGAGACTAATATAGCTACCCCTGCTTGTTTCCTGGGACCTGTTGCATGAAATATTGAATTCCATCCTTTTATTTTGTGGGTGAAGTGTGTCTCTTTTAGGCAGCAAATCGTGGGTTTCTGTTTTATGATTCATTCAGCTAGTCTGTGTATTTTAATAGGTGAGTTGAGGCCATTCACATTTAGAGTAATTATTGAGGTATGCTTGGTATGTTCTGCTATCGTTGTAGTTTTTCAGCATTATTTACTACACTTATTTTTTTCTTGGCTCATTTCCCTCTAACTGTTGTCTCTTTTTATCTGGGGTCTCTAGTGTCGTTGTCCTCCCTTTCACTATCCAAGTTTCCTTTAAGAATTCTCTGCAGTGCTGACTTTGTGGCTGCAAATTGCTTTAAGCTTTCTATATCATGGAAAGTTTTAATTGCACCGTCTAATATAAAAGATAATTTTGCTGAATGTAGCAGTCTTGGTTGGCATTTGTGTTCTTTTAGTGCTTGAATGACATTGCTCCATGATCTCCTATCTTTTAAAGTCTGGATTGAGAAGTCTGCAGTTTTCCTGATGGGCTTATCTTTGTAGGTCACCGTCTGCTTTTCTGTACCACTTTTAGTATTCTCTTTGTTTTGGGTTTAATTATAGACTTTAATTATGATGTGCCGTGATGAGGTTCTTTTCTGATCAATATTGTTTGATGTTCTATATGCCTGCAGTAGTTCCATGTTCATTTCTCAGATTTGGGAAATTTTTTTCCATAATTTAATTGAACATGAATTTTAAGCCTTTTGTTTTGTCCTCAGTCTTCTCTTGGACTCCCATACTTCTGAGGTTGTTTCTCTTTGAATCATCTGTAGTCGTTGTAATGGTTAACTAACTTTCTTTTTTACTTTGCGTTCTTTACAGCCTTTCTGTTCCCGCTCCATCATTTTGTCTTCTAGGTCTGATATTCTATTCTGAAAATGTTCGAAATGGTTGTTTATTATTTCTTGTGTGTTTTTCACTTCCTGCATTCATTTTTTTTATGTCTCTGTTGTGTTCTTCTCTAATTTCTTGTGTTGCCTTCATTATCTTCTGGTTTATTTGTTCTTTGTTATCCTCAAATTGTTTTTCATTGCATGTTGTTAGCTTAGCTATGACTTGCCATATTTCTTGCACTATCTGTTTCATTTCCTGCTTTAATTCAATGTATTTCTGGGCCCAGAAGTTGCCATCATTTTTGTCATTCTCATCTTCGGATTCTGCAATTTCAGGAGCCCTGGTATCATCTTCTGGAGTGTCAGGTCTTTTTGTAGGCGATTTATTACCACATTTCCCCATGGTTCTGCTGTCTCTGAGTGTTTGTCTCTGGTGTGCAGGAAAGAAGGGTTTGGCGAAGGCCCTGTCCTATAAGGCTCTGGAGGACTCTGGTACAAGAGATGGATGGGGCCAGATGGGATTCCTCGTCCTAGATGGCCCTGGAAATTTCTGGGGCTCAAGATGAATGGGATGACTGAATTCCCTGGAAGCCTCTAGAATCCTCTGGGATCCTCTGAGGTACAGGAGGGAGCTGGAACTCCCCTGGCAGTGGTGAGAGTCGGGGCCAGGGGTGGGAACCCTGACTCTCAAGTCAGGACCTGTCATGGTCACCTGGAACTTCCCTGGAGCCAGTGTAGAATCGGGGTTAGTTAGGGGCAGAGTTGGGGCAAGGGGCGCAACTCTGGCTCCAGAACTCCCCTGGAACTCCCTTGTCGCTGGCGTAGAGTAAAGCGCGGGGCACGAACTCAGGTTGGGGGGGCGGGCGGGACCCACTGAGCTCACCTGGTGGAGAGTGAAGCTCGGGGTACAGACAGGCTGAGAGATGGAGAGGAAGGGGACCCTCAGTGGCCATGCCTCTCCTCTGGGTCCAGCAGAGCCCTTTATTGGAATGATTTGTCAATTTTTTTTGGGGGGGGTATCTTACTGTATCTTTGTTGAGATTCTTTAACCTGGCTTTGGTCACCTGTCAAAAAATAAGGAAAGAACTGTATCAGGGTAATTCATAAGGCTAGAAAATGTGAGAAAGAAAAAAGAGAGAGGTTAAATTTCAAAATCCCTAGCTGAGTACTGAAAAGTAGATGTATGTACATTCAAAAGACATTCAGGTTATCATTACATCAATCAGTTTTCTTAGGCTACACTTACATTAAAGCCCAAATAAGTGAATTGCTACATTAAATGAACTTAAGTCTATATTACAAAAGTGTTTCACACAAAGCAATAGATACAGTGGCATACTTAGTTGTTCAGAGTTTTTAAAGAATTCTTTCCCAAAGAGGAGCAGGAAGAAACAAGATCATTATTAAACATTCAGTTACAGAGTATGAAATTGAAAAGTGAAATTGAAGAGTCATAAAGTTGAACTAAAAGCTAACTAAGTTCTTAGACAATGGACTAAGGCTACGTGATCTTTTATCTTTACTAGTTAATGACAGTCTCAGGAAAAAGACCCCTAAACCACCCAAGGAGGAATTTATTGTAATAGTTTAGTTAGTAAAATGTTATAAATAAGCAGACAGCGTTAGTTACTAGGATGTTTTTGTCTCTTTCTATTGTGTAGTTATTATTTGATGTGAAGTGATAATTCATAAAAATTTTAACCAGTAGGTGGCAACAAATCAATAGCTGATTTTATTTTAAAGAAAATTTTAAGAAAAACAGTACAAATTATGAAAACAATACGTTTGAATTTTCCCCCACTAATAAGCATTGTATGCTTTTATGGCCTTACATACATGGTTTTTTTATTTGAAAAGTTGGTATAGATTTTATTCTTACACAGATTTATTTTTCAGGTTCTGATTGATTTTGATGGACAATTGGTTTGTAGTTTTATTTCGAAATGGAATGTTAATGCAGTTATTTGGTTTATTACATGGTAACTATAAAGGAGCTAATAATAAGGGGCTGGGGTATAGTCTAGTATTCATTAGAATACTTGCCTAGTAAGCACAAGGCCCTGGGTTTTTTCTGCCAGTACCACATAAGCCAGCAGTGGTGATGCATGCCTGTAATCTCAGCACTTGGGAGGCGGAGGCAGGAGAACTGCCATGTGTTCCAGGCCAGCTTGGGGGCTATTAGTGAGTTCAGGACCAGCCTGGACTAGTGTTGAGACCCTGTCTCAAAGAATCAGTCATAGATTGGGGAAGTGTTTTTTTTTTTTTTTTAGGGGTGGGGTGGATCTGGAGTTTAAGATGTGACTAGTCATTAAGATTTTTAAAAGTTCTGCAAATGATTCTAATAGGTAGATGATTTGTAGACTATATTTGGATTTATGTTCCTTTTTCTGGTCAAAATAGGTTATTAAGTTTTCAGTTAAAGGGCAGTACTTTGATGTCTTTCTGTTGTCTTTAGTATTAGAATTGTATTTTATATGTGTTCTCTATAGTAATTGCTTGAGTGAACATAAAACGATGTCATCACTTTATTTTGGTTCTTTTTCTGTCAAAATGAATTGTTTTTGAGTAAGCCTGCTTCTTAGCCTTTTCTTTGAGCTCCTGCTCTTCCATTGGTTTGTTTCCAGCCTACCTTGTGAAAACCTGCCTGAATCATTTAAGGTTGGGGGGTGGGGGTTAGCTGGGATTATAGGCATGTGCCACCACATCTGGCCTGATGTGATCCAGTTTTAATTGTTAGGACTGACAGTTCTTTCCTGCCCACATGTATTTTAAAAACTTAAGATTTTTCAGATAAGTTGTAAGAGTAAATTGGTATTTTCTTATATGGTTTTTTATGTAGATTCACCAATTCTTTATAGTTTCCCAGATTTGGCATTTTTTTTTTACTCGTCTTAATCTGTCATTTCTTCTCCATTTCTGTTGTAGTTGGGGTTTATGATCATAATGAGCTAAAGGATGGAGTCATTTGTATGTTTCCTCTTTTCTGATAATCTGTATTTCTAGAATCTTCTAGAAGAAAGTTTTGTAGACTTGAGGGTTGTTTAGATCAGTCTGTCTCCAGTATTGCCTGCCCTTTTCTTTAGTGTATGTATATTGAGTGCCTAGTGTACATGGCATTACTAGGCAGGTTACACTAGTGGATGAGCTGACACAGGCCACACTTCCTCACATCTGTCATGTAGGTGAGGAGATGGGGTGCAGGGTGATGGAAGCAGCATTCATTCCAGAGGAAAACTTAACCTCCTGTACTTGCCTTGGAGGAAGAAGGTCACAGTGATTCTTTGAGGTTCAGGTGTTGGGAAGATGTGCAGAACCAAGAGACCATGGCAGTGGTTGACAAGCTTTTTTTTGCGGGGGGCGGGGGTGTCACAGGGTTTCACTCTGGGTTTTGGCTGGTACTGAACTCACTGTATAGTCCAGGCTGACCTCAAACACATGATAGCCCTCCTGCTTTAGCCTAGAGAGCTGGGATTGCAGGTGTGTTCCACCATGCCCAGTTTATGTTGTGCTAGGGAATTGAACTCAGGGCCCTGTGCTTGCTAGGCAAGCTTTCTAGCTACTGAGCTACTCCTCCAATCTAGAAAACTTTTTTTTTTTTTTTTTTTGAGACAGCATCTCACTCTATAGCCCAGGCTATTCTTGAACCTAGCCTAGCCTTGGACTCATGTAGTCTTTCTGCTTCAGCCTCCTGAGTGCTAGGATTACAAGCATGCATCACCACACCTAGCTTTATGTAGTGGTGCGGAATTGTACTCTGTTATAATCTTGCTAGGCAAGCACTTTAGCCACTGTGCTATTCCTCCAGCAAATGCTCCTCCCTTCAAACTTTTTTTTGTAAAGGATGATGTTGAAAATATTTTCAGCTCTTTCGTTCGCGTGACCTCTGTTGCCACTGCTAACTCTGCTGTTTCAGTATGAAAGTAGCCACTGAGAGTAAACAAGTGAATTATTGCGACTGTTTTTCATTCATACTTTATAGTCACTGAATTTTGAATTGTAGTTTTCAGATATTAGCAGATGTGGTGATAAGTGCTTATAATTTCAGCACTAGAGAAGCTGAGGTAGGAGGATTGCAAGTTGAAGGCCACCCTGGGCTACATAGTGAGTTTAAGGCCAGTCTGGTCTACAGAATAAATAATTCTCAGATTTCATGAAATACTATTTTGCCTCCTCTCCTAACCATTTAAAAATACAAAAAAAAAAAAAAAAAAAAACAAAGCTTGGGAATAGCTCAGTGGTACAGTACTTGCTTGGTGTGGGTGAGGCAGTGAGGCTCTATGTTTTGTTTTGTAGCACTCCCCCCCAAAAAAAAAAAAATCCAGGAAGTAAAAAGCAACAGAAGCAGTTGTCAGACTATAGCCTGCTGACTCCTGGAACTTTGTGTTGAGATGCCTATTATCAGAGATCTTTCTTATAACTTGAAATCTCTACAAAGCAGAATTGCCATGTAGTACATCTGTACTCAGTGCACGATGTGTTTGTTTTCCATGAGATAGAGTGTGTAGGTGGGTCTGAAAATGACAGTGTTTCTGCACCTCTGCAGTTCTTTTGAAACATTGCAGGAATGTACCAGTAATTCTGCAGGTGGAAAGGGTGGGGGTTCTGAGTGTAATGATTGAGTGGCGCTCATGAAGTACTTCATAACACAGTTGTATTGAAGAGGCTGAACCCCAGTCCTGAGCTTGTTGATTACCGAAAGGGAGAAAGGAAACTCACAGCAACTGCCCAACGTTACTGTGATCAATGGAGAAAGTAATGAACCTTAACTTATCATGAAAACATTCTTTGTACTATTTTTTTCAGTCACTTAATTGCTTCAGAGTTTTTTCTTTCTTCTTTTTTTTTTTTTTTTTTTGGGACAGGGTCTCACTGTGCAGCCCAGGCTGGGCCCTGAACTCACTATGTGGCTCAGGCTGGCTTTGGGCTCATGGCAATCCTCCTGCCTCAGCCTCCCAAATGCTGGGATTACAGGCATGCACCACCACGCCCAGTTTTTGTGATGCTGGGGAATCCATTCACAGCTGTGTGCCTGGTAGGCAAGTGCTTTAACTGCTGGGGCCATTCCTCTAGCCCCAATTGCTTCGAAGTCTGTTTGTTTGTTTGTTTTTTTAAAGTTACTCTGGCTACTCTCCGGCCCTTAAAGAATGGCAGTGATGCAAAATTGAAAACAAGGGAGGGAGATGCTGCTTAGTCTAGCTGGTGCGTTGTGATGGTGGCTTAGTTGGATTCTTTTAGTGAAGGAAATGACAATAACTGATTGAAGACTTGTTTTAGAGGGAGAGCTGACTGGATTTACTGCTTTTGAGGGAAGAGTGAAGGATGACATCTTGGGTTTCTAAGGCTTAAGGTGGTGGAAATTATGCTGTTAAATAATATAATTTTTGAAGTGTTTGTCAAAAAACCTGGTTTCTATTCTTAGCTCCCCATTAAGAGGGCCTGTGAACTTTATTTCAGTCTATTTCTTTCTTGGTTGATTGGTGTGGACAGTATGGTGTAGAATCTTTCCAGAGAGGTTTTGCATGCTCCTTCGGTGGAGAGGGAGAGCTACATGCTCATTCCCAAAGTCATGGGGTGGAATTTTGGATACCTCATTAAAGAGCTGGAAGAATCTGAGTGTGTTGGAACAGGCCTGGAATTCCAGCACCCTGAGAAGCTGAAGCAGGAGAATTGCAAATTTGACTTAAGTCTGGATAGTTTAGCAATTTAGTGTTACCCTGTCTCAAAGCCAAACGAAACCAAAGCAAACAAGAACAAAACAAAAGAAAAGAAAAAAATCACTGGAAAAGCCAGGCCCTGTGGCGAGGACCCGTAATCCCAGTACTCTGGGAGACTGGGGCTGGATTCCACCCGGAGTTCAAAGCCAAGTTCAAGACCACCCTGGATTTAATTAAGTGAGTTAAGGCCCTTCGGGACTACAAAGTAAGATCTTGCCTCAAAAAAGTGTAATTCTCAGATGTCTTGAAGTATTATTTTGCATAATACTGCAAGTTTGAGACGAACCTCAGCAATTTAATGAGCTCTTTTTTTTTGAGGCAGGATCTCACTGTGTAGTCCAGGCTGGTCCTGAAGTAACTGTGTAGGGCAGGCTGTCCTTGAACTCAAAGCAGTCTTGCCTCAACCTCATGAGTGCTGGGATTACGGGTGTGCACCACCATGCCTGGTTTGTGTGGTGCTGGAAATTGAACCCAGCGCTTTGCACTTGCAAGGCAGGTACTTAAACCCTTGAGCTATCTCCCAGCCCAGGTTCTCCTTTTGGCTGTGTGCATATTGTAGCTATGAAGATGCATGTTGTATATAAGTACAAGTTTTCAGTTCTTTATGAACCTAGGCATAGATTCGTTAGTTAATGTTGTAACTCTGCTTAACTTGTGAGAAATCCCTGTTCTCCATAGTTTATAATCCTATCACCAGTATACAAGGATTCCAATTTCTGTATGTTTTCACCAACACTTGTTGGTTTTTATTTTTATTATAGCCAGCCTCATGGATGTGAAGTGGTATTTCATTGTCTTAGTTTGCCATCCTCTAATTACATTGAACATATTCTTTCATGTACTTGTTGGCTTTTTGTGTATCTCATTTGACAAAATGTTAAAGTCTTTTGTCTTTAAATCAGATACTTTTCTTGTTGTGTTATTATATATTCCAGATATGTGATGCTTAACAGATTTATGATTTAATATTTTCTCTTACTTAGTAGCTTGTCAATTTTAATAGCCTTTGATGCAGAAAAAATAGTTTTGATAATATCCAATTTATCACTTATTTTCTTTTTTTACAAGCACTTTTATTCTTTTCTGTTTTTTTTCTTTTATTTTTAGATGAGGGTCTCACTGTGTTGTCTACGTTGCCTTTAAACTGAGATCTTGCCACAGTCTCCAGAGTAGCTAGGTTTAGAGGCATGTGTCACATAGCCTGGACGCAGACACTTTCTTTGATATCATGTCTGAGAATCTGTTGCCATGCAGAGGATGGTGAAGATTGTTTTCCTCTAAGAATTTTATGGTGCTAGCTCTTGTATTTTGTTTATTGATCATTTTTGTGTATGGAGGAGGTAGAGATACAGTTTTCTTTCATCATGGGGTTGTCTTGGTGTGCACATTTATATTGCTGTGTTTGTGTGTATGTGCTATTTGGTATTCTATGAAGAAAGATCTGAATATAAAAGTATTTAACACCCACAGCCTGGTTTTTGGTAGAAGAGAGGTTTTTGTCATTGGAATGCAACATTAAATTAATAAATATAATGCAAATCATTATTACTAGTTTTATTTATGCTTTTTGGCCCTCTGACAAGGCATATTTAGTTAGCCTATTGATTTTTAGTACTGTGGAAGTAATCTTACTGTTGCTATTTCTGAAAACTTATTTATCTTTAGGGCAATTATTAATCTTTTCCTAAGATGAGAAATACTGAAGAAATTATAATGAATTATCTTTATATTTTGTTAAGATTGTATTGTATATGTAGCTCATTTTTTTCTTTTCCGAGTGACTAATTTGGCAGTTTTTGGGTCAGAAGAATTAAGCTGAGAGGTGCTGCATCAAATCCGAGTGCTGCTAGTTTCCGGGTTCTATTCTTACACTTTATCAGGGATAGGTGTGGGTGTTGTGTGACTGAGCAAGGGAGTGTGTGTCTATGGATGGCTTTTTTTTTAAACCATAGATAGTGCTTATTATTTGCTGTAAATGTACTGCAAAACTAGCTTATGGAAAACACTGCAGTTAAAAAGATTTGGTGAACTAATGGGAAAAAAACTAGAAGAACTTTAAAAAAAGCTTAATATTGTTATTCCTCCTTCATACATTAAACTGAAGGGATGTTGAAAATAAATACTAAAGCTTATTAATTGATGTGTTAAGTAAGTTTACAAGAATGTAGAAGAAACAAAAAAGGTAATAGTAATAGTCATGACAAGATTGCTAGCAAGTATAAGAGCAGTACTTATTATACCATAAGTAGAAGGCTGTGTACCCAATGAACTGTACTAATATTTTATGCTATTTTTGTAATCAACTTGTAATAGTAAATTATTTTGATTGTAACTCTGGTTTTGTTGAAGAAGACATTTGCAGTTAAGAAAATTACATAGTCTTGATTCGCATTTGTAGTGTTTGTCTTTTAAATTTTTTAAATTATATTTTATTTTTTTGAGACAGGGCCTGGCTTTGTAGCCCAGGCTAGCCTGGGGCTCATGCCAGTCCTCCTGCCTCAGCCTTCTTAGTGCTGGATTATAGTCATGTGCCACCACGCCCAGCTTTTATATGGTGCTGGGGAATCAACTCAGAGCCTTGTGCTTGGTAGGCATACACTTGAATCTCTGTGCCATTCCTCTAGCTCCAGCGTTTGTAGAATTTAAAAATGACGTATTAGTTATATTTTTATAGAAATTATGTATGTGTAGGAGGGTATTTTGGTCATTTTGTCTTAGCTATACTTCCAGATCAGTTTTGAAACATCCAGTGAATTAAATGGTTTAAAAATGTGCGGACAAATTATATTTCCACCTTACAGAATGTGTGTTTTAGTTAAGATGTGACTCCTTGGTTTACTTGAAGATGTTCCTTGAGTTTTGTTTTAAAACATGAATTCTAGTTTTGCATGTAAATTTTTTATGAATTAGCTTGCAATTGTTTGATTTGTGATGCATTGTTCTTCTGAATATAGCAGTTAAAAATGGGACATGTGAAATACTCATACGTCATTGCTCTTTTTGTACCAGGATTTGATCCTTGGCTGTAATGAAGTGGACTGCAGTGCCCTTGAACCCAGGAATTATGTGCATTCCTTTTGTGCCTGAGCTCTGGTAGAGCATTAGAGTTTTACTCATAGTCTCAAAGAAAGTGGTGGGAAGCAAGTCTCAAAAAAACAGCACAACAAAACTTAAGTAGAAGGTGAATTTAGCTAGTAGTCTATTAGCAACTGAAGAATAAAAAAAAGTAAGATTAGTTGATGGGTTTGGTGTCTCTAATCCTAGTGCTGCTTTGGCTACTTAAAGAGGCTGAGGTAGAATGATCACAGGTTTGAGCCAAGCCTGGATAGCTCAGTGACTTAGTCACACACATACACACACACTCTCTCTTTCTCTCTCTCTCTTGGTGCCAGCTTAGTGTTTTGTTTTCCCCCTTATTTCTGTTTATCCAAATAGCCTACACTGAACAATTTGGTAATGGTATGTAAACAATTTTTCTTGGTTATTTTTCTCTGTGCTCATAGACTTAAAAATTGTTGAGGAGCCCAAAGATTTTTTAAAATGTGGCTTTTATCTACTAATACTTCCTGTTTTAGAGATTGAGAAATTTTTAAAAAATGTATTTTCTAGTACATTTAAAATGGCAATGATAAATCCATCACGTTAACAAATAGAATATATAAAAAATTTAAATTTTATTTATTTGTAGAATAGATATAACTGGTCTTTATTTGGAAACAAAGGGTAGAGGGGTAAATCTCCTGCTATTTGGGAGGCGGTTCCAAAGGATTACCCTAATAAATAGCATATTTTTAAAATAAAAAAGATACATTTTTCTAAACAAAAAATTAAAGGGACAGCATTGTTTTACATTTTTGCCAGTCTTTTTAATGTCTGACTTAGCAGAACTGGATTCCCATGTGCTTTTGCTTTCCATCTTTTTTTTTTTACTTATTTGTTTATTTATTTTTTTTGAGACAGGGCCTTGCGCTGTAGTCCAGGCAGTTCCTGAACTCTCTGTGAGGCCCACCCAAAGGCCTCTGAAGTGCTGGGATTACAGGTGTGTGCCGCCATGCCCAGTGTATGTGGTGCTGGGGAGTTGGATCCCAGGGCCTTGAGCTTGCTAGGCAGGTGCTTTAACCACTGAGCTATTCCTCCAGACCCTCCACTCTCCATCTGTTGTAATGTATTATTTTGGTTGAAGTAAATGAAAAACAAAACAAAACAAAACTTCAAACACATTCTTTGCTCTTACATTGGCTGTTTTCTTAAAGCAGCTGATTCATTTAATTTTAAGAAAATGTCTGTGTATTGGTCAGCTTTCCATTTGCTGGGACAAAATGCCTGACGTGCAGCTTAGAGAATGAGAGGTTCACTTTGGCTTGGAGTTTCTGAGGTTTCAGCCCAAGCTCTGTTGACTCCAGGCTCCAAGGCGCGCCTGAGGGGAGGGAAGCCACTCACTTCAAGAGGCAGGCGCGGGAGGGGGCAGGCCAGCATCCAGGGATGGGGAGCGGCCTCCGCCTCCAGGGGGCTCTGCAATCCAGCCAGGGTGCACTCGGTTTGGCTGGCCGCATGTCCCTAGGAATGACATTTCTTAGAAGAAGCGAGGAAAACGGTGACATGTGTTTTTTTTTTTTTTTAACCTGAGATGCACGTGGCATGCAGCACACGTGCTTCCCATTTTGCCACACAGTGTTTTGGAAAGGAGTATGAGCTTTAATGAAATGAAAGTTTCAAGCTGCCTCATCAAGAATAGTCTTAAATGAAACTGGGATTATCTTAACTATAAATCTTTATCAGTAGGTATAGTGATTGCCATTACAGTTTAGGTCATTCTTTTTTTAAACCTCATAACTGTGCGGTAAACTACGTATTGTTGATGCTTATCTACAAATGGGACAATTCTTGAGATTATTAATATCTTAACTTGCCTACTAGTAATATAACCAATAAATCAGTGGCTTGTGGGTTGGAATTAGACTTGGTGAGATCAAGTACACCTAGGCCAGGTGGATTTAACTAATCCAGAGTAAGAGGCTGGGTCAAGGACAGAGCAGTCTTACCCTGTTCCTGCCTCAGTTTCTTATCTTGTTCTTTTTGCTATTGAGGAAAATGGTAAGGTAATTTTTTACTACAAAGATGGTCATGGAAACAGATGATCGTTTATTTTATCATTCGTCTCATTTGTAAAGCCGTAAGTCAGAATCTGCTACTGCCTTTTTTATCCGTGCTGGGGATTGAACCTAGGGCCTTGGCAGTGAGCTACACCTGCAGCCTGCTTTTATTCTGGGGCAGTCTTCCTAAGTTGTCCTGCCTAAGTTACACTTAGCTGTCTTCCTTTCTGAAAAAAAGACATGTTTTTAAGATTACCTAACTAGTGTCCTTTTATTAAGTATAACTTTTTGCTTTCTTTAAAAGGGCTGAGTTTCATGAGGTAATTACAGGGTGTATGCATATATGTAGAATTACCGAGGATCAAATTTAGGGTTTTTTTGTTAAGCTACATGCCTAGCCATTTCTCATTTTTTAATTTTTACTTTGCGACAGGGTCTTAACAAGTTGGTAGGCTGCACTTTGAGCATCACCCCTATGCCCTCTCATGGAGATTGAACTCTCAAGACTTCACGCTTGTTGCTAGTTAGGCACCTGCTCTTTTACTGAGCTGTTACTGTTACAGACACCCCCTCCCCTCAGCCCCTTTGAGAGAGGATCTCACTAAATTACCCAGGCTAGACTTGAAATTGGGATCTTCCTGCCTGAGCTTCCCAAATAGCTGGGATTACAGGCATGTACTTCCAGGCAGGGCTATAGTCCTCCTTCTGATAATAGCTATAGCAAGGCTTCTTGACTTGCGCAGGCAAATAGTCCTACTTTCAGTATCATGTGGTTAAATTTTCAGTGTTTTGAAGCTTTCCAAAATACACTGTGTGTGCTTCTTTTCCACTTAATATTTTTTTTCATGATTCCTGCTTGTCTTTGGTGATAACTGTGCTACCTGGCACTGTAACTAGATATTTGGATTTTGGGCACAAGGAGGAATTTGTTCTGATGTCAAGAGAACTTGCTTCCTAGGGTTGGCCTTCCCCTACAACCCTCTCTTGCCTCATTTTTTTTTTTTCATTTGATTCTTGGTACTGTCCTTTACTATTAGGTCTTTTATATTTGTTAGAGTACTGTTCCTTTTGGCTTGACTGAACAATGTCTCTGATCTTGGGGCTTTTGAATGTGTACTTCATAGTTTCTTCATCTCAACCTTTCCATCCCCTCATGTGTCTTGGGAACGTTTTCTTTCCCTTCATGTTCGAGGTTTTTTTGCCCCAGAGTGACTCCTGGGCTGGAGCGTTGATGGCAATCCTTACAAAGTCAGGTGTTGTGTCCTGAGTTACACTGTGGTCAGGATACACTTCATTTGTGCAGAGACCTTGGCAGCATGGGAGTAAAAGGCAGAAAATTGTTATAAAATTGACAGCTGAGCCTAAAGAGCAGCAGCCAAGTGCTGTGCTGAGGAGGTGGGGGGATAAGATTGGGGGGAGGGAAAAGGGAAAAGGAGAGAGGGGGACGGAATGAGAGGGACAGATTTTCCTGGTCCTGGAAAGCACCAAGAACATGGAAACCAGAGCTGTTAATCCTAGAACCTGCTAGGCAAAGACTAGAAAGGGAGAAAGAAGCCGAATTTAGTGGCCCTGCATACCTGTAACCCAGATATCTGGAGGCTAAGGCAGGAAGGTCCCAAGTTGGACGCTAGCCTGGGTGATGACTTAAAGAGATCCTATCTCAAAATAAGAAGGAGGACTTGGGATGTAGCACAATAATAAAGCTCCACCTCCAGTGCTGGGGGAAGAGACCTAGTAGAACTAGAAGATGTGTGTGATCGAAAGGCTTGAATGCATGCAAAAAAGCATAGAACTGCCTATGAATTAATAAGTACACTGCTAGGTATACACCCAAAAGAACAGAAAATATGAATCTAAATGCTTGTACACAAATGTCCAGAGCAGGCCTACACATAAGTGAAAGAGGCTCCCTACACATTCCTAACAGACTTCCCGCTCTAGATCCCTTTCCCTACCTTCTTGGCTCATCAAGGATTATGGGATTACAGGCAGGCATCTTGATGCCTGGTTTATGTTTACCTTTTTTGAGAATTACCAAGCTGTTTTCCACAGTGTCTGAATTATTATTAGTTTGCAGTGCTGGAAATTGAACACAAGACCTTTGCTCTGAGCTGCATCCTTAGCCCCTTTTTAATGTTTATTGAGGCATGGTTTTGCCAAGTTTTTGAGTTACCCAGGTTGGGCTCACACTTGGCAATTCTCTTGCTTCAGCCTCCCAAACAGCTGGCATTATAGTCCTGTGCCACTGATTTTATATTACTTTCGGCAGTGTAGAAGGATTTCAGCATCTCTGCATTCTTACCTATGTTTTCTAATGAGTATGATATAGTAGCACATATTTTTTATTTGGTTTCTCCTGAAGCCTAATGCTGTTAAATTTTTTGTATGTCTGTTAGCTATGTTTTTATATACTTTTTGGGCAGATGATTATTTGAGTCTTATGCTTGTTATGTAATTGGGATGCTTTTTTATTGTTGTTGTCCTTGTAACATTTCTTTATACTCAGATTTTATTTTATTTTTGTTGTAGTACTAGATATTGAACTCCAGGCCTTCGCCCTGAGCTACGTCTCCAGCTCTTACTATGTTTTTATTTTGAGATATGGTCTCACTTTGTTGCCCAGGCTGGGCTTGAACTTGTGATCCTCCTGCCTCGGCTTCCCAGAGGGCTGGGATGACAGGTGTGCACCATCATGCTCAGTGTCTTGTGAAATATTTGATTTGCAAGTATTACTTTCTGTTCTATAAGACTGTCTTTTCATGTTCTTGGTATCATTTCTTTGTACACAATACAGATTTGCCTAAAATTTTTCATCAGCTGACACAGTTGATCAGGGTCATACTGTGTGAAGAGCCACTCATTCCTACACAGAATTTCCTGGTAAAATAGCCTGAAGGGTGTCTTTTTGGCCTGGGCTATGTGAAGAGGCTGGAGCAGCTGATGTAAATTATTATCCTGTATACTTGTAGAAAGTAGGTTTGACTTTTTAAACTAACACATTACTTTACCTTTTTATGCTCCATTTCACCTCATTGGATGTTTGAGGAGGAGAGATCTGGATACAGTTAGGGGATCAAAGGAGAAATAAGTAGTAACTTTGTACTGTCCCTAATCCATATTAGAGAAGAGAATCTCATTGGTTGGTAGTAGATGGAAAAGAAATATGTAGAAATAGTGTGAGATTATGGGGATAGAAAATTCTGTCTTTTGTATGTAACTATTTTTAAAACGGTTTTACATGTTAAGAGAAAGTTTTACTAAAATACTACATTTGGGATGCATTTGCAGACTTGTTGCTTTCTCTACATGAATGTAATTCTTGTGGTGTTGTGTGCTGCGTGCCCTTTGTTCCTCCTTCCTGAATTTCTCTGGTTGGTCTGCTTCCCCCTGCAGCCTCTCCTGTGGGCTTGGATACACCAGGCCTACTAACTTCCCTTGCAGCCTTATGTTGGGAGTTGCACACTGCACAATCTGGCCCTTCTGCTTTGTTTGGGTCAGATGGACTGGGACTCGCCTCACATTTCAGCCTTAGGGGAAGACTTCTGGGCTCCTCATCCCCCATAGCCTCTACCACCTTCTGTCATAACACTGATTACAGTGTTTATGACATTGTGTTTGTGTGTCTTTCTCTTCCACTGGTTTTTAAGTCCCTTGGTGACATAGACTTGAGACTTGTTCATGGTCCCCATATCTAGCAGAGTATGTGGCTCAGAGTTGACATCAGTATTTGTTTGTTAAATAGGTAAATATATCTGTACTGTTAAGGGTTCCAGACTGGTGGTTGTGGGCTGGGTCATACCTGTGGATGTGATCATCTTGCTAATAATGCTTTAAAACTGGAGGTATGTCATGTAAAAGTTCTTCTTTGTATAATCTGAAAAAAAAAGGTGATTTGCCCTCCCTGTGTGAGCATGCTTCCCCAGTACGTATTTACTGGCTCTTGTGTAGTTGCTAAAGGCCTGCTCTCCCCAGGTGTGCTACTTGCTTCAGTGCTCTGTCCCCGTGGGACACTTGGGATTTGGTCCCTCATCTAGAGGAGCAATAGTCTGCTTGCCTTCAACCATATTTAGAAAAAAAAAAAAACTGTTGGGGTTTCGTGGGGCTTTCTGCGGGGCAGATCAAGGATAGAGCTTTAGACTTTTACAAAACACATGAAACTAGAACATACCCAAAGGCCTGAAAAGTTGAACTTTCAAGGACTTTAACAGAATGACTGACCTAAGATGGATACCCTAATGATGCAGGCTTATATACATGAATAGTTGAAGAGAAAGTGTATCATTTGACATTCCTAGAATCCTTTTAACAATTGATGTATATTGTCTATAATTTTTGTGGTTGGGTGGGGATGAGGGGGTTACTGGAGATTGGGGCCACAGGGTCTTAACTGAACTACATCCCCAGTCACCTCTTTTTTAAAAAAATTTTTTTATACAGGGTCTTATTAAGTTGCAAAGTGTCCAGGCTGGGCTGGGACTTCTGGTCCTAGAGTCTTAGCTTCCCAGAGTGCTTGGATTACAATCATGGGCCACCATGCCTGGCTATAGTGTATTTAATGTTTAGCTTTTTGGCTAAAATAAACTTTTACTACTTTCAAATTTTATGAATTTACTTGAAGAAATAGGCAGTGGTTTAATTAAACCTTTATGAATTTGAACATGGAACTTTATACTTACATTTGGATTTATTTATTTATTTATTTATTTATTTATTTATGTTGCAGTGGTTTGGATGGAACCCAGGGCCTTTGCATTATGTTATATCCTCATGTAGCTTTTGATTTTGAGACAAGGTCTTGCTAAGTGATTAAGTTGCTGAGGCTGGGCTTGGACTTGGGATCCTTCTGCCTCATCCTCCTGGAGTGCTGGGATTATAGGCCTGTGTCACTGGGCCTGGATACATTTGGAATTTTAAGAGCATTGAGTAATTATATTCTTGTGGCTGTATGCAAAATTCTTACGAACTTATTGGGGGAGATGAGGTGCATCACGCTCATTATATTTTTACAGAGGACTAATCCCAAGCCTTCCTAAGCAAGTAGCTCTGGCTATAAGAAACAGAGCAGCATTGAAGGATCTCTGATAGGGCAGTAGTGGGACCAGTTGCTTGTTTCAGAAATTTGACTCTGTAGCAGTGTGGGTCAGGATTAGAAAAGCTGGAGACTGCAGGGCAGAGGTCCCAGGGTGGGGTTGGGGTGGGGCAGGAATGGTGAAGGCTGTATCTAGGGTGAGTGGATCACAGGAGAGGGTTCTACCCGTTTATGTATCATAAAAGCTTTAAAGTGTATTAACTACTTGGATTAACCATGAAGCTCCTTTTGAGATAGAAATGTGTGCCATAAGAACTCCAGGGATTCTATGGCTGACCACTCTCCCTTAGTAAATCTGTTAAGCAGATGGCAGAGAGGAAGAGTCAGCTCACCTCTTGGTGTTCTGTAGGAAAGGAATCAAAAACGTCTGCTACCCTTTCTGTCTTCTTGATACATTGCAGTAGACTTACATGTCAAAAACTTAAGGAACTACAGAAATGACCTTACCAACTGGAGATAGTATCAGTCATAATTTTGTGGTTTGTATTGCAGTTTTCTAAGTAGTCCTCAGGATTAGGATTATGTTAATGTCTGTACAAATAAGTTAAAATCAAAGCATTCTCACCCTGCTTACAGTTTTTCAAAGGAACCCATTCCTTAATGTTGACTGCCCTAAATACGACTTTTAATATGTAAGGCTTTCTTGCTCTTTTACCAACAGTAGTTGGGCCTAGTAACTCAGACCTGTTATCCCAGCACTCTGGGAGGCTGAGGCAGGAGGATGGCAAGTTCAAGCCCAGTATGGCAATTAGCAAAGTAGTGAGACACTGTCACAAATAACAGCAAAAGTGGGTTAGTAATGTAGTGCAAAGCAAAGGTCACGTGTTTAGTTGCCAGTACATACAGATAAACAAACATGAACATTTGTCCACATAAAAATACCCAGTTTGTTGCACAAGAATGGGCTTCCAGGTACATGGAGAACGTAATCCTCTGATTGCATGAGTAGTAAAGTAATAGAAGGGAGAGCAAAAGAAATATTCAGATGCCCCCTAAGTCTTATGCTCAGTTGATGGCAAAAGGAGGGAGAGTTTGTTCCAGCCTTTATTTTTTTTTAAATTCACCTCGGTGCATAATTATATTCCATTAAGAACAGCATCAGGTGCTGTTAACAGCTTTCAGGTGGGGCGAGACGAGTTCCGTCCCATGATGCTGGCTTGGTGATATATTCACTTAGTGAGTCCACAGTTCAGTAGGAAAGCTGTCAGCTAATATCTGTTAGGTTTCTTTACCAAAGACTTTGTAGAGCCTTTTCTCATATTCTACGTCTTTTTCATCCTCCCACAGTTTTTTGAAGTTTATATGCTCTTAGCTGTATTTTATTTTTTGTAGGCGATGGGATTTAGGATTAGCTGGAGGAACTAATTTGAAACTTAGGCACTGCCATTTTAATATAAGTACTCTGCCAGAGCCCACACTCCTAATTGCTATGGTACATTGCATTACATCGTTAAATTATGATTATAAAATTATATTATTTCTAATTGTAAAATGTGTGCTTACATGTATTCAAAAATGTAAAAAGGGCAAAATACTCATAATCTTAATCAGATACATATGTATATGCTCACTTTGAATACACATTCCTCTGAGTTCTGTGGTAAGTCATATTTTCTGAATTTTTTTTTTTTTTTTTGAGATAGGGTCTCGCTCTATATAGTCCAAGCTGGTCCTGAATTCACTATGTAGCCCACGCTGGCTTCGAACTCCTGGCAATCCTTCCTTATGCCTCAGCCTCCCAAATGCTAGGATTATAGACGTGTGCTGCCACACCCAGTTTATGTGGTGCTGGAAATATAACTCTGGCAGGCACTTTAACTGCTGAGCTATTTCTGCAGCCCCTATTTTATTTTATTTTTTAAAAGAGCTGTGCAGAAAACTCTCCTGGTCTGTGGTGTTTTTTCTCAAGGAGTCTTTTTCTGTGTACGGCATAAGTTTGAAAGTAAGATTTAAATAGTATTTGGAATCCATGGAAGAGTGTGGAAGATCATTAAGTGTCCACTGACCTGCATCCACCTATGTCTAGCATTTGTTCAGTTGAGGCCAAGGCCACCAGCTTACTGGTCGGAATTCTCTAGAGCAGATGCTTACTCTTCGTAGGAAATCTGTTGGCTCTTTTTACTTGTTTTACTTGATCATTTATCCTTTTTAAAAGAGTGTGGCGTTCGTTCTTTTTTATTTTTTAACCATAAGGCTTTCGTACTTTTGGAAACGCTTTGTTGTGTCTCCCACAACAGCGGAATGCTTTTTATACCTCTTAAGTGTTTCAGTAACAACACTGTACTAAAATCGTAGTGATTAAATATTGCTTTAATACATTAGTTATACTTCCCCCACCTGCCCTCCTACGCAGTTGGTTCTTTCTTTCACATTAAAAAAAAAAAAAAAACCTAACCCTCCTGTCAGCTTCCTTTGTGTTTTCAGCCACATTTGGCTGGGACTGCCTGATACTCAGTGTCTTTCCTCATGAGAGTTGTGAAAAAAGAGGAAAAGGTTTCTGTACCTTTCAGAATGAGACTGCTGTGACGTCATGCGTAGTCATAAGTGTAGGACTATGTTCAAACATCTTTGTTCAGTGTTTACCCATGTCTCCCCCTTCTTAGTATTTCTTTAAGTAAATGCTCCTGTAATAATTGTAATTCTGAAGACAGATTTTTTTCTTTAACAGTTATTTTCTACTCAAACTAGAGGCACGTTAGATCACTGAGGCCGAGTACAGATGAAGATGCGTGTAAGCGAGCGTCTTGCTTGAGGGGCTTTTCTACCTCCAGGTGGCATCTTGCCAACCAGGGGTGGCAGTTAGCCCGCATGTTTTGCTTCCTGACTATTTTTTTTTCTTTGTTCAGGCAGGGTATGTCCTGCCACTGCAGGTGTGGACAACTCCTCAGCCCTTTCCTTCATGAGATTTTAAAAGAATGTTGTTTGACTGGTTTAAAAGCCTTGGCCAGAAGATGATTGTGATGTGGTCTCCTGAGTTTAAGAATTTCTTCCTAAATGGTTGGGTTCTAGTGAAATGACCTTCACAATAAGAATTCAGTTCTTATGCCTTTCATTAATATTCAAAGCTGTTTGTTTGTGGTAGTGTTGGTACGTATGTCATGGGCGAGGGTGTAGAAATAGATGACCCACCGGGGCCTGATTAAGGGTGCTGGGGACCCAAAGTGTTCCAGAGATTATAGAGCCTCTTTTCTGTCTCTGCAAAGTGAAAAATGGCAGCAGCAAAATGCAGACTTACTCACAGCAGGGCATGCAGCAGATTCTCATGGTTACTTATAGCTTCAGACGTTTACCAGATACTTGTATTTTTTTTAAGCCAGAAGGATCCTTCTTCCCTGCACCCCTAGGGCCTTGCACATGCTAAGCTGTAACTGAATTAGACCCCCAGGCTGTCCTAATTTTTTATGATATCCCTCTTTTGTTGTTTCCCTAGGCATGATTAAGGGGATCTGATCATACCTGAAAGTGTGCCACTTTGCTTAAGGACATGGATTCATTTTGAGTGGAAAGCAGTTAGCACTCTGCCCTCTCCTTTTTGTATAAAAGCAGGGTATAAATTTTTATGTGTAGACATGCTTCTTACTAAATAACTCCTATCATACATTACCCTCTCATGACTTACCTCTGCTCTAAAGTCCCCAACTTCCTTTCTTGTATTTGGCTCCTTTTCTACGTTTTACTGTTCTTTGCCAAGATGACATATAAGCCCCATGGTGAAACCCGGGGTTCCATCCCCAGCACGCACTCCACAGACATGCATATATGCATAAGTACATACACACAAATACATCCAAATTCTAACCATCCTTTTGGAATATTCATCATTTGAGTTCTCTATGTATGTGTGTTGCATGAATGCTTTTTCTCTTATTAATCTGTTACCAGTTTGATACAAGGATCACAACCACTGATGGGCAGGTAAAGAAAGGTTTTTTTTCCCTACCCCTATGGATACTCTCCCAAATTATGCAAAAGAATGAAAATAACAGAAGAATGAGGGGAGAACATAGATTTGTTTGGTTGATACTTTAAAGAAAAGTTATTTCTCTAGAGTAGCCTAAAGTAATAATTCCTTAGTGTGATCTTTTGTGTACTCCTGAAATAAACTAGTAGGCAGCTAGTTTTTTGTTAAATAAACGTGGGGCCAGAGGAATAGTACAGCAATTAAAGTGCTTGCCTTTCAAGCCCAAAGCCCTGAGCTGATTCTCCAGAACTATATAAAGCTGGGCATGGTGGTGTACACCTGTAATCCTAGCACAGCGGAGGCTGAGGCAGGCGGATTGTTCTGAGTCCAGGGCTAGTCTGAGCTATACCAGTGAGTTCAGGCTAGCTTGGGCTACAGAGCGAGACCTTGTCACAAAAAAGAAAGAAAAAGGAAAAAAAAATAAACATATACTATCTGTGTAGGTTTGGGAAACATAGACATCTGTGAAAATATGCACATGGCATAAAGTATTGTAATATTTATTGCAGTTGTTCTGGATGCTTTAAGAATTTAGTTAATGCCTTTCACTTAGGTCACAGATCCTTAGTGATACAGTACTTTCGTTTTTAAAATCAAACATTTTCTAACATTTCTGTAGTCTAAAAAAGCTTTTAGTCTTTTAATAAGAGAAGTGCTCTAATTTGAGGGGCTCTCTGGTCAGCATGTAGAGATTAGTAAGTTGGAACAAGACATCTCTGCAGAGGCCAGTGGGGATTATCCATGTAGCTGGACTGTCTGGATCTCTTTTGTTACAAGACTGAAATGAAAAGAGAATGGACCTTAAAAAAAGTTTTTCTTACCAGTGGCCATCTAAGGCTTAGGGTATTATCTAAAGAGAAGTGCAGAGTAAAGACAAAATCAGGCCACATCTTTGAGCAAGATGTCTATTTATTTTAGTATGCACACTTGTATATCCTGCCTTGTTTTATAAAGAATATAAGGTGGCACTGCTTTGTAGTTTTTTATGGTGTGAATAAGACTTACTCGTAAATACTTACTGGTCGCAGGTTGAAACAAATCTGGCTTCCAGGTGGCCTGTACTAACTGCAACAGTGCTGCCATTGTATCTCAAGGTCTTGTTACACTTTAAGCTTTTGAATATGTTCATTCCTGCTAAGTTTTGCTATTAGTTTTGCTATTTGCTATTAGAGTTAAATTTTGGAATCAAATCCATGTCATTGGGTGCCAGGTTTGGATAGGCAACCCAGGTTGTTAAAGTTTTCAGTTTATTGTGTTTGACTCATGGCCTATGAGCCAAGGCATTTTCAGGATGATGAAACCAGTTTCTGACCACAGCTAACTCTTCCTTGTATTCAGCAGACTAGAACAATGAGTCCGATTGACTCTTGGCTTTGTGGGATGCTGTGCTGTAGTTGTGCCGTTGAGAGCAAGTAAACAAGTTAATTTTGTGCTCACTTGTGCTTTCAATATAGGTGTTTTTTTTTTTTTGGGGGGGGGGGCTTGGGTTATAGCAAAGTTTTCTATTGCAAATTTCATGTTTTCAGGTCAGATTTTTAATTTTTATTATTAAGTCAGCTAGGGTTTTTTTCAGTGTTTCATGAAAGAGTCAGTTAGAGAATTGAAAATGTATCAATTTGTTAAGCTGGCTGTTATTATATGTCACAAGTATATTCTAATAAAATAATTAAAAGAAAAGATTATAGAGAATGAATTCTTACTGCTCTTTGTCACTTAGTAAAGATGTTTGAGACAATTCTTATGTTTTATTTTTATTTTATTCAATTTGATTAAAGTGTTTCTTTAATAGCATTTTATAAAGTAAGGAAGATGCCCATAGAAGCTAAGACTTAACTGAAGGTTGGCGGCATACTAAGGCTTCCACGTTTGAATCTCAGTTTTCTAGCTGTGTTAGAGTTTGAGTATGTTAAGTCCATTGTGTAATGGACACCTGTCGCCTGTTAATTTTCATGTAGGAATGTGACAATTAAGAGCTTTTTCCTTTTCTTTTTTCTTTATTTTATTTTAGACTGGGTTTCACTCTGTGTAGTTCGGGCAGGTCCTGACCTTACCAGTAGACCACTTTGGCCTTGAAATCGGGGCAGTCCTCCTGCCTCAGCTTCCTGAGTGCTGGGATTACAGGCATGTGCCACCACGTCCAAGTATTATGTGGTGCTGGGGAATCAAACCCAAGACCTCTCACTTCGTAGGCAAGAGCTATGGTCACTGAACTATGCTGCTAGCCCTTCATTCATTTTTTTAATGTTTCACTTGCAGACTTACGGCACACAAAATTTGATGTTAGTTCTTAGCATGGCCATTTTTAATTTTTTGAGTATATTTTATGAATATATTTATCTTGACTAATCTTTTTTTGGCCCTGGAAATAGTTATTTCATATGAAAATGTTGCAGTACATTTTTTTCTCTTGTGGCTATTCTTTTTTCTCTTACGTTAAGGCAGAAAAATCAGACTTAACTTACTGTCACATTTATGTTTTTGTTGAAACTTTAGTTTATACCAGTTATGGATTAAGATGTGTAGTTATAAAAGTCACACATTCTCTAAGGAATGTGATGTGGGGACTCAGCCCCCACTTATGTGTTTTGTACTCTGGACATTTTCACTGGAATTGTGAGCATTGGTGAGGAATTGGTCCCCCCATGTAAAAACCTGAATATCATAGGTGGGGAGATGAGATGAAATTGATGCAGACCTAACATCTGTTCATGAGCTGGTCCATTGCTCAATCACCATTACTGAATAGGCCTTGGGCTTTGCCTTGTTCTACCTGTAGTGACCTTATCGGTACTTAGATCAAATCTAGCAGCTTTCAACTTTGCTACATGTAAGTGATCCACTAAACATATATTCTTCTATACTGGCAGATTTTTAAAAACTTCTTTATTTCTGGACTAGCTCTAGAGCAGAAAAGTTGCACTCTGAGAGCTGTAGGAATTGTTGGCAGTGAGAAAGGTGCTGCTCTTCGCCAGGGGTTTTCTGTTCTCCACCACCGCCTGTTGATAGAGAAGCATTTAGGAACTGTTCCTCAGCTTATAACAGCATGTGTAACATTTTGCCTAAGCTCAATGGAAAGAACTTTTGGAAGCAGGGTTTTACCATGTAGTCCAGGCTGATCTTGAACTTGCTTGCTTTGTACCTGTAGCCTGGGCTGGCCTCAAACTCGTGATCCTTCTGCCTTGACCTCCCATGTGCTGGGATTACAGATGTGTGGCACTGTGCCTAGGTAGGAAGAAAATCGAAGGATTGGGTGATGGATATGGAGTCAGTTTATTCTGTTGTGCTCTTAAGTTGTGTAATGCCAGTTTAATGACTCGCATTCCTGGAAAGCATTGTTATATACATTGTTATATCCCACTACATCTCCAGCCATGTTTTTTTTTTTTTTTTTTTTTTT